>OU452278.1:11637145-12089071 GCA_911728535.1 Pammene fasciana | reverse complement strand
ACAAAGTACCAGGGCTCTGTGACGTTGATACCAGGGCACTGACATGCCGACTGCGAGAGGGTGTGACATTGGGCCGAATAATTCAAGGGTCGGTGCCGTCGGCCCTGCCGCCGCTTTCTGATCCCAACATTAGGAATTTAGTCGCAGAAGTATCTGTTCAGGTAATTACACTAGAGATCTATAGGTAACGTAAGTAGAGTCTTGCCTATATACTTACTATGTGACTCTGATCGTGACCTTACCTTCGTACCTTTCGACGAGCAATGGTGCACAATAAAATCATTACGCCTCGGCCCGGGGGTTACAAACTAAACGCTCATCCACTGCATGACATTTTGTATAGAGATAGTTTGAGTCCCGGGAAAGTACATAGGATAGTTTTCATCCCAAAAATCAACCCTGGAGGGGGGAGAAGGGGGTTGAAATTATGTATGGAGAAGAAACGATCTAGATGAAAATCAGTAGGTAAGGAAATAATTTGAGTCCCGAGAAACGACATAGGATAGTTTTCATCCCGAAAATCAGCCCTAGAGAGGGTGAAAAAGTGGTTGGAAGTTTGCATGGGGAATCAATAACCGCTGAACGCTTGAAATAGTTTGAGCTCTGGGGAAGGATATAGAATAAACGATATCCAGAAGTCATTCCTTATGGTGGGATTATTAATTCCACGCAGACGAAGTCGCGGGCAAAAGCTAGTACTTATACAGTACTTAAGTAAATATTATGTACCTACCTTGAATTAAATAACAGTCCAAATTGCAATTTAACGTACCTACCTATACCTAGTAAATTAGTATTTTATGTACACTTTTGCCTACATACTTATGTATTCATATATATTTATGTCTTTTTGTTTTAGGCTCAAAAAGTATACAACCCTAATGGCGACGTGTCAATAATGGCTGTAGACTGCGGTTTAAAATACAATCAAATAAGATGTTTGATAAAAAGGAATGCAAAAGTGACCGTAGTGCCATGGAACCATAAGCTCGATCCACAAAATTACGATGGATTATTTATAAGCAACGGCCCAGGCGATCCAGATGTTTGCAAAAGCGTTGTTGAAAATATTCGCAGTGTCCTCGATTCCAATAACGTGAAGCCAATTTTTGGAATTTGTCTCGGCCATCAACTACTTTCAACCGCTGTTGGATGTAAAACTTTCAAAATGAGGTAATATTCCAAATTATTAAATTCCTATTACCCACCATTATTACATGTACCTATATCTTAACATAACATATCTCCTTCGGCGACTGACTACTTCACTATAGTATTTTATGCCACACCTGGCCATAAAGTGGCTTTTTCCGCACGCTGCGCGTACGGAAAAAGACGCTTTCTGGCCAGGTGTAGACATAAAACGATGTACACAACACTAGTTGTGTTATGTACTATTGTGCAACAGTTACATAATAAGGGTTGTTAAGATTCGAGGGTCAGAAAAACAGACCCGACAATTTTAAGACCTAATTATGTACAGTTGCACACAATAGTTTTTCTACGAGTGCTAGGCAAGCCGGTAAGGATTGAGTTAGACGAATGACCTGCTGCCTCAATACAATTGTCTTCAATCTCCCGGCGGATTGTGCCGATACCCGCCTCGTCTACAGTGGCGGGTGGCGGCGGCGCGGGGCCCGTCCCGGCAACAGTGTCATTATACTTATCCCTAAGAATGTCCTTTTGAATCATATTATGACAATGTATCTTTTAAACGCGACGTCGACAACGCGAAAAGATTGATAGTGTCCATTTATGCGTTTGCCTGCTTCAATTGAGGTGTAGTTTTTCTTAACTCATTTTAAAGCACTTCCCGTTCTCAACCGACTTGACTTAAAAATTTAGAAGGAGAAGGTTCTCAATTCGTCGGGATCTTTGTTTTTGCAATTTTTTTATGTACGTTCACGACGATTTATCGAAGACGGCTGGACCGATTTGGAAAATTATTTTTGTGTTTGAAAGAAGAGTAGGTATGCTTCACAGTTGGTCCCATTGTCACTAGGTCAGGACCTGACGATGGGATCCTGGAGAAATCGAGGGAATTTTTCAAATATTATGGCACACCTATAGTGATTTGAGTATTTAGGGTTCCGTAGCCAAAATGGCAAAAACGGAACCCTTATAGTTTCGTCATGTCCGTCCGTCCGTCCGTCCGTATGTCACAGCCATTTTAATCGGAAACTATAAGACTTGTCTTTATGAAATTTTAACATTTTTTAGAGTATTAATTGCTAAAAAAATTGTTTTTAGGTGTGGCACGGTACCCCATACATGTAACTAATTGTTGGCCTAATATCAACATAATGCACATCAATCGATAGGGTTCTAAAAATAACATTGAGGTTTCTTTGAACATTTTTTGATTAAGTGGATATTTTCAAAATAATCGCTCGGAAAGTCTAAAAAATGCCTAAATTGAAGAATAAATATCTTTTATCTTTTTTTTTAATTGTGTCCAAAAATTATGAAAAAAATCAATAAGATCAATCATCTTTGCATATTCTTTCCACGAACATTATTTTAAACATTATCGGTTTTGGCGTTTTTGAGTTATATCTAAAAAAACACCACGTAAATAGATACGACCTTGCGATAGTAATAATTTCGCTAGTAGCAGACGTAGCAGTAGTAGATACGGAACCCTCGATTATGCGTGGTCCGACACGCACTTGGCCGGTTGTTTTTTTACTGTAGCTCGAGCATTTGCTTGTGGAAAGGTGGAGGCTAAGTGAATACGGTTCTTTTTTTTAAATTATTGAAACTTCATTATTTATCTCCTGCTAACCTAAAGTTGTCTAAAAGGGAATACTTATATGTAGCGATAAGACCGCCTATTGTTACTATTATTACTTTATCAACTCTGTCTCTATATTATTTTTCTTTGTGTGGTGCAGTCAAGAAAATAATCTTAATCTACCATCAAATTAAGTAGTTATATACAGTAGGTATTTAGTACTGTATTTATTATTGTAAGTACCTAAATAGATTTATCTCGTATTTTTCAGTTACGGCAACCGTGGACACAACTTGCCCTGTACGCATAGCGAAACACATAGATGTTTTATGACATCGCAAAATCACGGATTTGCTGTCGATAGTAGTACTTTACCTCAAGATTGGAAAACTCTTTTTACCAACGAGAATGATAAAACAAATGAAGGCATCATACATGAAACCAAGCCTTTCTTCAGTGTACAATTCCATCCAGAACACACTGCAGGACCCACAGACCTAGAATGTCTATTTGACATATTTATCGATGCAGTAAAGGCTTTTAAATCGAAGAAGCCATGTGTTGTTAACAAGATGATTACAGAAAAATTAACCTTTACTCCAATTATACACGAAAAACCAAAAAAAGTTCTCATACTGGGTTCTGGAGGTTTATCTATCGGTCAAGCTGGAGAATTTGATTATTCCGGTTCTCAAGGTGTAAAAGCGATGCAGGAAGAAAAAATTCAAACAGTACTGATTAATCCCAATATTGCCACAGTACAGACATCTAAAGGGTTGGCTGACAAAGTTTACTTTTTGCCTATCACTCCTGAATACGTGGAACAGGTTATCAAAGCTGAACGTCCAACTGGTGTCTTGCTTACATTTGGAGGACAGACCGCTTTAAACTGTGGCGTGCAGTTACAAAAATCTAAAGTTTTTGAGAAGTACAATGTAAAAGTTTTAGGAACACCCATCCAATCTATAATAGACACAGAAGACAGAAAGATTTTTGCTGAAAAAATCAACGCTATTGGTGAAAAGGTGGCTCCAAGTGCGGCTGTATTTTCTGTGGATGAAGCAGTTTCTGCGGCTCTTCAAATAGGTTACCCAGTGATGGCACGCGCTGCTTTTTCGTTAGGTGGCTTGGGATCAGGATTTGCAAACAACGAAGAAGAGCTTAGAACCCTAGCACATCAAGCTTTCTCACATTCTGATCAACTAATAATCGACAAGTCACTCAAGGGATGGAAAGAAGTCGAATATGAAGTAGTACGAGATGCTTATGATAATTGCATAACAGTGTGCAATATGGAGAATGTGGATCCTTTAGGAATACACACGGGAGAATCCATAGTTGTTGCACCGAGTCAAACTCTCTCGAATAGGGAATATTATATGCTGAGGAATACCGCTTTAAAAGTAATTAGACATTTTGGCATAGTAGGAGAGTGCAACATACAATATGCTCTAAACCCTCTTTCTGAGGAATTCTACATAATAGAAGTTAATGCAAGACTATCGAGGAGTTCAGCTTTGGCAAGTAAAGCTACGGGATATCCATTGGCATATGTAGCAGCAAAATTGGCACTCAGTATCCCGCTTCCCGAAATAAAGAATTCTGTGACTAGAGTCACCACGGCCTGTTTCGAACCTAGTTTAGATTATTGTGTTGTTAAAATACCAAGGTGGGACTTGGCAAAGTTTACAAGAGTCAGTACGAAAATAGGAAGCTCCATGAAAAGTGTTGGAGAGGTCATGTCGATTGGAAGAAACTTTGAAGAAGCTTTTCAAAAAGCGTTACGCATGGTAGATGAAAATGTTAATGGATTTGACCCCGACATAAAGCAAGTGAATGAAAATGAACTGAGGGAACCCACAGATAAGCGGATGTTTGTTTTAGCAGCTGCCCTTAAAAATAATTACACTGTAGAAAAACTGTACCAACTGACTCAAATTGATAGATGGTTTTTAGAAAAGTTTAAAAACATTATCAACTTTTACAATATTCTTGAGGGAGTCAATCACAGCTCAATAACACCAAATATGTTGAAAACCGCCAAGAAAATCGGATATTCTGATAAGCAAATTGCTAATGCTATTAAAAGCACAGAACTGGCTGTTCGAAAACTAAGAGAGGAGTTTAAAATAACCCCATGTGTTAAAAAAATTGATACAGTTGCTGCTGAGTGGCCAGCGTCAACAAATTACTTATACCTAACGTACAATGGGACTCAGCACGATTTAGAGTTCCCAGGAGGATTTACCATGGTTTTGGGATCCGGCGTTTACAGAATTGGAAGTTCTGTAGAATTTGATTGGTGCGCAGTAGGTTGCCTTAGGGAACTACGAAATCAGGGTAAAAAGACTATCATGATTAATTATAACCCAGAAACTGTTAGTACTGACTACGACATGAGCGACCGCTTATATTTTGAAGAAATATCTTTTGAGGTTGTTATGGATATATACAACATAGAGCATCCAGACGGTATTGTTCTGTCGATGGGTGGACAGCTGCCGAATAATATTGCAATGGATTTACATCGACAACAGGCAAGAATATTAGGCACTTCGCCAGACATGATAGACAATGCTGAAAACAGATTTAAATTTTCTCGCATGCTAGATCGCAAAAATATATTGCAACCGCGTTGGAAAGAACTTACAGACCTAGAATCTGCAATCGATTTCTGCGATGAAGTTGGATATCCTTGTTTAGTAAGACCTTCTTACGTGCTCAGTGGCGCTGCTATGAATGTGGCATATTCTAATCAAGATTTGGAAGCGTATCTCAAATCAGCTAGTAAAGTGAGCAAGGATCATCCTGTCGTTATTTCGAAATTTATTATGGATGCAAAGGAGATTGATGTTGATGCTGTCGCAGCGGATGGTGTAATTGTGTGTATGGCTGTATCTGAACATGTAGAAAATGCGGGAGTTCATTCTGGTGATGCCACATTAGTAACACCGCCACAAGACATAAACAACGAAACATTAGATAAAATTAAAGGAATCGCGGGTATTATTGCAGAAACGCTTGATGTAAGCGGTCCTTTTAATATGCAATTGATAGCCAAAGATAACGAGCTCAAAGTTATCGAATGTAATGTACGAGTTTCTAGGTCCTTCCCTTTCGTGTCTAAAACTTTAGACCATGACTTCGTAGCGACGGCAACTAAAGTTATTCTTGGACTGCCAGTAGAACCACTTGACGTCATGAGTGGTGTTGGAAAAGTTGGTGTAAAAGTGCCACAGTTTTCTTTCTCTCGATTGGCTGGAGCAGATGTCACACTGGGAGTAGAGATGGCATCTACGGGCGAAGTAGCTTGCTTTGGGGAAAACCGCTATGAAGCATATCTGAAATCCTTAATGAGCACAGGTTTCAGAATACCTAAAAAGGCCATATTGCTTTCTGTCGGGACATTCAAGGTAAACAATAATTATCTAAACCTACAAACATTTTATATTGTTTTTCTAGTCCAATACTTTAATTTATAATTTATACATTCATGATGACATAGATAAGAACATGCATAATTGATCTAACGGCAAGGCAAGTCTAGAATCTATTCCCCAAAAACGCATTGGTGCCTACATGACGTATCGTTTTTGGCCTTAGACTATTCAACCAACCGGACCGACCATGACTGTCATTTTCTATACAAAAAAAGTCTGCCGATTTTTGCGGGGAGGGGAACGTCAAATGTATGCGAAACGTCAAAATAGTCATGTCAGATAAACGTCAGTCCATACAATGAGTAAGACCCTGGTCATATATGATCGGCAGAGGGGAACACCTCTTAATGGCCGCTCCGGTTGGTTAAACGCTCTAAGGTTTTGGCAGTTAAAACGTTATTTTATGTAAACAATACTTAATAACTAAATAAATTGCTACCAACCTACCAACCTAATTAACGCAGCGTTATTGAAAAAAAAAAATTATAATGTATACGTATCCCGTTTGAGTGAAAGAGACGCAGATATTTAATCGAATTAAGATTTCAAGGTTCGCTTTAACCCCATTAAAATTTTAGGTTTAGTTTTATTTATTTGTATTTGAGCTAGATTAAGTGTTTGTTAGTATACTTGACAAACAAATACATTATTTTAAAGGGTGAAACATAAATTATTGTTGATTAAATAAATTATCTACTAGAGTCAGAGGTGAGCGAAATTTATTGTTTCTTCAATTTCATATAAAATGTACGTACACACAACGCCTCACTACTACTACTAGTGAGGCGTTTACTGTACAGGTCTATTCACGAGAGTTGGCGCGAGATTTGACAGAATTTCTATGAAAATGGCTGTCACTCAGTAGAAATCTCGCGCCAACTTTCGTGAATATACCTGTACCTAGTCGTAGAAAAAGTCCTCCGGCCTACGGCTCAAATGGGTGCGTCCCATAAGATATAACTACAAAATATATAATTTCATATTAATAACGTTCACAAGATATAATGAACGTTTGCTATAACAACAAAATCAATATTTTTATTAGGAATAACGGTCAATTAATATAATACTCATTTTGTATAATAACTTATCATATAACACTCAAATACTCTAAATTTAGTTGATATAACATACATAACGTATATCGATCATAATATATACTATCTTTTAATATAATAATTATAAAATATAATAGCGTATGATATACTAAATAGGTTATAACTCCATTCCAACCTTTTTCCCCAAAGTGTAATGTTTTCACGGATATCAAACTAATTCAATAGGTAGGTTAGGTTCGTTAGGTAGCTTCAGATGCCCGAAGGGCAAACCGCCCGGAAATAGGAGCCCCGCGAAGCGGGGCTCCGTCTAGTTAAGTTGAGGATTCAACATTTTGAGAATTTTAGAATAGCTAATTAGACGAGCTGCTACTTAAAAAATCGTGTAGACCAGTTGCTTTTAGGCGAGTTGATATGTACACGAGCTGCGATTTAGACAACCCGTTATTCTATACGAGCATTATGTATTTTGGTGTTAGATGTATTGAATATTATACATTATAAATCTAAGGTATTATGAACGTTATACATTATGACCGTTATATTTAATGATATTATACTTAAACAACGTTATACTTAACAAAATTAGATATTTTGATGTTATATCAAACGTTCGTTATAGACTTTGAACGGTATACAAAACAAGCTTATGCTATATGAGCGTATAGAATATGAATATTATACAATAAGTTCTTATATCTTTCATTACTTACCCGCTCAAATTGTTTTTTACCCACGCCACTCGTCTTTTTTGACCTCTCTTACGTAAAAAAATCACGGTTGCAAAAAATATCCACTTATTCTTTACAGCACAAGATGGAGTTACTGCCCAGCGTGCGCATCTTACACAGAATGGGATATAAACTATATGCTAGCATGGGTACCGGTGACTTTTACACGGAGCACGGAGTAGAGGTATGGTGGTACCTACATATAAACCTAATGAGAATTACATGTATTATCAGTTACCTTTTTTATTAACAAGGATTTTTTTGTAAATTCAGGTTGAAAGTGTGCAATGGACTTTCGATCACATAGGTGATCCAGAAGACGATCGCTCAGACGGCGAACTAATGCATTTAGCTGATTTTATGGCGAGGCGTCAACTGGACCTGGTCATCAACTTACCCATGAGAGGAGGCGCGCGTCGCGTGTCATCCTTCAGCACGCACGGTTATCGCACGCGCCGGTTAGCAGTCGATTACGCCGTGCCATTGGTGACGGATGTCAAATGTGCAAAACTTTTAGTACAGGTATGATGTCGCCCAAATACTGTTTATCCGTAATTAGTGGTAAATCGTTAATTGATCTGGTCAAAGTACTTTTTTTTTATTACAATATTACTAAATTTTACGTACATTTTAAGTACGTATTTTGAAAAACAAAGTAACAAAGTTTTGAAACTGTTATAGCATCATACCTTTAGGTATGGTGTTTAAAGCACACTACCTTCCGCCCTCACCCCCTGACGCTACCCCCCTTTGAGCAAGAAATGTGTTCCGGTTTACAGTTTTTTTTATTTTATGAGAAACAGTTTTCTGAATTAGTGAATATGGTAAAGCCTATCGAAAAAATGTATAGAATCTTTTTTTTCATAATATTTTTTTCCCTAACCTTAATATTTTTCTGATGATACTATATTTTTCATAACTTTATTAGTTTGTTTGTCTACCCCATCGAAAAATTACTTGACCGGATCAAATATTGAATGAAATTAATAATAAATTTCAAGTTTAAATATTCGACTCGGCGACAAATGCATTTATCGCTTTTTACGGGGTTAATAATTACAAGATTAATTTGAATAAAACAGCTGGTTTACGAGAAATATAAATATTTAAAACTCATTACTTTTTTAATATATACTGTTATACCTTTATTTATTTATTCACAATTTCAGGCGATGATGAAGTGTGGTGGCATACCAATTATGAAAACTCACACTGACTGCATGACTTCACGCAATATTATCAAGCTACCTGGTTTTATCGACGTACATGTACATGCTCGTGAACCTGGGGCAACGTATAAGGAAGACTTCGCCTCATGCACGGCCGCTGCTCTCGCTGGTGGAGTTACAATGATCTGTGCTATGCCGAACACGAATCCGCCGGTCATTGATAAACAATCTTATGATTACACGACTGCTTTGACTCGTGTCAGCGCTCGCTGTGACTACGCTCTCTTCATTGGTGCTTCAACCTCTAACTGTGACACTGCAGCGGAGATGGCTCCTCAAGCAGCCTCCCTAAAGATGTATTTGAATGAAACCTTCACTACGTTAAAGTTGGATGATATGACGGTATGGCAGAAACACCTACAAAATTGGCCAAAAAAAATGCCTGTCTGCGCTCACGCAGAACGCGAAAAGACCGGAGCAATTATTCTCATGGCATCGTTGTTAGACCGCCCCATACATATTTGTCACGTGGCTCGAAAAGAAGAAATTTCAATAATAAGAGCAGCTAAGGAAAAGGGATTAAAAGTAACATGTGAAGTTTGTCCACACCACTTGTTTTTGAGCACAGATGATATTGATAGAATAGGGAAAGGGCGCGCTGAAGTACGTCCGGTACTTTGTAGTCCCGAAGACCAAGCAGAACTTTGGAAAAATATGGATATCATTGATGTTTTCGCAACAGATCACGCTCCACATGCTGTTTCAGAAAAAGACGCAGAAAAACCTTTACCAGGATACCCGGGCTTAGAGACCATTTTACCTCTCTTATTAAATGCTGTTCATCAAGGAAGGCTCACTATTGAAGACATAATTAACAAGTTCCACAGAAATCCGAGGAAAATATTTAACTTGCCAGAACAACCTAATACTTACGTTGAAATTGATATGGATTACGAATGGACGATTCCAAATAGCATGGAATTTTCAAAATCAAAGTGGACCCCGTTTGCCGGTATGCAAGTTTGCGGGGCGGTGCATCGGGTTACCTTGCGTGGTGAAATCGCATATGTGGAAGGACAAGTTCTCGTACCGCCAGGCTTTGGTCAGAATGTCCGTGACTGGCCAGCACCGAAAAAACAATCTTTTCCAGCTTTTGCCGTTGAAAAAGCGGAAAAAGAACAAAGTAGACCGAGTTCTGCTCTCGACTTCCATAGCTCTGCTGATTTCAGCCGCCTAAGTGATCTTGACATGGAGCAAATGGAACCGAAGCCGGAAGGAAAATTAAATGTACACTTTGATGCACAGAGAGGCGCTTCGCCTCTGCCTGGACAAGAACGCCCTAAGCGAGAAAGATGCGATAGTTCATCCTATTATAACCCTCCACAAGCATCAGTTTCACAGCGCCAAAGAAGTGACATGTTTGGCAAGAGTATTCTGACTGTAGACTCATTTAGCAAAGAAACCCTTAATGATATATTTAATCTTGCCCAATTTATGAAAACAAGTGTCAGTAAGGGGCGGTTCTTGGACGATATTCTACGAGGAAAAGTCATGTCTTCGATATTCTACGAAGTGAGCACTCGTACCAGTTGCAGTTTTGCGGCAGCTATGCAGCGACTCGGTGGTTCTGTTATCCACACTGACGCAACGAGCTCCTCAGCTAAAAAAGGAGAGACGTTAGAGGACAGTGTAGCAGTTATGGCTAGTTATTCGGACGTAGTAGTACTTCGTCATCCTGAGCCTGGAGCAGTTTCTGTAAGTTAATCAAGAAGTTAACATCATTATGTCTAAAATAATAATTTCTTATAACTGTTCTGTTTCTCTCTAATTTTTTTTATTCAACTGTTTTACAGCGTGCCTCGCGCCATTGTCGAAAACCTGTAATTAATGCAGGCGATGGAGTTGGAGAGCACCCCACCCAAGCACTACTAGATGTTTTCACCATCCGAGAAGAGATTGGTACAGTTAATGGACTCACCATTACTATGGTTGGGGACCTTAAAAATGGGCGTACAGTACATTCACTAGCCCGATTACTTACACTGTATCAAGTGAATTTGCAGTACGTAAGTCCACCGGGCCTTGGAATGCCAAAACATATAACTGATTACGTTGCCTCAAAGAGAATACCCCAAAAGGTATTCGAACGATTGGAAGATGTACTGGCTCATACCCACGTCTTATACATGACAAGAATACAGCGGGAGAGATTCGAGAGCCAAGAGGAGTATGAAAAGGTAATTTTTCAAATACATTTTACATTGGCAATGTTGCTCTAATGCAGATATAAATATTCCCAATCAGCTTTATGGAGTTGTAATTTAGTACATACTACATACTAAATATAGCATGTAAACACAACGTGTTCCAACCAAACATTTAATAAACTCTAAACTACGTTTATGTTATCTGGCATACAGTATTTTTGCAGATAACATTAAAAGAAATTCTATTTATTTAAATAGCTCCAAAAAAGAAACATAATATATTGTTTTGCAGGCTCGAGGGCTGTTGGTGGTGACGCCGCACTTGATGACACGCGCGCGTCGGCGCATGGTGGTGATGCACCCGCTGCCGCGCCTCGATGAGATCTCGGCCGAGTTCGACTCGGATCCGCGCGCGGCGTACTTCCGCCAGGCAGAGTACGGCATGTACGTGCGCATGGCACTGCTGTCCATGGTTGCCGGTGTCAACCCCCTAGTGTGATCTGTCCTAGCTTTAGACGCAATAACAGAAACACTCGGAGTAACACTTGAGTGGCATACAATCTAAGTAAGTAGGCGGGTATAGTGAGATCATTGAGCTTGCTAAATTACTCTAGGCCTGTTAGTTACTTCGTTCTTTTAGTAATGCCATTTTTTACAATTTCAATTGTGATTAATAGAATAGAAGCATTTAAATCCTGATTATTATATAATTTTACCGAGCATATGGATGAAAAAATAAGACATTTATTTAGAATAGTTACCTAACTGTATACTCAGATATATCGCAGCGGCCAAGGGCACAAATATCTGAACAACGCCTCTATTGTCAAGGAGATAAAGTGCATGTTCAGACAGTTTTGAGTACCGTGTGCATAGGGATCATTGAAACAAAGTAAATAATAACAAAATAAGCAACTAATTTATTTAAAAACTGTATTTTTATTAAGTAATTACAAGTTTTTAAATGTCACAATCTCGAATATCTCGGTAGACAAACATTAACAATTTTAAATGTAATTAAAAAATCCCGAATATTATCCATTTAAGCATAATTTTTGAGGTTATTAAAAACACGTTGTACCTACCATAAAATCCTTCCACGGATGATAAAATGTTTTAATCCAAATCAAAAGTAAAGCTTTGTTTACAAAGTCAATTCATGGATCATGGACGATCAATTTCTATTTTAACGGGTAGAGTCATATTAATTCCACGTTTGACTTTTCCATTTAATTTACACATGTCTTCTATATTTTGTTTGAAATTAATTACAAGCAAATATTATCTTACCATAATTACCATATAATTCATATATTATTTGTTTGACATGTGAAGGGACCTTAGACTATTCAACTAACCGGATCGGTCATATCTGTCATTTCCTATTCAAAAAAAGTCTGCCGATTTTTGCGGGGGAGGAAAACGGCAAATGTATGCGAAACGTCAAAATAGCCACGTCAGAGGCGTTCGGCAGAGGGGAACGCCTCTGTCAATGGCCGGTCCGGTTGGTTAAATGCTCTAAGGCGAGGACTGCATCCGATAATGAACCATGTAGTGACGTTTGTAAAGCCGACTATCTACGGCTCCATTTAGTATTATGAAGTTTGCGTGGTCATTTGTTTTAGTGTGGGTGCGTAGTAATGAGTGAGAGATATGCATTTGTGTGTACAGGCAGATGTGTGCTACCTCCCCTTCAGATTTTGGCAGACTTTTATCTCTGGAAAGATGAGGCGAAGCGGCAAAAATAAATCAGCATGGAAGTACCTACCAATATATGTAATAGCGCTGCTTTTGCGTTGGAAAATATAATTACAAAATAGTTATTTATGCTACAAGTGCAAAAAACAAGTAATTTCCGAACGAGTGGCGGTGTGAATAACACCGACACGAGTCGGAATTACTTGTTTTCTACAAATGTAGCATACACCATTTTACAATGCATTATGCGAGGAAATAAAACACCTAAAATACCGGTGTAAGAAAGAGGCGGTTTGTTGCTTTTGGTGGTTCTTGTAAAATCTCCGGTTGCGTTAAGTATTTACATCACGGCACTTGAATTTATCACTTATTGAATCCTAAACCGCACTAAGATCGTAAAATCTAGCGTTTTGCGAATTATATTATTTACAATTTTTACCCTAAGTCATGCAACGTAACTTGTAACTCATTAACATAAGTTTATAAAAAAAGAAAACATTTCCCGCGGTCAGCCAAATCTTGGGTCAAAGAATTGCCTTGATTTATTTTCCAAAAAATGTCGAGCCATTTTTTTGATTGGGGGGAAAATGAGAAGGAAAAGGGGAGAAGCTTGCTGACGCGTTATTTATGGACGGATTTCAATCATTTTCGGGTAACAGGTCAAGCCCACACTTCCTTAGAGGTTGTTGTAAAAAAAAAGTTTCGAGGGAGGGAAAAAGGGGGGAAATGCTCCGAAGTCACGGAACACTAGTTTTTAATTGAATTGATTAAAAAAAAATACAAATACCACGATGTTATTTTTTAAACATTAGGTTGGACCGGACCTAACAAGCGGAGCGCGGACATGCGCGCTGTAGTGGCAGTGGTCCTAATAATTAGGTACACTTGAGGAACACTCGTAGGTACTTGAGTGTGACTTAATTTTTTTGTTTATAACTTTCCGGAAAACACATAATTTAGTCTGATTTAATACAAATGACAATTATTTCGGGACACGTTTACTTTATTCAAGATAAATTTGATTAAATATTTTTAATTAAGGTACCAAAGTAGAGGTCTAAGATTTCATTAGAAATCAATAACTCGGGTTGGACTCGTTAAATTAAAAATTAAAAAGCTACTTTTCCGCACGTGTGCGACCTATACAAAAGAGCACTTTCTGAGCATATGCATTGTAAAAATATTATATTCTCTGAGTAAGTATTAGCAGTAAGTTTATGCAATTGTATGTGTAATCAGTTGTACAGTGAGATTCAAAATTCCATGTACACATTATGACATCATGAATGCATTTATTCATAAATTGTTCATGCAATTTTGAATCTAGGTGTACATAATCATGATGTTATAATATCTATTAGGTATTATCTGTACATCTATAATAATTACATCCATAGTAATAATTTAGGCAATCGGGATCCAAGCGTTAGATAAGTTCAAAATAAAGAAAGTCTATTCACAATGAGTAGGTATATTATTTACAGTTTACCTAAGACTTCGATATACAAAGGTAGGTACTTAACTTACAATTCTTACAAATAGTTCTGTATTGGCACGTACTCGTGTACAGTCGACCAAAATTGTATTTTACCACCCACGGTTGAAGTTCGTTTGAACGTCTCATGACGACAACAACAAGGTCGTGCATGTTTCAAACTCCGTTAGAAATGTCAACCTTAGTGATCGTTAGATCTCGCAGAAACTTTTGTCAAAACTGGTAGACCACTTTCTTGTTCGACTATACAAACGAACTATGATTTTCAAAACCTTTTCATTAAAAACTTAGAGATTCTTATTTACTTATATTTATCTTTTTTTCATACTTATTAACTAAGTGCAACTCCTAAAAATAATTTATTAGTTATGGGTAGGTATAATTATAATCTTAATTGAGAGCTAATTTCTATTCGATTCGTCAATGTGACAGATATGACGTAACTGCCATATATCTATTTTTAACTTACCAAGATAATTGACGAGTCAAATAGGCCCCTAGCTCTATTAACAACTCATATTTTAAAATAGGTACATCTTCCATTTCTTACACTCTTGTATAAGTATTTATTATATTGCACTGCACGCAACGGTTATCAGGTTAACCTACAGTTTTGATTCTTCATCGTCGTGAGCGTCTGTAAAGTTTACAGCATTCGATTTCTCAGTATACTCAATGTCCGCAAAAGTAAACGCCGGGATGCCGGCACTATCGGTCGGGGAATCCTGATTGATAATATGCTCGAACCGATGCCGTTGTTTTCGAATCCCAATGACGTGGGAGTGAGCTTTGCGATCCACATGCTTTTTATTCCTCGGTGTTAGTCTGTAACCTTCTTGATTCACTAACTTCCTCTGACAATCCGTGAGTTTATCGCGAATAACATCCAAGTAGCCATTCGCGGTAATCTCACCAGCGGGTTCTTCCATCAAAAGCATGCAAAGCCTCTGTGCTTGCTCCAAGTAGATTAATGCTTGACGGATATCGCCGAATGTTTCGCTGGAGCGAGCCATCGCTATGAAATGTGGAATAAAAAACTCAAACACCAGACGTCTTCGCTCTGATTCCATTTTCTTTGGCAATATTCTCTGTAAAGAAATGAGAAATTAAAAAGGTTTTCAACTACTTCTTGACGGTCAAAACCGGCCAAGAGCTTGTCGGGCCATGCTCAGTGTAGGGTTCCGTAGTTACCGGCCTGACACAAAACACCCACTCAAAAGGTCGTTTTTTATACGATATTTTGCGGTAGGAACTTATTTCATTTTACTATGCGGCACTTACGTCCTTTTTACTAGGCTAGATAGAACGCCTCAACTGATTTTATACAATATAGTTTTCATTGAAAGTACTTATTAGACCTCGATTTTGTGAATTTTCCGAAATTTTTTGGACCCACGGTTCAAAGGTTGGATGGGGGGGGGCTATTATTTACGAAACTATTAGTTTTAGGTATCCAAATACTGTGTTAGAAGACCTTTATTATATTTAAAATATCTATCTCCCGAACAAATGAAGTGGGGGTAAATTATTTTTTTTACTCCACCTCTAATGTGTGCGGTGTCGTTGGATAGGTCTTTTAATAAAAATATGGCTTTTCTAAAACAATTTTTAGACAAAACGAATAGTTTCGTAGATAATAGCTCAGAAAAATTCAAAAAGTGATTATCGTATTTCCTCGAAATCTCATTATAGGTACATTGATCCCAGCAAAAAAGTGTAAAGAACCTTTTTGTAGAAAATTACTATTAGATTAATTAAGTAGCAGAACATTTTTTCGTATGAGCCACCGCTACTGAGTTATATACGAAAAGCCAAAATGACCTTTACACCCCCCTCTCCCCGTTAGCGGCACCCCTATCCACTGTACTTTTAGTATGTTGTGTAAGACACCTTTGTCTACAACTATACCAAAATTCAGCTATACACGAATTATTTCCCCTAAGTTTTCCTTCGTTTGGTGGGCTATTAATCAGTTAGGAACTTAGGTACTTACATTTTTATCAATTTGAATTTCGTTCTTCTCATTTTTTCCGTCCGTCTTATGTTTCTTGCTGTACAGTTGTCCCTTGTGTTTGTCTTGTATTTGTTTATGACGTTCTTTTTTCCACAAATAGTTTTTATCGTACATTTTTCCCATACCCCTATTGTTTAAATCGTCTTCACTATCAGTACTGACCTTCCGATTTGAAACATTCATATTGAGATTTGGATTCAATATTCGTAAAGGGTTCCGGCATGTCAAGATTTCGTACAGTTTAAGGCAGTTAAATTTTGGATAAAACTCTTTTTTAGTGTATTTGAGTCTTTCTAGAGCGTAAAGCATATGCATAACTGGAGACTCTTTGATATCAAATAATTGGCGTTGTAATTCACGTAATAGAGGATTGGGTATACTTTTAAAGTCGTTGCAATTATCCATAAAATAATTCGGGAACCTTCCGTGCATAAAATTGCTGTAAAAAGTTTCTATGAACAATTTAAAGGTTTCACCTAACCGATCTTCCGGCCACCTCGCGTTATTGTCTTCGCATTGCCAGAATAAGTGATTTTTTAAATGATTTGCATCTATGCCAATTTTTGAAGTTTGATTTTCCATAAAAGTTTTATGCAACACCAGCGCGAACAAATAGCATCTTAGGTGAGCATGTGCTAAACAACTCTCTAGGTAACGTTCCGCTGCAGGAAACGTGATCCGCCACTGTAGCTTCTGATCAGGGTTCAATCCTCGTTTGGGCCTGAATCCAATGGGTATGAGCAAACATCCAAAATTGATGGCTTTATTAACAATGTTTTTGGACGGCCATTGATATGCAAAATTGGTCCTCGGATTTGTGATAATTCTCCTTTCACGTATTATCCATCTATTAGCTGCGTTTGGCCATGAAGTGAAAAGAGCAGGAAATACTTCATAAGTCATTTTTACGCTGTTTTTTACTATGTCGCAGTAAATACTAGCTCCTTGCGTCATAGCATTGTCTACAGAGTCTGGGGTGAGCCCAAGACTTGATCCTAATTTTATCATAAAATTGTCTACAAAGTTTGCCATAAAGCTTGTAGATGTTAGATAATGATGGGTTTCGAACAGATTCCTAGGTGGCGACGATTTTGAAATCGTATCATCTATTTCTTCATCCTCGTCTTCACTCCAGTTTTCAAACGAGCGAATTTGCACAGATGTCCAACATTCATCGGGTACTACACCTGAGCTAAGAGCGTAGTTAGATTGTCTGGTTATCTCAACTTTTTTAGGTGTTGTAGATTCTCTAATCGTAGCATACCCATAATCAGAATCATTTTCATATTCTTGCCTACTACTAGATGTGGATCTGTAACCCGACGTCTCAGTGTCTTCAGCGATTGTATTGTCTAAACGAATCTGATTTGCCACGTTTTTTATGTTTTTTATATCCTTTGTAGGTCCACTCAATCTTCGAGATTGTTTGAGAATAGATTTTCTTCCCTTTATTTCATTTGTGTCTGTATATTTATTATCTGTCTTAAGAGTATTTTCTGTGTCAATTTCTTCAGGCAGTGACGGTGTTACTTTCTTTATAGCATTCAGGTTTGAAATGTTTCCACGTGAAGTAATCGGTTTAATAGGTCCACTACGTCTCCTGCCTGTGTCATTTATCATATTCTGATCTATATTAGCATTGGTTATGATAGTTATACTTGCTTTCTGAGAATCAATCTTGTTTTTAAGTTTTTGGAGCAACTCTTCTCCTTTTCCTTCTAACGGAACGTCATCTGATCCATTTGATTCTTTTTCTGAGTCAGTATATAAACTATCATCTGAATCCATAAACGAGTCTTTACGTCCTTCTTCTTGTGCTTCTTTTGACAAGCAGCTTTCTAATACTTCAAGCTTCTTCAATTTAACATATCCTGTAAGAAAAATATTGCTTAATATAGTCTTAAAATGTAATGTTACGTGAATGTGAATATGTGAATCTAGGTACATTTGTCTAGGTTGATTTTTTGAACTTACGAGTATAACCAACCTACCTGGTTCTCTACAATCCTCTACACGTAGTTTATAGAATGGGGCATCAAGAACTGCGCTGTAATCAGACGTGTCACCTGGCTCCCTGGCCTCGATATTGTCATATATGACATATAGTCTTGGAGCAAGCAATGGCTCGCAGTGTCCGCGTTGCTTGCGGTAATACACGTGTTCTTGAACGCACTCCTGCATTCTGTCCGCAAAGAATACGTGTTTGTGGTGCCGCACCATTGCCTCGTCTATGCAGTGCTCGCGTTCGCTCATTGGATTGTTCTTGATTTGATGCATCTCTCTGAAACCAATAATATCGTAAATACCTTACTTGATTCGATAAATATTCCACGGAGAATGGGTATGCAAGTCATCAATGACGAATAATTCCTATCGTTAATGATAAGCTAATACTCGTAAACAAGTTCTTGGTCGTTATCAATGTGATTAGTACCCTAAGCACCTTTATTTATTTTATCACTTCCGTCCTGTGACAATATCTGCCGGTATAATATTTAAGTCATCAAAGCGAAATGTATCCACTACAAAAGCTGTAGAATTATCTTGCAATGCCACTATAGCTAGGTATACACAGCTATGATACAATATAATTGCACAAATAAATTGATTATCTTATCAGGTTAGCTGTTCATACATTTTATTGGCTTTCAGTAATGTATGTAAATATCACATAGCTAAATCTTATATATTACTAAGGTATTCTGAGCATATATTGACTAATAATAATCAATACATACATTTTAAGGTCAATTCGTTACGGATTTTAACGTTTCACATTGATTTTCGATACTTACTATGGAGAAAACACACACCACGACGCGAACGATTTTTCTTCGCGTAGTTTTTGTATGGTAAATATGCTGCATTAAATATGCTTCCTTGTGATAGTTATGATAGCTTTTTATTTACAAAAAAATGTCATTTATTTGTTACATAACGTTCTATAAAATAATCTTTTTTGAGTGCTTTCCCTGTCCGCAGAAGTAAAAAAAATGGATATTACATTTTTATATCAAAAATTAATTCTGCATGTCTGTTTTATACGGAAATGATGCCACACAAACCCTAGCAGCCTTAACCAGAGAGTAATAACATATTGCACGGGACCCCAGATTTTGACGTGAAGGTCCAAAAAATTTACGGACCACCATCATACCATTAAATTAAAAATATTCATCGTGGAGTCTATCCATCACAAAATCCGGTCAAAATTCACAACTTTTTCTCGATGCCCTCAATTTTTTCAATTTCAAGCTCTGCTACTAATCCGGTTGTACGTTGTTTCATAGACTACATTTTCGCAGAATATTGGTTCATAGAAAATCTTTCTCATATTTTCATTTCATAGATTGATCATTTTTCAGATCTCTTACATTGTAGAATCTGGTTTTGTATATTTTTTATTGTTCAGATAATTACTTTTTCGAATTTCAGTTCATAACGTTTTAAATCAAATATTATTAATCCGTATAGTATTTAGTTTGTATAACACTTGTTTCAAAGCCTGCATGTTCATAGTATGTTGTTTCTCATTTTATCAAACTTAATATTTTCGTTTCATAGATAGAAGACTCAGTAACTCAATACTTATTGTAATATACATTAAATCAAGCAGTTTCATTTTTAAAAAATAACCCCAACCTACCTATCTCTGGGAGAAGTTTCGTTTTTAGGGTCATCAAAAAAAAATAACCCTAACCTACCTATCTCTGGGAGAAGTTTCGTTTTTAGGGTCATCAAAAAAAATAACCTTAACCTACCTATCTCTGTGAGAAGTTTCGTTTTTAGGGTCATCAAAAAAAAACCCTAACCTACCTATCTCTGGGAGAAGTTTAGTTTTTAGGGTCATCAAAATAAAATAACCCTAACCTACCTATCTCTGGGAGAAGTTTCGTTTTTAGGGTCATCAAAAAAAACCCTAACCTACCTATCTCTGGGAGAAGTTTCGTTTTTAGGGTCATCAAAAAAAATAACCCTAACCTACCTATCTCTGGGAGAAGTTTCGTTTTTAGGGTCATAAAAAAAATAACCCTAACCTACCTATCTCTGGAAGAAGTTTAGTTTTTAGGGTCATCAAAAAAATAACCCTAACCTACCTATCCCTAGGAGCAGTTACGTTTTTAGGGTCATCAAAAAAAATAACTCTAACCTACCTATCTCTGGGAGAAGTCTCGTTTTTAGGGTCATCAAAAAAATAACCCTAACCTACCTATCCCTGGGAGCAGTTACGTTTTTAGGGTCATCAAAAAAAATAACCCTAACCTACCTATCTCTGGGAAAAGTTTCGTTTTTAAGGTCATCAAAAAAAATAACCCTAACCTACCTATCTCTGGGAGAAGTTTCGTTTTTAGGGTCATCAAAAAAATAACCCTAACCTACCTATCCCTGGGAGCAGTTACGTGTTTAGGGTCATCAAAAAAAATAACCCTAACCTACCTATCTCTAGGAGAAGTTTCGTTTTTAGGGTCATCAAAAAAAAATAACCCTAACCTACCTATCTCTGGGAGAAGTTTCGTTTTTAGGGTCATCAAAAAAAAATAACCCTAATCTACCTATCTCTGGGAGAAGTTTCGTTTTTAGGGTCATCAAAAAAAACCCTAACCTACCTATCCCTGGGAGCAGTTACGTTTTTAGGGTCATCAAAAAGGGTATGCGAAAAGTGTTATGTAAATCGAAAATATGACAATAGTTTGTATTCCACCAGATACGACCCCTAAAATAATAATATCGGAAAAGAAAAGAGTGGAACTAAATATTATATAAAACAATAACTATGAAACAACAATCTATGAAATCTGTGTCTACGAAACAAAAATACATAAAATATGATTCTAGTGTTTGATCACTCTGTAAATTAAAAAAGTTTGATAGCAATATACATGGAAATGAAAGTCTGTGAAATATGTTTTTACCAATTGAATAGTCTATGAAACAATAATATTGGAACAGAAAGTACATGAACCAAATAATCTATGAAATAATTTCTGGGAAACGAAATTCTATGAAATTTCTGTCTATGAAAGAGTGTGACACCTACTAATCCAATTCTTTTGGAACTTACCTACTGGCTGTTGTTACTTGTCAGTATTGTAAATATGGTCGATTCTATTAATTCTACTATACAGGTACAATTCTTGTAGGTATGAGGAAAGTTCTTCCCAGGAGGGATTTCCCTATTGTCAGCTGAGTAGATTACTGTCATAAGTGGAATTGTATTACGATTAGGCAATTTTATCGACTTATCGTGGATTAACTAAAGCCAAACAATCATAATTCACGGAATGACTGTTTTGTTTTATTTGGAGTTCCATATTTAATCTATGCTAAGACCTTATTTACCTCTTAATATTTAAACCGCTGAACTGACCCATTAAGATATTTTGCAATCCGGGGACATACTTACTTAGGCTAGTTTTTATTCTAGAAATTCCAGTTTGTACGGAATATTGAAAAAACGCTGAACCGATTTAGGTAAAATTTTATATGGAAATAGTATCGTTTGAGTAGGATATACTCGTATATCCTCGAAAGCATCCCTTCAGGAAATAAAAAACGGTGGATTACTAATTCGACGCATACGAAGTTGCAAGCCAGCATGTAACAATATATTAACGTTCATATGTACAATATTAATGAAACATCCCGTTTTGTTCCGGTTTTGTCTACACCTGAATCATCAATATGATATTTTTTTTATACTTTTTTGTGAAGTCACACTTAGCCGACTTTTATTTACATAAGTTACTAAATATACAGCGGCACTACAGTACAAATACTAAACTAAATTAATAACTAGCTCAAATCTAAACTAGACCCTTGCGGCATTGTACCAAGGATGCTGGCGGCATTTCCTCGTTGTATCGCGATGCTGATACGTTGTGCGGGTAAACCGCCAGCTCTTCGGTCACCAGTTACGTCAACTAGACGCTTCGCGATTTCTGCAAAACACTTGTGTGCGCTGGGACCCCATGGACCTAGGGTTTCAACTCTAAAAGGTACAAAATGGTACTCTCTACCGAGACTTTTATATTTGTTACGTTTTGAAATTTCGGCGCTTTCCGCCGCTGCGCCCGCTTTTACGTAAGTCCGTTTGAGGTGGGACGGTGCCAGTGTGTCTATATATACTTATTAAGTCTATATCAAAATATAGTTTTTTTTAAATTCTGAAGTCCCTCCTAAACAAAACATTCCTCTCAAACAAAAACATATCAGAACTGACACCTTATTATGTAGTGTGTACTGTACCCCTTTAGGCACATATTCTTTGTAGGTATATGTGTTACTGTAAAAGCCCGAAGTGCTGTTAAACCTAGGTTTTACCGGTAACACCTAGGTTTTACCAACTCGATTCGGTAAAAGCCCGAAATGTTGACATATCTTCTTTAATTTCGGACTTTTACCACCGTCGAGTCGGTAAAACCTAGGTTTTACAAAAGCGACCGGTAAATGTTGACAAAATATTTTAGTCCTTGCCACGTTCTTGTGGAATTCGCCTAAATTTTGTGTCAAAGTGTAAAGACGCAAAATTTGCACCAAGGACCTGCGGGGAACGGCAAATACCTATGGATCGAGCGTCGTATCATCTCACTTTTCTAGGTCTGTAAAGCTGATCTGATGCTGGGGGGTGGGGACAAGGCAAATAATGGGGGATTGTGTTGCAATTTTTTGACGGAGTGGGGAATGCCTTTACGCATCGTCTCCTAGGCCCCGGGAAGGCATAGTTGGGAGTTATGTGGGACTCGCCGCTCATAACCCCTCTCCTAACGAGAGGGGAAGAGTTGGCCCTACCCACTAAACCCCACTCCGGCGTTTCACCCTCTTTGCTGTTAACAAGGGCGCCATGGGTTCGAATAACATGCTACCTTGGCGCCCTAGCCCTAGCACGAGAGGAGCCACCTCTATGGGGTCCTCGCCTTCCCTCAGGGATGTCTGGTCATTTTAGGGGTCCTCGTCCTCCGTCTCCTTCTCTTCGGAGTCTTGCCCCACGCTCTTTAATTGGCCTCGTGCGGCCGACATCCCGACGTGGGCTGCCTTTTTTTTGGCTCCTCGAGCAGGCAGATTCCTCAGTTTCAGTCGAGGAGCCAATCCTGCTGCGGAAGGCTTCCTTCCCCTACGCTCCGAGTTGATTATCGGTCTGTTGTCCGGCACCGCATCATCTTTTGCATAAGGGTGAACCCTTTTGCTCCCTTACGTGAGACCCCCCGTGAAGCCCCTGTGTCCGTCGCGCCCATGGGAGATAATATCCCCTTTCGGGGAAGGCCGCATGGCCTTTTTTTCACCCACGCCTGAAAAAGTAACGTTTTCCCGCTCAAACAAACCGCCCTTTTGGGACATGCTCCCTCCGGTTACCTCCCCCCATCGATTCACCAGGCGAAACCACCCCCTCACCGGGCAAAATCCCACGAAAAAGCAACCCAAAAATTCTCGTATGAAAAATGATCAAGAGTGAGTCGGGCCAAATCCGACAAAGTTAAGAAAACGCCGGTTTTCGGCCCCCCACCACTTTCTCCCTCGGTTTAAAATTCCGCGCAAGGCATCGAACGATAGAGGAAACTGCCCTCTATAGGATGATATAAAGCGCGAATTTTTATCTCCCCCCCCCCCCCTCAAAAGTACCGGCAATTACATGCAAAAGCTAGATTCCCCTGATAAACAGGAATAGCAATCTACGTTCCCTCGAATAACTCCGAAACTATGCGTCCTAAAATTATGCAGTAAACGCTGACTGCTAGACCTTGTCAAAACACTATAGAAATAAAAGATAAGATAAGAAAAGGAAAAGATATGAATTTTTTAGAGATCAAAATAGAAGTATGCAAAATTTCAAAACAAACCCTATTATCCCCAATAACTTTTGAACGCTAAGTCCGAATACATTTCAAAAAGGTGAAAGATAGTTAACTATAATCGTCTTTACACTGTGACACAAAATTTCGGCGAATTCTACAAGAACGTAGCAAGGACTAAAATATTTTGTCAACATTTACCGGTCGCTTTTGTAAAACCTAGGTTTTACCGACTCGACGGTGGTAAAAGTCCGAAATTAAAGAAGATATGTCAACATTTCGGGCT
The DNA here is from genome assembly GCA_911728535.1 of Pammene fasciana. Lineage (NCBI taxonomy): Eukaryota > Metazoa > Arthropoda > Insecta > Lepidoptera > Tortricidae > Pammene > Pammene fasciana. The sequence continues at coordinate 12,064,455 of OU452278.1, read as the reverse complement.
TTTACCGAATCGAGTTGATAAAACCTAGGTGTTACCGGTAAAACCTAGGTTTAACAGCACTTCGGGCTTTTACAGTAACATATGAATACATAAACCTACTAGGTATGACGGAATCTTTTTTAATCAATTTGTTTTTAATATAAAATAGATCAAATTTTAAATTTCAAAGTATCCGAATATCATATCAAGAATAATTACTTATAAGAATCCTTACCTATCAAAATTTTCAAAAAACTGCACTGATAACAGAATATTGTTGAGTAGAAAGGCTTCAGAATCATTTTGCAGCTGGTAGCGCATGTGGTCCAGCGCTTCGTCGTCATAGGAGCGGACGTGCGCGGGCGCAGCGCCCGCGGGCCCTGACGCCGCCGCCCGTGGCGCGTTCGCCAGCTGCATCGTCGTCGGCACTGGCCCCTCCTTTGATGCGAATCTTCTATTCGCAGGGTTTGCATTTTTCTTTCTCCTCTCCTCCCGTTTCTGCTCTCTCCATTTTTCTCTTTCGAAGAATTTATCCGGTTCCTTTTGAGACTTCTTAGACTTTGAATTTCCCATTTTACAACACTTTAAGTCCCTGTTTCTACTTTATTTACTGTTTTATTAACACCGTTAGCGAACACATTGTAACTGTCGTTTAAATAATGAAGGTGTACTTGAACCTTTAATTTTAGATTTTTGCGGCGAGATAAGTCGGGCAACGTCTGATCCTTATGGAATGTAAGTAAGTACTGGAAAATAATTATTGATACATTTATTATACTAATTGTTGTTATCTAATCTACTAATCGTGAGAGTCACCTATCTTGGGTACCTACAATCAAATGTGTGCACTGGGGCGCGATTCGACAAGACAAAAAACGAGACGTGGACGTCACAGTAGAATCGCTAGGTGATAGAGTGATATCCATCTGTCCTCAGATGGACACGCCTAACTGTCAAATTTATAGTAGGTCTCGCTAGAGTGTTTGTCTATGGCTATTAGCCACCATTTTAGATATGTTGACAGGACATTGGGAATCCCATGGCAGAGACTAAAAGGCGGGTTTTTTTATACGAATATAGATAACACCATGTTAGTACTGGAACTGGAGCCCACCCTACTGTACATTTATCAAAAAACTTACCGGTTAGCTTCCATAGCGTTCCGTAGCGTTGTAGAACCCATCTCGGAATGTATGGAGCCTAGTTGAAAAGCGTTGGTAGCCTGGCGGTTAGACGTCTGACTTTCAATTCGAAGGTCTCTGGTAACCCCCGCTCGTACCAATGAGTTTTTCGGAACTTATATACGAAATATACTTTACTATTTGGTGAAGGAAAACTTCGTGAGGAAACCTGCATACATATACGCGGAGAAATCCAAAGTTGTATGTGAAGTCCCCAATCTGCTTTGGGCCAGCACAGCATGGGGACTATAGCTCGATCCCTCTTGTGTATGAAAGGAGGCCTATGTCCAGCAGTGCGACATATATAGGCTAACATATTTATTTATTTATTTCGATGGACGCATAAGATGTTAAGATTTTAAATCGTAATTTTTTGCTTTTCTGGTTCTGGGTGGGGCTGCCCCGATATTGCAGCGCGTCCGGCATGTTTGCCGAGGCACGAACTGATGGCTTTGCTGCCATTATGAGAAAAAGAAGTGGGATCCTGTTTCGGCTTAGCGGCAGTCTCATCCGAATCCTCGGCGTTGAGATAGCCCTAATACTAGCCCGGTCGACGTCAATACACGTTGTTAAAGATAGGATATAAGGAGGGTAATTTAATACGTGTTAGTGTTGTCTTATTAGCTTGGGTACATACACATATTAGATAACATTAAATTATATAGGCAAATTACTATAACTAACAAGATGTATGGAGTTATGGACTATTTGTCCATAATAAAGTTTTATTTGTTTATTTAATTTATGTTTGAGCTTACCATTCCAAATTTTCACTTCACATTTATACAGGGGTCCCATTGTCCCCTAGATGGTCCCATTGTCACCAAGTTGGGGTCTGATGATGGGATTCTGGAGAAATCGAGGGAACTCTTCAACTATTATAGGCACACCTATTTTATTATTTTTTACAGCAACTCGGCCACTTCTTCTTGGAATAGCGGGTCCTAAGTGAAGTCGGTTCTTATTTGTTTAAAATTACTACAAATCCTATCAATTGGATAAGCACATCATTGGTTTAACCCAAAGGTAAGCGCTTACCGAAATCGAAAACCCCCAATAAGTGTACCCTATCAAGTGTTTTTAGAATGCGATCAAACTATTGTAAACTATATCGTTAAGACATTCGATAGAGAAATCACATTGAATATGGTTAACCTTATTTAAAATGGTTTCCGTAACAATAGGCTAACCCCAGTGATAGGGTAACCATATCATTATGTAACCATTTAATAGGTTAATCCTATCGATAAGATTAATGAAATGGAGTGGTTTTCTGGGTCTGGTCCCATGCAATATGTTAGTACCCTCTGGTTAAAGCTGCTACGGGTTGTGTGGTGTTATCTTCGTATAAAAAAATACTATATAAGTTATACAATTTTCATACAAAAAAACTTCTGTATAAATAATAAAGAAAGAATTGTAAAATGTAGCTTACGTTAAGTATCTTCAACAGAAAACGGACAACATATGAATTTCTTGTAAACATTCATAGATTTTCAGTACATATTCATAAATTTGTACAAGTTCTATAAGTGGAGCGTAGTTATATTGTTTATTGCTATTGCTACATAATACAAACTGATAATATATATACAGGTAAACAAATTATGTGATATTAATTTTCAAGCCATAAGATACAATTCATGTGCCGTCGAGAAATTACTTCGTCGAGCTTACGGAAATTCTCACCATAAAGGGAGAATTCTCGGTAACATTTTCCTCAAGTAAATTTGACCACGATTAAAACTGGCTTAACTTGAGGTGCTAAAGGCGCTAATAGTAGTTTATGTAACTGTTACGTAATAGGGGTCCTTAAAACACGAGTGTGGTTTTATGAAACGAACGAAGTGAGTTTCATAATAAGATCACACGAGTGTTTTAAGGCCTAATTACGTACAGTTGCATACACTGTTTTATCTACACACATATTATAAACCCGAAATGATGATTGGATGACTGCAATTGCACGGATTGCACCGCCATCGCTATGGCCAACTCGATTGTGCCGGCGTTCGGGCGGGCGCGTGCCGGCGGGCGGGGCCCACCCGGATTTTCATAATGAAATCGAATTTTTGATTATTATTTGATAATAATAACATCGTTACAGATAAGACATTTATTCTAACTACTAACGAAACAATCTATTTTTATGGTGGTTATAACGTGCGGTTTTTGAACGCATCATGGAGGGTTTATGATATGGGTGTAGATAAAGCATTTTATAGCTCGTATTATTAAGCAATAATGTTAATAATTTGCAATTATGTCGATGTGATCGGGTCGGTGGTTATCAGTTAGCGTTACGTTCTTACTTCAGGTACGAAAAAAAAACAAATTCTTGCAGAATTTTTTCTAAAATGACGAGAATGAAATGGAAGATACATGGGGGCGGGGCTTATCTTTAGAATAGTTTAGAACGATGTCAATTGCGACACAAGCGGATTTTTACAAAGACATAATGGACTTAAATCTTAGTGTCGCCTGATTGGCGTGCACAATATCAGGCAGAAGAGGGGAATATACAGGGTGTTTGGCACATGACATGACCCAACAAATTTTTTTGGGGTGTGGGTGGTGTCATATCCTTCCTTTCCGTCCTTGGTCGTTCTGGAGATACGATTTTTTAAATATTTTTCAAAATTTTCCAAAATCTGATACTTATTAGAAGCCCCATAACTTATTTTTGTGTGTGGTTTTAAATGCATAATTTATTTTCTTGTCTTACGTTTTGTCTGTCTTCTTCCAAATATTCGTTTTTTGTTACAAATATACCACAAAATGAACACAGGGGCCGGTTTAAATCCGATTATATTTATATCAATAAATAAACAATAATATTGACTTATCGTGCATACATACCAATATTTCGATTAAGAATTAAAATGATATAACGTTGAAAAAGTAAGAAAATTTGGAAATTTAAACTATTTTCTCGATAATTACCGCCGCGGAGAAAGTTACCGAGAACTTTCCCCTTAAATTCTCTTCGTTTTCGTAAATTTCGGTAACGGCATATCACTTGAGTTGAGTACCCTAAAAGTTCGTAAGCGCAATTTTTTTCCTTGTGATTAAACAACAAATTATAATCTCTTTCGATTTAAGCCTTTAAGACTTATGTTTTTACGATCTCCGAGATTGGCTGTACATCGCTGTGGAAGCCGACCGATAAGATTTTTGATAAATTTACAGTATGGCAGGCTCCAGTACCTATTATGTTTATTTATGTCACAGAGTAAATAATAGTATAATACAGAGAGACCTCTGTAATGTCACGTAACGACACGAATCATGTTGTCCCTTCTTAACGCATGACAAGTTGTTTTTCGCACTTATGCAAACGTATCGGATACGTCGTGTCAAACTCAAATTTTTTGACAGATTTACTTTGAGTTGTACCCCCCTGTTTATGTGAAGTATATCAAATGTCAAATAATTATTTTAGGTATTGACATATAATCATGAAGAAACTTTAAACTGGAGCAATAGCAGCCAAAAATATCAATAAGTCAAATATACTCCAATGTGATTACTTTAAGGTTAATTTTCGCTCGACATAGGAGAAGGAGGAAAACGAGCCGAGAGAGATGCTAAAACGGGGAGACCTCTGTCCCTATCTAAACGTTGCCATCCGGAAAAAAATTAATGCTGTGGTAAAAAGTATTTACCGTGAAATTAATAACAAAATAGTATTATGTACCGTTGCACACAATAGTTTTTATACGAGTGCTTAAGCAAGCCGGTAAGAATTGAGTTCGACGAAAGCCGTGCACAACTTACTGCTTCTATGTAATTGAGTAACTTTGATCTCCCGGTGGATTGTGCCGGCGGCGCGCCCGAAACGCAATGCGGGGCCCGACAACAGTTTCACAATATTGTATGGAAATCCTTTCTGTGATTGTTATGGATGCTACAATATGCGACTATAGAAGCTCTATCAAAAAGTATGCGCTAGTAGTTCCGCCACCACAATCTCAATTCGAGTATTACAGTCGCCGAGTATAAAAAAAGTTTTTAAATATATTTGATTACAAGAATTACGTATGCTTATCATACTTTTTTATTTTTAACCGACTTCAAAAAAGGAGGAGGTTCTCAATTCGACTGAATTTTTTTTTATCATTTTAATTTTTTTTATCTTTCTTTATTTGTCATTTCTCTTAAGTCAGGTTTTTTACAATATTTTTATAAAAGTAAAATACAAAATACATCTAAAACATACAAAAACAATAAAAACATTATAAAAAAACCTAACCTAGGGTGCCGCCGGCAACGGAGCAATTTTTATTAATTTTGTATGTCTTTCCCGACCACGGAACAATGGTGTTCCGGACCTTTGGAAGGCGTATGCGGAGCCGAAGCCAACGCGCAGGGGCCCTTTCGACAATCTAATGAAAAGTGAGGGGTACACTAAGCGGATGCTGCCCCTGCCCGTGTCACGGATCGCACGCAGAGACAGCACCCGCCATGATGTAAGGACTATTGAGAATTAATGGAGTCAAAAATGTACTAGGCTATTGGGTGAAGAGTATGGACTGATTAATGGGCTATTAGATGAAGAACCGGACGCCTGCCTAATAAAACGGTATTCAATTTTATTTCCGGCAGACGGTGACTCGCCCTCCGCAAGATGGGCCCCCATAAAAAGCGACATCAGAGATGGCTCAAGGGCAACACCGGTGCGGGAGCTGGGGGTAGAGAGGTGTCACTGGACTTTAAACATTTAGCCAACTCGCCACTTAGGTTTCCACATCTACCCTCGAGAACACAGCTCTAACGACCCCACTCTGGACAGCCGGCTAAGGCAAGCCAGAGGCAGGGGACCTGTCCCACCATCCGACAGGGCACCCCAGGGGCACTCAGGTACGTGGAGTCGCTACTCTCAGTACTCTCCAACAGCTCGCCACAAGCTGCCCTGCCCTTATTACTTTTTTGTATGTATGTTACTCGATATCTACGTGAATCGTGAACCGATTTTCAAAATATTTTTTTAATCGAACGGGTATAAACCCAAGATGGTCCCATTTTCACCAAGTCGGGGTCTGATGATGGGATCCTGGAGAAATCGAGGGAACTCTTCAACTATTATAGGCACATCTATAGTGATTTCACTATTTTTTAAAGCAACTCGGCCACTTCCTCTTGGAATAGCGGATCCTAAGTGAAGTCGGTTCCATTTTTGTTTAAAATTATCGAACTCGCGAAGCGTAAGCGAAGAGAGTTCTTACCGACAACTCCAGACCGAATTGTCAACTGGCTACTGGGACGTCTCGGCATTTGGCTGGCTTTTTGATTTCGATAGTTTGTCCGACGATAACTTTAGTAACGTTTTTCTGATCTTTATGAAATTTCTTGGGGCTGTAGCAGAGATACATAAAATTTGTAAGTTCGAATATGAGCAGGATCCATCAAGTTTAGTGGTTATGGAGCTAGAAGGAGAAAAAAAATCCTCCTTAGGGTCTTGTTATATTGGTTAACTCGTTTGCAAGTAAATCGCGAGTTCTCAGTTCGAGGCGGACTACTAGTTTTAATAAGTTAATAAACTAGCACGAAAAATCTTTAATAATTATTTTATAACTAGTAGTCCGTCTCTAACTGAGAACTCGGTTGATTTGTGTAAGATTGTCCTAATATTTATTATTATTATTAATTGTCCGGATAATTCTATACAAATTACTATTCAAAATATCCGGATTGCAAGTCCTTGTATGTGCAGTCGCCATCAGTTATATCGGAGCGGCCAAGGTAGTCACAAATATTTGAACAACGCCTCTACTTCCAAGGCGATAAAGTGCATGTTCAGATGTTGAGTAACCTGGCCGGTTCGATATATTTGATGACGACTGTACCTATGACGCGCCGCCGCTGAATCTTGCCAATAAGGTGGTTAGTACAGTATTGCAGTATTTGATGGCGACTGTATCTAATAACCGCCTGCTCACTCTACAGCAAGTTGAGATAGTTGCATCCTTGTCAGTTCTGTTTTGGTTGTGATTTTCGGATGCGAATGTGTAGGTGGACTAATTGCCAAGACTTTACCGAAACCCTCAGCCCAAAAATGGGAAAAATCATTACGTAGACATAGATAAGTAGCAGAGGAATGGTTGTTCGGAAAGAGAAGTGTCGTGGCTGATATGAAAGCTCATGCATTCTAACAACACTTCTCTTTCCGAACTTCTACAAAATATCATTATGACTATAGGATTTAAAATGAGTTGAGTACCTACGAATAAAAATTAGTTAGGACTGAATATTATAACACATACTTAGCATTAATTGAACGAGGATTTCCCAAGGAATTCCTAACTTTTGAAATTAACGTGGTCACCCTAATAGAAAGAGATGAAGATGAAGGTCTCCCCGTGTGCCATCTCACTCGGCTGGTTTTTTCAAGGCCTGTGTATTATTTTGTTTATCTATAGTAAGTATATCTATGAAAATTACTACTCAACTGACAGACGATGACGGCATGGGCGCACAATATGGCGGATTTTTCGGCCGCATTGGGTTTTTACGTAAATACCCGTCTCTCTTTTTGATTATGGATATAGAGGTGAGTTAAAACGAGACGAACATATTTTTATGTGTTTTCATTTTCATATGTCGCGTCCCTTATATACAAATCTCGAATACAGTGCCACCAAAAAGAGTAGAAATTAAAAAGTGGCAACATCGTAGTGTCGTCCCGTTTTTTAGATCGATTTGAAAGGGACGACACTACGATGTAGCCACTTTTTAATTTCTACTCTTGTTGGTGGCACTGTACATATAGATGTCGCTTTCAAATGACTTTTCATAAAATGCTTCAAGGGGGCTGGCTCTCTTTACCTACTTTTACTTACTTTACTATTTGCTACGTGGGATTCCCCTAATATACTGACGTCTACGTCAAAACTAATAAGATGGCGCCCATGCCCATAGACGCAATCCTCTAGCGAGACGTGTTGATTTTGACGTAGGTGGATATCACTTTTGAGTGATTCCATGGCGATTGTGGCTGTCACAAAAAAGTGATCTCGCAGTGGTCTCGTCAGCTAATGTCAATTATGCCATGTCGAATATGGCTCCTGATTTATTTAAAGCCTTGCCACGTACGGAAGGATAGTGGCAGCGTCGTGACTGTATCGTGCACTCTTCAACACTGCACCACTCACGAAGACACCAAAGCCTGACTTAATACGTAACCCTTCGGTTATAAACCGTGAAATTATGATCTGAAAAACTAACAATCCAAGTAGGGTAACGGCATTCTTTCCCTAACGCTGTTATATAAGGGTGAACATAACTGTAATAAATAGATGCAGAAAGCACTAGCTAATTAAACAATGAAATGAAGTGTAGGCTATATTCCCATAGTCTCTCCGCACTTCAATCGTGTGTGGTTCGATATGACAGGAACAAATGGGAATAATACTTGAGAAAAAAATCTATTAGCATCTGTCCCCGGTGGGCACAGTGTCTAGATCATCTTAAACCATATTTAAGTCGCAACAACATCCTGAACATGATAGCTAGCAAACTAGATTGTCCTCTGTTGTGGCATATGGGTCAGAGGACCAAATCACTCATGTATATACATAAATTATTAGATACCTAACTAAACATAACAGTTAAATCCTAGACTTGTACAGAGAGTTTCCATTGTAACTGAAAGAGTAGGAATATCTGATTGTCTATCAAATTATTGACAGAACTGGTTTCCCACGAGGAGCTATTGACCCAAATGAGTTATTTATAAGCATGTAGATACCTCAGTTTTAAAACAATTTCATTCTTTAACCATTGATCAACATTAGTAGACATAGACAATTAGCAAGTTGCTGGCAGATGCTAATTACCTAGACAAAAGCTAGGGATACAGCTACAGATCTGTCCGCCGGATTTGTCTAGCGTATGCCCGGCAGACAGATCCGTCCACGTATGGCGCTGACACGGATTTGTCTACGGACACATCTCCACATGTACGGATGCGTCCACCGGGCGTCTCCGCCGGACGAAACTGACGGGCAGATCTGTGCGTGTAATTAATAGCTGATTTTCTATCAAGCCGATTTCGTCCAATCGTGTATCGGAATTAAACAAAGTTCTTCGAAATATAATGAATATTAACGTGTACCCCTAGCTATTGTATAGGTGATCACCATCTGCCAGCAACTTTGTTTGCGTAGAATTTAGTACTTTTCAGAGCTTACAATATCAAAAATCTTTCCGGGAAAGGGATGATATTCTTGATAAAAACTATCATTTCTCGGTGCTCAACATTCATCTATATGAACAGTTTAATCGTGAAGAGCTAACGGGCAGATACTTTCGCACATTAACAGGAATTGCTTATACTAGTACCCATATTAGTGGAGTACGGTTGTACGTTGTTTCATAGACTACATTTTCGCAGAATATTGGTTCATAGAAAATGTTTCTCATATTTTCATTTCATAGATTGATCATTTTTCAGATCTCTTACATTGTAGAATCTGGTTTTGTATATTTTTTATTGTTCAGATAATTACTTTTGAGAATTTCAGTTCATGACGTTTTAAATCAAATATTATTAATCCGTATAGTATTTAGTTTGTATAACACTTGTTTCAAAGCCTGCATGTTCATAGTATGTTGTTTCTCATTTTATCAAACTTAATATTTTCGTTTCATAGAAGACTCAGTAACTCAATACTTATTGTAATATACATTAAATCCTATATGTTTTTGTTCAAAGATAATTGAACTAGCACCTATCATATAATTTTCATGCAGATCATTTTAGAGCCTAATGATAAATAGCCATAATAACCCTATTCTTCCTTTTTCTGGGAGCAATTTCGTTTTTAAAAAATAACCCTAACCTATCTATCTCTGGGAGAAGTTTCGTTTTTAGGATCATCAAAAAAAAACCCTAACCTACCTATCCCTGGGAGAAGTTTCGTTTTTAGGGTCATCAAAAAAATAACCCTAATCTACCTATCCCTGGGAGCAGTTATGTTTTTAAGGTCATCAAAAAAAATAACCCTAACCTACCTATCTCTGGGAGAAGTTTCGTTTTTAGGGTCATCAAAAAAAAAATAACCCTAACCTACCTATCCCTGGGAGCAGTTACGTTTTTAGGGTCATCAAAAAAAATAACCCTAACCTACCTATCTCTGGAAGTAGTTTCGTTTTTAGGGTCATCAAAAAAAAATAACCCTAACCTACCTATCTCTGGGAGAAGTTTCGTTTTTAGGGTCATCAAAAAAAATAACCCTAACCTACCTATCTCTGGGAGAAGTTTCGTTTTTAGGGTCATCAAAAAAAATAACCCTAACCTACCTATCTCTGGGAGAAGTCTCGTTTTTAGGGTCATCAAAAAAATAACCCTAACCTACCTATCCCTGGGAACAGTTACGTTTTTAGGGTCATCAAAAAAAAAAACCTTAACCTACCTATCTCTGGGAGAAGTTTCGTTTTTAGGGTCATCAAAAAAATAACCCTAACCTACCTATCCCTGAGAGCAGTTACGTTTTTAGGGTCATCAAAAAAAAATAACCCTAACCTACCTATCTCTGGGAGAAGTTACGTTTTTAGGGTCATCAAAAAAAATAACCCTAACCTACCTATCTCTGGGAGAAGTTTCGTTTTTAGGGTCATCAAAAAAATAACCCTAACCTACCTATCTCTGGGAGAAGTTTCGTTTTTGGGGTCATCAAAAAAAATTACCCTAACCTACCTATCCCTGGAAGCAGTTACGTTTTTAGGGTCATCAAAAAGGGTATGCGAAAAGTGTTATCGAAATTATTAATCGAAAATATGACAATAGTTTGTATTCCACCAGATACGACCCCTAAAATAATAATATCGGAAAAGAAAAGAGTGGAACTAAACATTATATAAAACAATAACTATGAAACAATAATCTATGAAATCTGTGTCTACGAAACAAAAATACATGAAATATGATTCTAGTGTTTGATCACTCTGTAAATTAAAAAAGGTTGATAGCAATATACATGGAAATGAATGTCTGTGAAATATGTTTTTACCAATTGAATAGTCTATGAAACAATAATATTGGAACAGAAAGTACATGAACCAAATAATCTATGAAATAATTTCTGGGAAACGAAATTCTATGAAATTTCTGTCTATGAAAGAGGGTGACACCGTGGAGTACAACTACGCCTTTTTAACCTATAAAAATGACAAAACTCACAAGTCCGATTATATATTTTGCCCCGTTAGAATACGTTAAGTATTAATAATGACAAATATTTTCTAACAATTGTTAGCATGGCGCTAGGTATAATACACGTATTTGTTTGCTACATAAAGAAAAGATAATGCAAGTTTTATTTTTCTCTAACAGGCTATCGCTTTTTATTATTGCTACATAACTTCACATTTTATAACGGTTTTGTCAATAGCATTCGTCGTCTTAGCCATTTGTCGTTCGTTTAGAATTCAAGGTCACGCATATTTTTACAAATTGTTTACGAATATGCTCACATAATCTATTGACCAAATTGTTATAAAATGACAGATGATATTGAAATAGTTGAATGCAATAGTCTAGTAAAGAAAAATGTAATTTGGATAATCTTTTCTTGGTGTTATTAACAAATATCTATATAATACTTAGCGCATCGTGAATAACTGTTAGAAAAGATTTTTTACTATGACTATATTCTCTAACTAAAAATGAAAATCGCACTTGTGAATTATAAAAGTTCAAAACTGTTCCAGTACTGTAGTATATGTAAGAATTGTGAGAGTTATATTTGACCCTCTTCCTTTAGCTAACTTTGGCTTACTTTGGTGCCTACATGGTATGGCAGATCAAAAGTATAGACCGCTAAAACTATAGACCGTAAACCAGAAACAAATTTGGTCAATCATCGCGTCCCAGACGGTTAGCGGCCACTCTGATGGTGGGTTGAGGAACGGCAGCCATTTAATGACTAGAAACAATAGTGATATTTTTATGTAAATAGTCTTTTTTATTTACTGTATAACATATATTTATTATCTACATACTTACACTTTACACGCTGATTTCTCATATTACAAACACTGCAGCAAGTTTTAAATTAAGTAATTTACAAAAGTACATTTTTTATCACAATTCTATTTAGATTTAAAAATTCAATTAAAATATATGGTTAATAAACGGGGTCATATATAGGGTGTCCAGTAAATAATGGATATATTCTAACCACCAATAGGCCACCTTAGGCTGGTCTAGAAAATCCACTTTAGGGTTTAGTAAAAGTCCCCTCGTTTTCGAGATTTTCACACTTGAACAAAATGTTAGTCTAAAAATATATTTTTTGAATTAAGGCCTAATTTCAAAAAAATCTGTATGATTATGAAGACACTTTAATATCAGTTAGTTAGTAGCACTATTTGAGACATTTTTTCAAAAAACAGAACGGAAAAATCATGACATTTCTCGTTACCACGATGATAACAGTCAAATAAGGAACCGAAAACATAAAATTATGAAAAGTGTGAAAATCTCGAAAACCAGGGAACTTTTACTAAACCCTAAAGTGGATTTTCTGGACCAGCCTAAGGTGGCCTATTGGTGGTTAGAAGGTTATCCATTATTTACTGGACACCCTGTATATATACATATCTACATATCTAAACTTTGGCGGCGACGTCATTGTTTTTAAATATAAAAGAACTAACAAAAGTTGTTACCAAGTTGAAAACTACTTATACTTAATCTAAAATAATCAATCTTCTCGTAAGACTCATGACATTAATTTTTAATAAATCCAGACTACCGGGTTATTAATTTATTATATTATAAAACATTAAGTTCCAAGCCGATCCAACACTGATAGCCTTGGAACTAAAGAGTTCATTCATGCATAGGTATAAAAAAAACCGAAAATATGTATAATTGCACTACTTATAAAAAATATTTTACATCTCTTTACACAGACACGTATTCTTCTGACGAGGTTTACAATATTCCTCAGGTAGATCTTTTTCAGACTAAATACTTCAAAGAATATAATTTGGACATTTAAGTCACCGTAAAACCCAATTAGTAAAGACAAAAAATCATGGCACATCTCTAAGCATGGCAGCGGGCGGCAGGCTGGTGGGCGGGGCCTCCTCGTTGTTGACTATGCTGGCATCATCGGCGTCTTGCGCGGGCGCCCGCCGGCTCCGCATGCTCCTTGCGCGTTTCATCTCGCCCATTTTTTCATCCAGTAGTCGTCTGAAATGAAACAGTTATTTTATTAAATAGGTTTTTTCTCAGGTATCATGTTAACTATCTAAATAGAGCAGTTAAAGGAAATAAAAAAAACTATTCAGGTATTTTAGTCACACAATTGAAATTTCGGAAATATTAACCCACTAAGCAAATTCGACTATTTAGTAGCCTGAAATCATCTATGATTACAAAGGCCATGTACTCAAATTGTTGGCCGGGGGGGTGGCCAACAAGATCGGCATCTTTGAAGAATATAATATTTTCGGCAGTCAATTCGACGATGGAGGTCACTGTCAGTGAGGGGACGTCCTCCTCCAGCGCTGTGATTGATACGCCTGGCTCCGTCGTTCTCGGTTCTAATGCTTGGTTGTTAGAACTCACTGTTGTCGGCAGTCAACGAGGACTCCGAGCACGAAGACGATAGCGACGAGCACCACGAAAGCCACGCCGATGATGGAGGCTACTGTCAGTGAGGGGATGTCCTCCTCCAGCGCTGTAATTGATACGCCTGGCTCCGTCGTTGTCGGTTCTAATGATTGGTTGTTAGAACTCACTGTTGTCGGCAGTCAATGAGGACTCCGAGCACGAAGACGATGGTGACGAGCACCACGAAAGCCACGCCGATGATGGAGGCTACTGTCAGTGAGGGGATGTCCTCCTCCAGCGCTGTAATTGATACGCCTGGCTCCGTCGTTGTCGGTTCTAATGATTGGTTGTTAGAACTCACTGTTGTCGGCAGTCAATGAGAACTCCGAGCACGAAGACGATGGCGATGGCGACGAGCACCACGAGCGCGACGCCGATGATGGAGGTTACTGTCAGTGAGGGGATGTCCTCCTCCAGCGCTGTAATTGATACGCCTGGCTCCGTCGTTGTCGGTTCTAATGATTGGTTGTTAGAACTCACTGTTGTCGGCAGTCAATGAGGACTCCGAGCACGAAGACGATGGCGATGGCGACGAGCACCACGAGCGCGACGCCGATGATGGAGGCTACTGTCAGTGAGGGGATGTCTTCCTCCAGCGCTGTCATTGATACTCCTGGCTCCACCGTTGTCATTTCTAAAAATTATGATACTTTTAATAGAGTGTTAATAGCACTACGAGTATTACTCTTATTTTGGTATCCTATGTTAGTTAGTTAAATGGGGTTGGTGGATATTTGTACTGATTTAAACTCGCACGATTTTCACTAATTATTAGGTGGTGGTGGGGTGGTTGAGTCTGCCTGCGACCACGAGCGTTATGATCGTTACGCTCGAAACGTCAGGAATAGTACATTACGTACCTAGGGCGGTAAAATAAAGAACGCCTCAGGTCGCGGGCATTTGTGGCCCGAACTGAAGGTAAGGGCCATAAACAAGCGATTTGAGACCTTCTTTATTACCGCCCGTGGTGCGTACACAATTTTACGTCTTCTCCTGGACGTGAAGTGAGATTTGCCGATGCGCCCGTGGGCGGCAAATCTCAGTTACCGCCCAGAGTCACGTAAAATAATAAAAGTAAGTGTACGCGATTAAGTTAAGACCCGTTTTTGTCAAAATAATGGTGGATATTTCATAACATTCACACGCACTGATTTTAGCGCACACTGATGTTACCAGGACATTTGAAATAAATAGCATCACCTGATCCATAGAATGACTATTTAATGTCAGAATGCCATCGAGGATTACTTTTCTATGTAATTTGGTTGATACAGCACGTAGGTAAAAAGTTGTTTATACGAACAAAGTATTATTTATGCAGGATTTATTTACGTAGGTACATATCAAATTGTTGTTGTTGAATTAAATATTTGTTTTACACATTGTTAAGTATTAACTGTCTGGACTAGATAGGAATACGTTATCGTAATCAGCAAACTATGAAATTTCACCTTCAGATACTTATGTGAATCGTCATTTTCGAAAGGGCCTTTGTGTAGATTAGAAGCATCTTAAAGCATTTTCTTGAAGCATAGAGCGAATATAATATGATTTCACCTCTTTAGATGATGTATGTGGGAAAAAAACAGGGCACTTCCGTTATAAATTTACTCCTTTTTTGTAGGTAAAAAACATTATTATTTCAATTTTAATCTCGTAATGCAACGTTTTCTGTTCACGCTTTTCTGAATGTCATGCATGTGGTCTTTGCCTTTAATTATCGGTGCAATAAGCTTAAGAACAGACCTAATAAATGAAATAAATTAAATGAATGAAAAGAATGAAACGAATGAAACGAAACAAACTAATGAAACGGACGAAAGTAATTAAACTAATGAAATTTTTACACTCGGCGACTGTAATACTTGAATTGAGATTGTGTTGGCGGAACTACTAGCGCATACTTTTCGATAGAGCTTTTATGGTCGCATATTGTAGCATCCATAACAATGTCAGAAAGGATTTCCATACAATATTGTGACATTGTTGCCGGGCGCCGCATTGCGCGCTCCGCGTGTCGGGCGGGCGCCGCCGGCACATCCACCGGGAGATCGAAGTTACTCAATTATATAGAAGCGTTTAGCACGGCATTCGTCGAACTCAATTCTTACCGGCTTGCTTAAGCACTCGTACAAAAACTATTGTGTGCAACGGTACATAATTAGGTCTTAAAATTCTCGGGTCTGTTTTTACAAAATTCGGCTTCGCCTCATTTTGTAACTTCGACCCTCGAGTCTTAAGAACCCTTATTATGTAACTGTTGCAGAAAATACTATAGTGAAACTATTGAAATTAATGACTGAAATGAAATAAAATATTAATTGTATTTTATTTTATTTGGAGCATCAACAGCAATACAACAAATAATACAAAACTTAAATAACAGTGAGAAAGCCAATAAAAGATGACCACAAATGAATAAATTATTAATAATCTCCTTTTCTCAAACATGGAATGCAATGGAATTTTTATTTTTGAATTTCCTTTTAATACTCGTAGATTTTGGAAGTATCTTATTTCGAGAGAAGTAGCAGTAACTCGCGGGAACTGTAATGGACTTTCAACAATCTTTTCAGGCCTAGGCCTTAGCGTCAAAGATGGCGCCAGGTTTTACGAACAGCTGATTTTTATTTTTTTCTCATGATAGGATGGTTACCGTGTCTAAAGAGTTAGCTAATTAATTGCCTTATGAACGGATTATTTTTTATTTCTTTATTTCATAGCATATAAATTTGACAAACAATACATACAACGGCGTGAAAATAGATTCCTGACCTCGTGTTCCTATCCGTCAATACCTACTTTGCCGATAATCTCTGTTTTCCCGGCCTATGCAGACGACGACTCATAAGAGACAGTCACACTGAACTCGAAGAGTCGCTCGAATGCTGGACATCTGCCCTAGAATCCACTGGACTAAGAATTAGCCGCAAGAAAACGGAGTACATGCAGTGCTGTTATTCTGCAATCACCCATCAACATAACATCAGTTTACAAGGCCAGGGGTAATTAAAGCCGATCATTTTAAATACCCGGGCTCTATTGTTTTGAACGATGAGACGATCGACGCCGATATAACACACCGAATCAACACGCCGCGCGCCGGGTTGGATGAAGTGGCGAGAACTGTCAAGCGTTTTATGTGACCACAGAATAAAAACCGGCCAAGAGCATGTCGGGCCATGCTCAGTGTAGGGTTCCGTAAACTGAGACTATTAATTCAAAAGGTCGTTTCTTACGGGAAATTTGGCGGCGCTTAAGTCATTTTTACTTACGTCCTTTCACTATGGGTTTTTGAATGATAACTCAAAAACGGCTCAACCGATTTATTTCAATATAGTTTTCATTGAAGGTACTCATTAGGCTTCAGTTTCATGAATTTTTCCAAAATTTTAGGACCCACGATTCAATAGTTAGATGGGGGGGACGCCCTGTTTTAAACTTTCGGAGCTATTATTTCCGAAAGTATTAGTTTTACCCAAAAACTGTTTTAAAAGACCCTAATTCTTTTTGAAAGACCTATCCAACGATACCCCACACAACTTGGATGGAACGAAAAAAAAATTCACCCCCCACTTCACATGTGCGGGAGGTACCCTAACAAAATATATTTTTCGCGTTTTTATTCTACCGTTTTGTCGGCTTGGTTAATGCACATATTAAAACCAAATTTCAGCTTTCTAGTGCTAACGGTCGCTGAGCTAGACCGCGGACGGACGGACGGACGGACGGACGGACGGACGGACGGACATGGCGAAACTATAAGGGTTCCGTTTTTGCCATTTTGGCTACGGAACCCTAAAAA
Organism: Pammene fasciana; assembly: GCA_911728535.1. NCBI lineage: Eukaryota > Metazoa > Arthropoda > Insecta > Lepidoptera > Tortricidae > Pammene > Pammene fasciana. The sequence continues at coordinate 12,046,868 of OU452278.1, read as the reverse complement.
GGTCCATACAACCAAAGTAAATACGTCACTTTGTTGTCCTTGTTAGACTGGATCAGAAATTAATATACCCGCGGAAGCTTTAAGGTCAGACTCGTCGAAAATAAGCTCTCTGAAACCCGTCTTGGGTGGTATGGACACGTGATGAGAAGACCCGTAGAGCACATAACACAGGTCCTCAACATATATACTAGAGCTCCCGCTACACGTGTAACACGCGGAAACGAATACCCGTGTACTTAAGACCGGCGGTGCTAAGGAACCGGTTTACACGAACCCGCCAAGATTCGGAAACGTGTCCGGGAAACGTTTCCAGGAGACGTTTCTCAGACACGTTTCCCCGGTTACACGGGTACTTAATACCGGCCCGAACGGTTCCGAAGCTCCGAAGCAGTTAGAGCTGATTCAAATAAGGTTTACTATTGAATGCTCTAATTGTGAACTGCATTATTATGCACCACACACTTGAGCGAAATTCAGACCGGAATTCAGGCAAAAAAGCTGAATGCCGCTCAAATGTGTGGCGCTCCTTATTATATGAGGTTGAATGGATTCGTATCATATAGATTTACTTTAAAATAAAAATTCTTTACCCAACTCCACAAAAACCATAATTGTTTTGGAGTCCTTTATTACATACCTACAAGGATAATTATTATTATATAATTATATTGAATATTTACGTATGTTAAATAAAATAATATTAAAATTAATTACCATGCATATATTATATAACGAAGTTCACAATCTTACTAATTACGGCGAAAATGTTGTTGTAATTAGTACCATAGTGCACACATTTAAAGTCTAAATTCAAACAACATTTTCGCCGTAATTAGTACGATTGTGAACTTGGGTATCGATATTACAGGTAGGATATATACCGCTCCGAGAAAGCGCAGAAAACCACTTCAAACTTGGATGTCAGTAATAAAAAATGGCAAGGCAAATAGAGAGAGCATAATTTTCTCGCCTACATGTTTATTCTACGTATTTATTATTTCGTCACTTACTTCCATCGTAGTTTTCGTAATCCATTTTTGTCCGAGAAGGGGTTTCGTTATTAAATTAAATTAGAGGTGACGATTCTGAAACAATAAATACATCATCAGTTAAGCTGGCTGATTATTTATTCAAATAAAGAAATTTGATTACCAACAAATTAATAATAATTAAATATACACATAAAATTAATACTAAAAAAACTAAAAATAGTTAAAACTAAAAATTAAAACTACAAATTAAAACTAAAAATATAATATCAGTTAAGTAAATCGAATATAACCTACTTAATATAACCTAGTCCGAATTTGTTTGTTTATCCTCAAACCAAGCGAAAGTTTAGCTTTATCTACAAAACTAACAATTTATTTAATCAGTGGGTTCAGCTCTCCCAGTTTTCTCTCGGAATCTTTAAATGATCAATTTATCAGTTACGAGCAATTTAACAATTGCGTTTAACAAGTGTCGAGTGACACTTGTTATTTAAGAATTATATGGAATTATAGAGACACCTACTCTATATTGTTTATCGTAATTGTTAAATGGAAAACATATGATAGGTATCGATAGTTTAATTGTAAGTCTATTTGTTTGTTTTTCAGTAGGTAGGTAAAAGGTAACAATAAAGGCTACTTTTATTTTATTACATCATATCACTTTCCAAAAGCTGAGCATAATGTGATAGGAGGTAGGTTTAATTACTTACAGTCAATGGGATATATAAAGTTAAACCAACAAATGAAAAAAAAAAGATCTAGAACGTAATATACGCGTAGGTATATCCTCATTAATTTAAATAGGTAACAGTATAAAAAAGGTAACAGTAATCATACATACTTAAACGATTTTGCAATATGGTCCAAGGAATACAATAAAATGACTAATTATGTATTTTGTAATGCTCTCTTATCTCGATGTAAACGCCGAAGCAACGTTCGCTCAACCCATTCGACCGCTAAACTAAAGGAAGTCTGAAAACATTTTTTCCTTTATCAGGTGGTATCCTAGTTGTATAAATATTATAAGTGTTATAGTTAGTTACGTTCACTTATTGATAATATTAAAAGCTATTGGCACGGGTAAGATACAATGTGAATGAAAAGATAATTTAAGTATTTAAAGTTACGTAATGGCCGTGCGCCGCAGTGGGCTGTCATAAGATGACCGCTTTATTATTGACACGTAACAGGGTCAAATAATTATTACATTTAATTAGGTAAAGATATGAAAGGCATTCATAATTCATACATAAAAAAACATTTCCACGAAACCGTTCAATTATTTGACGTCAAAATCATTAAGATTATCTTTAGATTAATCAGTTACCAGTCTGTTTCTAAGTTTATCACTGATCGAACCAACGATTACATTCATATATATTAATAGGTATATGTACCATTGTACATTATAGGTACCTACCTAACTATTGAACAGTAGCCGACAACATTATCAAATGTGTTTTTTTTTAGATTTCTATCTTTCATGCTAGACTATTCATGTTTTCTTCGGTAAGTATCCGTGTTTATTGGGTTTTCAATTATAAGTAGATATATATATATCATAAACTATTGAAACAGAACAACGATGTTGTCTATCTCAGCCGTAGCTAATTAAATTGAATAATTCAGCTGAACAAGTATTTCAGAAGATAAACAAAAGACAATATAAGTACATAATAATATACGCGGTTGCATTTATTTGAAGAACCTTTGTATTGTATAACTCTAAGGCACCTATTCTAATCTAAAGTTTGCCCTGGGGCGTGATTTTTGAGATTCGAGCACTCGAAACTCGAAAGTGACATTTAAAAACTTTGAATAAAATAAAATAAAAATAAAAAAGCCTTTTATTCCATGCAATGTGTTTGTTTAACATACAAATTTAAATTATTTAATTTTTCAAACCTATCACTAGTTAACATTGTGTAATATCATGCTTTATATTACATTAGTAACTAACATAGTAACATAATTATTTAAATATAAATTAACTTATTAATTTAAATAAATTCCCCTCTGGGTTGGAAGTCTGATGGCAGTCGTTTTCGTAAAAACTAGTGTCAATGCCACTGCATGGGATTAGGTTGTTAAGCGGACAAACAAACATACAAAGCCGGGACAAACGTTACGAGGAAGAAGAATCGGGAACATAAAACGGGAATATGCTTTTATAAGATTTTTTTGGATAAGAAAACTATTTATAAAATCTTGGTACCCGCTAAACAGGACTACTCCACAATATTTTCTGAAAAACCGCTACACAGAATAATCGTTACGTGAAGAAGTTATTTTCATTTCCCAACTATGGGGTTGGAAAATTAAACGGTTGCGAAAGAATCATTTGGTAAAAGTTATTCGGCCAAATGAAACTTTTGCGAAAAGTTGGTTGGCAAGTGAAATTCGGCAATACAATTTTCGGCGAAAAGGCAGGATACCACTAGGTATAGTTTACTAAATACACTTTTTGTAGTTTTTATGTATTTTTTACCATTATTATTTAAATGACGAAAAACTGAAAATATTATCTCGTTGTCGTTGAAAAAGGTAAAGGCCTAAACAAGATTAATATCTGTTTGGAACTTAAAAACTTTAAATGCATTTTTCTTATAAAAGTATTTGTAAAAAGAACTAAAAAGTAGTGTGAAGCATGTGCACTTTTTACAAGTTTAACTATATTAACAAAAAATGCACCCTTTCTGTTTCCTAAACAGCAACTAAACTGAGATTTAAACTCTGAGAAACATTTTCATTCCCACTGTGTAGTGTGTACAAGCAAACCCTAGCCGCTATGCATACCTAAATTTTGCGATTAATTAATATTATTTAATAATTTTAATGATACATTTTTATGTGCACACGCGGGGCCCCTAGCCTACAAACAAATTTTCCTACAAATATTTCACGTTATGAAACATTTTAATTTTCCACTGTTCATTACGCGGAGGCCCTAGTGGATATATATACCAATTTTCCGGTTTTATTTTCACTCTATGATATATTTTATTTTTTTCCTGTGCACGATGGGCCCCAGGGCTACGCGGGGCCCCTAGGCAGTTGCCTACTTTGACTAAAGGCTAATCCGGCTCTGAAAATAGCCACGTCAAATTAACGTCTGTCCATACAATGAGTATGACCACTGGTCATACATTTTCGGCAGAGGGGAACGCCTGTCAATGGCCACTCCGCTTGGTAAAAAAGCTCCAAGTATTTGCATTACCTATACATATTATAAACAAAAAAAAATGTGCAACTGACTATATGTGTGTGTTTGTATATGACATCTACAAGGTGTAACAAAAATACTGGTGATCCTTTTAAGGGCATAATTGGTATCGTATTCTTATTGTAAAAACTAAGAAAAAAAAATTTCTCGCGAAAATTTTTTTGGTTTTGTATGGAGGGTTGGCCAGCTGGGACGACAAAAAAATTTTTTTTTCGCGTCCAAAAAATTTTTCTTCTACTATTTCCTACTCGCAATACGATACCAATTATGCCCTTAAACGGATCACCAGTATTTTTGTTACACCTTGTATAAAGTTTATAAGTTTATAAAATAAATGTGGGTCAATATAATGCATATCCGGAAAACTGCAATGAACTATGGCGGTCATATTTGTTCTACTGTAGGTAATGCTTTGAGAAAAGTGTACCTATTATATTCTTTTTTTTTCTCGGTTACGATAATGTTATCCTATATTTTTTAAGTACGTAAATAAGGAAATATTAAAGTGGCATTTTTAAATCAGCAAAGTAATTTGAAAGCACTCTATATGATTTTGCAAACCACGTTATAGGCCAGCGGAGCTGTAGATTACATCACTCAATTAAAAATTCCACTTTATATTTCTTAAAAAAATCTAAAAACATCCGTCACGAATAAATAAATATAGAGGTATTTATGTATAAATTGTAATATATTGTAATATTGTAATATTAAGAACCTAATGGCCTGGCGCGTGACGATGGCAAAAGGCCCGACGGGTTAACCCTTGTGCCGTGGCTTCGGGGAAGGCCTTTAGTCTGGGACGCAACATGCGTGGATACCTTAGCACCTTCCCACCTCAACACGACATCTTTAAAAGCTGGCAGTGCTGCCGCCACCGCTGAAACCGCAAAGCGCCGCAAATACGCAGCTCTAGGCGAGAGATACGTATTTGCGGCGTTTGCCGTGGAGACATTAGGGCCATGGGGGCCAGAGGCTCTTCGTCTATTCAAAAAACTGTCCTTTATGCTCATTCGCTCCACCGGTGACCAGAGGGCTGGCTCGTTCCTCGCCCAGCGCATTGGCATTGCCATTCAGCGAGGTAACGCAGCCAGCCTTATGGGCACCTTACCTAATAGCGGTGACATAGGGGACATTTGTACATATAGTTTAAACCACGTAGGCTAGGTAGTATTAATTAATACTACGTAGCCCAGGCTAGGTAGTATTAATTAGTCTAAGTTTTCTATACACTGTTGTTTGTCCTTTTGTTTGTATTTTAATAAATGTATATCTAACGTTAAATACATATACACTTTTTGTAATATTTTCGATTTTATTTATTTGAAGTAACGTATTTTGTATGAGTCCATAGTCCATACAATAGCCATAACCCTGATTGATGATGGATATACCTATCTCTACTCGAAAATATTTTATTGAATAATCAGACTTATCTTAATATGCACTACACATAAAATCATGACGTATACAATGTGTATTGTGTCAGTGCAAGGAAAGCACACTTTGTTGATATGGATAGGAGTTATACTATTAGTAGATTGTGTAACAAGTGAGCAAAATGAAACATTTACGGCGCATGCGTTTTATTTATTGAATCCCAAACGAACCCACGGAGACTTCTGAGCGTAGAGAGGGATTCAAATGTAAACGCCCAAGGTGAAAATAATTTTGTTCCTATGTTACACATCCTGCTTTTCACACCACCTTAAAGGAAAACATAAAATGTTATTGATGAATCATATTTATTTTAACTTTATATGTTCTTAGTGTAGGTACTTCCCGATTATAATAAATTGATTAATATAATAAGATAGAGATAGAGAGAATTCTTTAATTATGACAGACTGGCTGAAAAAAAACTAATGTCCTAGAACAGAGAAGTGTCACTTGGTTCCCTACTAGCGGGGAAGAAAAAGCCCGTATACTAATAGGTGGTGTGAAAAGATACTATTTAAATCACGCTATCTATTAGTGAACGAATAATGTCCATGTGTATCGACACTATCGGAAAAGTGGAATCTAACACTACTAGTCCGCACTTTTCGTTTTAACTTATATGAATCAATATTATTCAGCAACAAAAGTATCTATAGGTAGATCGGCTAACTGCGTTAGAAATTGGTACAAACTATCGATTTGTTTCGCAATTAAATTCAGTGAAAAACATTACTTAACTGCAAGAATCAGAAATGATTTGATTCTGGGACTTAAGGAAGGTGAACGTGACCAAAAGGCACGACGCACGATCAAGGTGGCTGATGGAGACGAGCCATTTTCGACTCTATCGCGCGAGGAACCTACCTGACGAGACGACGTCAGAACGACGTCCTTACTAACTAAACGGTGTCAGTATTCGCATACCGATAACATGATTCTACGTATTCCATTCTTCTGACAACTCTATTGTGCACGTTGCGATGTGAAACCAGGTAGGCATTAGTGTACAGTTTTTAAACCAGTTTCTTCTTTATGTAATTGGAAGTATGTCTAAGAGGTACCGTCCTGGTTTATTATCTATCTTTATTGATTACGCACACAATTAGGATTATAGATTATAGATGCAGTAGTAGTAAAGTAGGAGGCAGTTTGATTTTTAATTTGTTTTTATGTCAAATAAATCTATCCTAAACGACATTTATCGAAATTATCGATACCTAAATACCGATGCCTGTTGTCATTGTTTACGTTGTGTATTTGTAGGTACCTATGTTTACTATGAATGAATTTTCGTAGGTAAATAAGCACGTAAGGGTTTCATTTGCGAGAATAGCTACGGATACACACACAGATGTGCCCGCCGGATTTGTCCGGTGGATATGCCTGGAGGTCAGATCCGTCCGTGTATGGCTCGAATTGGACACGGATTTGTCTGCGGACACATCTGAATAGCGCCAAACACGAACGGATCTGTCCGCCGGGCATATCCGCCAGACAAATCCGTCGGGCAGATCAGTGCGTATATTCCTAGCTAATGGATGGATGAATGACCCCATTAATAAGTTTCCGGATAACCAATCTCATTTTAATATAAATTTCCATTTGCTTGGTAATAAATTGTATTTATAATTATTTTGATTGCACCCGTATTACATTTTATCTAATTAGCTCACACATACTTCTTGCAAAGTACTAACAAATGTATATTTTATGGCAGAGATTAGTCTAGAAAGTAAGTAGGTAGGTATGTAGAAGATAACGAAATAATTATCTAAAAGGTACATCCCCAGGACGATGGTATTGTTTGCTTATCTTAGGTAAGTAGGTACTTAATTACGTATTAAAATCATTTTGTATTTAAGTAGGTATACTGGGTGTTTCGTGTATTAGGAACAATAAAATAAAACGTAGATTTCAGTCTATTCGTCCATTTTAGGACATTTTAAAGTGTATTCGAATACGCAGTGTATTCCGAAATTGATTATATCTGTAGGGTGACAAGACTGACAAGCAATGTCAATTAGACAGATTTTAACGTACCTACCTGCCATCGGTTTCATAACTGCATACCCAATTTATGGATGAATTCATTGATAAATTGGGTATGCAATTATGAACCCGATAGTACGAACATTGAAAATACTATGTAGTTTGTATGAAAAAGGGACAATCTACAAAATGCATATTTAAAAAAAGTCGTTGAACAAAAGTTTTATTGTTTGAGGAGTAGAATCTACGTTTTAATTTATTGCTCTATTACAGGAAACATCCTGTACAGCGGAAAATAATGAATCATAGATAACAAATCAGAGGTAGGCTTAAGAAGAATTTGGAAATATGTATGTCATTTATTACTTATTATATCACTTTTTTTATCATTTCCTGTGTACTTATTATCAATTAAAAACAAAGACTGTACTTACATAAACAGTACGGAGAGCAGGCGGCACTTTCACTTTCAAACTGCTGTTATAAGATTAGGTTAACACAAAGTTGGACACCGTTTGTTGTGTTGTGTGAGTTGTGTGTGTGTGTGTGCGTGTGTGTCATAATGTGGCTGGTTGGTGTCAGCCATGCGCAGCGCTCCGAGGCGCGTCTCTCACTGGCGGTGGCGCCCGCGCTTACTGAGATGCGGTGTAACGCTGTTAAATTTCAACAGCCTTTCAACTTTAACTGCATTTTCGCTTATCAGTGGCCTGGTGTTTAATATTAACGATTAGTACCTGTCCGTGCTGAGGAAGTGGACTTAAATGTGGTCCCTAAATCTGCAATTGTTTTAGTTTGAATTTAATGTTAGGGCTGGGACCGGCTTCCGTTACTCCGGACCGTTATTCATTTACCGACATCATTTGAGTTGAGGTTTGATGCACAATGTGCAAACGTAGGAGTAAAGTTCATAGTCGTATTTACTAAAAATTGGTAAATAAAATAGGCACTAGCGAACACAACATTTGCAAGGCACAATAAACTTTAAAACTATATAATTTGTTACACCTATTTTTATTTGTACATTATTAGAGTTTAGGTCTTTACCTAAGAATAGTTTGTTCCGTAATTGTTATCGCAGACATTGAGGAATGTTAGGTAATTATTAATTTCTCAGTAATAGGTATTAGCAATAGACACGTCCGCGTCGCGTGTCATGTCAGGATATCAAAATATTTAGCACGTAATGCACTCAAACTGTTTTAAAATTACGTACCCAAATTCTGCATTGTAGAGCACCGGAAAGTACAAAGTATCAGGTACTTAATGAAGTTCATATGGGATTAGTACCTACCTAAGATGTTTTATTCTCTCCAAATGTTATGATTATGAACGAGCTCTTCCGACCATTCATCACCTTAAAAAAATATACAAATAAAGAAAGAGGAAGGAAGTGTTGTTGGAAATTCCATAATCATAAAATTTGGTCTTCCCTAAAACGTCTGAGTCACTGCGGGCCATCCCGCTATTTCGCAGCTTCCATGCATGTGTTCCGCCCCCTATGACGTAATCCCAACCCAGATGCGCGTAACTAGATAACCGTTATCATCGTATGGTATAGTAACTACAGCCAGCAACGTGTTTAAGTCACCACATATATTAAGTAGGTTGGTAAACCTCAAGTTGTTCACAGTAAAGTAGAAAACTACTTGACAATTTTTTACCACCATTTGTGTACGCTAAGGTATGCCATAGAAGACAAATTACGCGAAGATAATGACTCTTTAAACAATGAAAGTAGGTAAAACGAAGCCATTTAACTAATTATGAACATTAAATGATTGCCGGGAAATATGGGGATAAGGAAAATCAATTAATTAATTGCACCTCGGTGATTTGATTACGATGGTCGAGCAGATAAAAGGAAGTGCGAAGGTTATTTAAGCGCGTTGGAAAATCACTTAACTTCTTGAGATAATCTATAGGTACATATAATAAAGCTTCATAAATAAAATAAAACAATTACGTGTCTATTATATCCCAATTTAACATTAGTCTCATTAGTTGAATTAAATTACCACTGTCGCAATTTCCCGAGCACGTGACGTGCTAAAAGTGAACGCAAACCTTAGACATAATCACGTGATTGGTAGGAAATATTCGCTAAAGCAATGCTCGGTGAACTTGCCTCGTTGAAAAACGCTATTTGTTAACACACAAAAAACTACTTTTAGCTCAAATGATACTGATTAAATCATATTTTACTATAACAGAATTGCAATGTGTATACCTAAAGCGTACTGCGTAAGCGTAAGCGTAAGCGTAGCGTACTGTTGCAATATTGGAAAGGTACGATATGTACTTGATGTACCTACTTCCAATTATTATTTACAGTCGACGTGGATTAATGGTTTGGGCTTGAGGTTAAACCATACAAAAAATAAATATTAAACCTAATACACTAGTAAAGTAAAACAGGGTATATCCCGCAAAATGTCAGGGGTGGAAATGGATCTTGATATGATATGGAAATAGTTATTTGTGCAACAAGAGAGGAAAGTTGGTTTTTCTTGCGAGTGTTGGTGTCCTGAGCGTAGCGAGGAACTCAAAAACACGAGATCTAAAATAACTTTACTCTCGTGTCACTCATACAAGTTTTCACCTCAGTAGTGAGAACATATCAAAGGTTAAAAAGATTCAACATCAATTTAACCACATTTATTTTCACCTCAGCAGCTCGAACAAGCCGCCTTCCTTGCGAAAAAACTTTCCTCACACCAGGGAGTGATGAAAGTCGCACTTTCGTCACTGTTTTTTCGCAGGGAAGTAGGTACCTAGGCTTGTTCGAACTGCTGAGGTGAAGAAGTATATAACTGCTTTTTTTCTAACTTGACGTTGCAGTAAGTAGGTCTTAACTTTAACAAAGTAATTAAGAATCATGGTAAGCATGTCGCCGCCGGATGCCCGGACTGCGCTCGCGTCGCCTGTGCCCCACTTTCCCCCTCCGGCGGTGGCGAAAGCTAACTCGAGGTTGTCAAACTGTAATATTCTGAGAAGACCCTAACCCTATTAAGACCTTAGATGTTGAAAGCTTAGAGGTTGTAGATTTGTAATGAAGTGAGTATTTAACTGAGTTTTTTTTTATAATATTGTTGTGATGGTATTATAGTTCTAGCACCTGTAAGTAGAGCTATACCTATAAAAGTAGAGCTTATAATTCTATTGTAGGTGAGCGTTTCGTTTTTCATGTAGGTATGTACTCGTAACATAATCAAAAAATGCGTAATTGCCGTGGAACACTCGGTTGGAACGAAGAAACCATTCTCATGACATATTTCGCAATCGTATGGGTTGTGACGGGTTTTCGTGACGGTCAAATCTGACACTTTTTTTCGCCTAGCCCCATCCGCCAACCGTCCGATAACGAACTTCGTTCCCAAAAATGTCTTATCTGTAAAATTTATATTACTGAACTTATAAACAAATTATCAATTGAATTCATATTTACTTAACTCTACTTACTGATCTGTAAATTGGTCAGTTTTATTTATATGTACCTTCTACCAGCATTCATGTCGTCAACCGTACCTATCGACTATACATTAGACGGGTTATGAAACTTGCTAGTCAACTCGAATTATTTTTAGACGCAAAGTCGTTTGTCGCTGTCGCCGCAGTACCTATAATAGCTAGGGATATATGAACGGATCTGTCCGCCGGGCAATACCTGCGGGACAAAACCGGCGGGCACATCTGTGCGTGTATCCCTAGCTAATCATTTAAGATTTCAGAATTACCAGATTAAGTAAGAAGGCACTAACTCATTGTCATAACCACCATCGCAGAAAAATCTCATACCTATTGATTGTAGTAGTAGTAGCAATTTATTGTACGCAAAAAAAAACATACTTATTACAAAACAATCTTAAGAGATATAGGTACAAAGGCGAGGGAATTGTTTTCTTTTCGATGGGTAGGTACACGTAATTACATAAGAATAATGTAAGTAGGTAGGTATACTTAGTAGTATTAGTCAGCAATGTATTCAGGTGTTCAATATTATTTAAATTCACAATATCCAACGCTGACTTTGTGTTCGTTTTCAATTAGATACGCGAATACGCATAGCATCACGAAGAACATGCGTTAGCTAAGTCTGTAGCAGCATGTAAATGTTATCTGTAGGCAAGTGTGATACACACACAATGAGGATGACGTTACGGCCTCGTAGTGACCGTGCCAGGTACGGCCGCCGCTGGCGCAATAACATAAAATCAAACAAGCAAAAACTTTGACTCTTGAATCCGTCGCCAACAGCAATTAAGAATCACTACAAAAAAACATGTTGACAGTGTCACTGTCGGCGTCGTGCAGGAAATACGGTTACTTTTTTAAAGTTAAATGAATCAATTAACTTCCTTTGGGATATTCCACTTTTTAACAATAAGTTGTAATATAGCGACTACAAAATAGCTGTACCTATACGTTTGTATGCAGAAAGCAGTTCATAACTAACCAGAAAAACTAAGTATCTATATATGTTAAGACGGATTGAAAAAAAAACTGATTGTTTAGTAAGAAAATAATATTTATACTTATATTTTATAAACCGTATGGAATGAATTGTTAGTTTAGGTTAAACATTCGTTTTAAAGTCACAGTTAATCCATTTTCCAGGCCGCACCAATCCAGAAGATCTTTTCAAAGATCACAAACATCTGCAAAATATCTTCACGTTTTGGGAATTAATGTAAAGGCGATTTAAAAAACTGATTGTTTAGTAAGAAAATAATATTTATACTTATATTTTATAAACCGTATGGAATGAATTGTTAGTTTAGGTTAAACATTCGTTTTAAAGTCACAGTTAATCCATTTTCCAGGCCGCACCAATCCAGAAGATCTTTTCAAAGATCCCAAACATCTGCAAAATATCTTCACGTTTTGGGAATTAATGTAAAGGCGATTTAAAAAACTGATTGTTTAGTAAGAAAATAATATTTATACTTATATTTTATAAACCGTATGGAATGAATTGTTAGTTTAGGTTAAACATTCGTTTTAAAGTCACAGTTAATCCATTTTCCAGGCCGCACCAATCCAGAAGATCTTTTCAAAGATCACAAACATCTGCAAAATATCTTCACGTTTTGGGAATTAATGTAAAGGCGATTTAAAAAACTGATTGTTTAGTAAGAAAATAATATTTATACTTATATTTTATAAACCGTATGGAATGAATTGTTAGTTTAGGTTAAACATTCGTTTTAAAGTCACAGTTAATCCATTTTCCAGGCCGCACCAATCCAGAAGATCTTTTCAAAGATCCCAAACATCTGCAAAATATCTTCACGTTTTGGGAATTAATGTAAAGGCGATTTAAAAAACTGATTGTTTAGTAAGAAAATAATATTTATACTTATATTTTATAAACCGTATGGAATGAATTGTTAGTTTAGATTAAACATTCGTTTTAAAGTCACAGTTAAACCATTTTCCAGGCCGCACCAATCCAGAAGATCTTTTCAAAGATCCCAAACATCTGCAAAATATCTTCACGTTTTGGGAATTAATGTAAAGGCGATTTAAATTTTGCGATAGGCTAACTAACCTATTTGGAACCTTATATCTAAAATAAAGTTGGAATTCAATTGACACGGAAGTGGTCAAATTAACAGGGTGAAATCGGGGTCGTGTAGCAAGCGACCAAGGCATGATACAGAATCGAAAGATGAACTTAATTTTTGTTACTGATATTGATATTATTTCTGATGATAAGTGAAATAATACATTTTGGCGTACAATTTGGTCACCCTATTCAATGTCTTGTCACTTTACATCAGCGTATATCAGAATTCATAGGGTGACAATTATATCAATTATATCGTTAGTTTAGGATTAGTTTTTCTTGAAAAGTAAAAATAATTAAATTGATTCTGTTTTGATCGAATACTAATACCATATGATAATAGTGATGATTTCGCCCTACCTACGCCTGGAAAAGGGTTAAGCTATCAATATTTTCTTTTCATCGATATCCTTTGAAATATTTGTATGAGATGTACGCGTCGACCCCATGAAGAATGCCCAGAACCACTCCAATATACTGAAACAAAGAAAACACATGTTTCAATATATTATCATTGTGTATGCAATGCCGATACCGATGGATGAAATGTATATTTGAGTAAGTAGCTACAATGTGGGAAATCTGAATTAGGAATCATAGACAAAATTGTAACATTGCTTAAGTACTTAACTTATGTATAGGTATATCAGTATATCACCAATTTTACTAATGCTTAAGGAAATCAGTGTAAAGAAACCCATTCGATCTATCAACACACAAGAAGAAGGTCAATTAGACTGGATTCATTTCATAGCATAGCATTCATAAGAACTACTTTACTAATAACTACCTAATTATTTACATATAGTGCCTAACCTAGCTTTTAGGATTTGGGTACACAATTACACAAGCTAAATGTGTAAGCGAAAAAACTCACTGAAGACAACAAGGAGGATGATTTACGTAAATTGCAGGCATGGCCGGATAGAGAACTACTCTACTACCTACTCGGTACCTAATAACGCCAACCCAGCTTTTAGGATTTGGGTACACATACACACTATACACACGCGAGCATTAAAGTGTAAGCGTTGCGTTTAAAGTTGGGGAGGATGACTTACGTAGACTGCAGTCATGGCCGGATAGGCGGAGAACATGCTGATTACGGCGTACTGCGGGTAGAGGTAGAGGTTCACCGCCACGCCCAGGTAGGACGACGCCGACAGATACAGGAAGCAGGCCGTCGCGTTAAACAGGCATTCCTGAGGGCATCGGACGTAAAAATCTATTGTTATTGATTTGAATACCGTGGGCTGGATAGATTTACTTGTTTTTGGATCATAAGCCTAACGTTATTGTTAACTCTTTTTTTCTATAACTTTTAGATGACACATTTTGATGGAATGAGGATAAACACATAATAAACACGCAAAACTGACGCACAGATCAGATAGTGCTGCAATGACAAAAAAATGGTCTGTTATGTTTGTATATAGTCGTACGTAAATGGTGCTTAAAAAAGAAGAAGCTCCATTTATAATCTGTGGGTTGTCATCCTCAGGTGTCCTCAGTGAGGTACATTAACAACCGTGCTGTGCATGGTCTGATATTTTCGTTGTTTTGCCCTTGGTGCAACCATGATGCAACTAAACTTGCTGTTCCATGCGCAATCTTCAAATAGAATCTAATCTTGAGACGCCTTTTTCTTTATCACCATTTTATGATACTACTGATGGATTCTTTATATACTTCAAGGATTTATACAGTTAAGGTATGTACTTACAAACACGATGGTTAATAAGGTGCTGCGAGTTAGACTACAGCACGTAGCAGGCGAAACATTTACTTACAAACACGGACTGTTTGATGAGGTGCTGCGAGTTAGACGACAGCACATAGCAGGCGATGAGCAGCGCGGTGGTGAGCAGGCAGGCCGAAGCGGTGGTTAGAAACCCGTGGAAGGCTGAGCCGAGCGTGCCAGCAGCAGACATGCCATATTTCACCAACAAACTTTGGCACAGTCCGCCTAACATCTGTAAACAAGCAATGTTGTAAGAGTTGCTACAGTTGCTACTTTACTATACATTTATTATACGTTCCGTTGTTGTTGCTGTGTGTTGGTGTTGTTGTTGTTTGACATAGTATTTTATACAATTGTAACATAATGAAGAACTGCTTTTCATTCGAGTGCCTACCGTGTTTACCGTACCGCTAAGTAAGGTACGAGATTGAAAAGCTTAATTGTAGGTATGCATGGGCTTCAATTTTCTACAGGTACGCAGGAGGAATAAGCGCTTGATTACAGCATAGTATGGGTAAGGTGCTCCGAAACAAACTGCATCATTGTTTCTTCGAACAGTTGACATTTTTTCAGACTGCTGGTCCAAACTAACATCCAGATACCTAGCCTATTGCGAGAGTGTATGGTTGACAGAGCGAACGAGATTACTACGATTAATATGTTATGATATAATGACATTAAAATCATTTTTGTACCTTTTGTATAAATAGGCAACACTTTTCCTACGAGTGCCTAAATAGGCAAGCCGCTAAGAATTGAGTAGAAAGAATATTTTACTGACTCTTATTAAAGAGGTAATCCTCCCTTGCCGAATAAAGTAACAGAGTAGAGTAAGAGAGAAGTGTCGGTTTCAATATCGACACTAATATATGAGGATAAACGCGCAAGCTGCGCTAACCGCAATCGCATCTGCGTATTAGAATCTAGTAGCGTAGCAGATGGCACCGCAATCGCAAAAACTAATCTTGTTTGAATACGTCAAACCCATACATAATAGGTCTATCGTAGGGATCCTCTACAAGACCTCTAAAAATAACGGTTGATCTTTAATTTTTCAGCTATATCAGGAAACAATTTAAACCAGAATGATACGTTTAAGACAATAAGAGGTAAAATGAAGAGTTTTGAAATAGTTGTCTCAGGAATCGCACAATTTTCCAAATCGCAAAAAAAAACTACACCATGAACTGAAACCATTTTCTTAGTTAATTTATTAGGAAAGACTTACCGCTTCAGCAAGTTTAATTAATCCATGTTGCGAAGTGAGGTAGCCCAGGTTAAGGCATTCACAGCACCTGCAACAACAGCATTTGAAGCCCCGCTCGCCGCCGCCGCCGCCCGGCGCCACCCGAACTATAGTAGGGCCTCGTGTCATTTCACAATATTACAACTTTCAACTTCACAAAACACTCCCAGTTTCACTGAACACTTCCCGCTACAATGTCCAGACACGGTGTATGGCTCATCCGACAGGAAGCAAGGGAGAGTTCAAACACTTCGCCAAACGGTCATTAACAACACGTATTTTTAGATGTTTTGCGCTCACGCAAGTTCAGCGAACTTTCGCCCTATTGGCCTAATTTTGAATCGGAAACTGAAATATTTTTTATTCCAAATTTCTTGACTATTGTGAACCTTCTTTACCAAATGTCGGGACTTATATGAATAAGTCGCGTGCCCTATGCAAGGAGCGTGCCGGCGTGTAAAAATAACCGGACGAACACCCGCGACTTGGAATATTTACAGCAGTGGAGATGGAGACTTCTATTTATGGATTGGGGTAGCCCCGATACCTAAATCTGAAGTAAAACTCACAAATACATTTAATAGGTATGTACTAGGGAATGCAACCCGGGTTTTTTTTAGCATGAAGAAACCCGGGTTTCCGGGTAATACCCGGGTATTTCCATACTAAAAAAACCCGGGTTGCATTCCCTAGTATGTACCCATTAAATATGTAGGTTTTATTTAAGATCCAGAAAAGTCACGAGTAGGGCTAGCAGTCCGGATATGTCGAATAGTAATTTGTATGGAATTATCCGGATAGTAGCCATAAACAAGCTCTATTTAGTCATGGTCATAAGCGTTGTCCACTTTGATAGCAGGTTAGGTTAATTCGTTGCTTCGATGTAAGGGACAAATGTAGCGATATAATAAAACAACATATTTTACTAGAAAGTACAAATATATTAAAATAAACGTAAGGCGTATTGGAGTAATTCCGAAAGAAATTATTATTTCGAATATAGACTCTATTTATGATGGTTTTTTTATGGACGCGTGATTCTTGGAATTACCCGAACAAACCTTATTGTACAACATCAATAACAAAATCTGTAGTACTTATAATTATACAGGTGGCCAAATAAGACGACATAGGTACTTTATTTTGAAAATTTTGGCTATAAGAACATTACAATTTAGCAAGTATTTTTACAAAAATATTATTATATTATTGAGGGTTGGCAAATTTACGTGGAGTATAATGTCTGCCAAAATTTCAACAATCGAACACCTAAAATGGCGAAAATAAGCATTCAAAATTGACACATTGTCTGTGTTTCAGTCACTGTGTCTCAGATATTCTGTTAAAGACTAACTGACTTGATAGTATGAACACGTCCCTTAAGACATACCTACAGGAAAACATCAGATATTGAAAGTTTAAAAGTTAGTAAACAAGAGGTTGAGTGATTTTTCCCCAAAATTACAAACACTTTTCTGAGAGTTTTCACAGTAAAAAAAAAATTATTGGAATATTTTAATCATTATAATACGGTATTCAAGCGGAAAATGTTCCATATTCAATTTTCCGTATCTAAATTAAATAATAATTTTGCTTCGATTGTCAAATTTGACGCCATAACAAAATAGCGGCAAAAAAAGTAATATAAGTTACCTCCAAGTTGGCCATCCTGTATTATGTATATTTTCGTGCTTGTTACTTGTAGTAAAAACCGAGATTCAAAATCGAAAATCTTTAATATGTTTAAATTTGTTGTGCAAAATAGAAAAATCCACAGCCTCAGCAGCTCAGTTGATTAGAGCAACTGGCATGTAACTCGGAATCGGGAGTTCGAGTCTCGCCCGAGGCAGTGGCTTTTTTCTACGTTTCCTTTATTTCTAAACATTGTGGCATCGTTAGCAGGTATACTGCTTAAATTAATTGTTAATATATAGGTATTATTGAGGTAACTATAGTCTGGAAGCAAGGAAGTTCCATCAGTTTAATGATGATGAGATGGCAGATAATTTATTAAAATGTGTCTATTGCTTAACCTTAACATAATATATTGTTTCAAAATACACATTTCCAAATATCGTATATATTACTCTTATAATAAAAGAATTATTGTATTTCGGCATACATCAACTTACTATTTAAATACAGGGGGCGATTTTTGGCAGCCGAACGCTCGAATTCAAAAAAATTAAGCTCGAAAATAATCGCACACAAAAGTTTGTCACCATTTTTTTTTGCATGGAATTAATAGTTTAAATAATCATGATTTAAAAATTCCATCGCTATTATGTTTAAAACATGATTTCATCAGTTTTATTCAGAGTTTGAAATGTCACTTTCGAGTGCTCGAATCTCAAAAATCACCTGTAGGACCTAATTATTGTACTTATTAAAACTTTTAATGTTAGAGTAGCCGACGTTGTCGTCGATCCTCGAAATGTTAGAATAGGCAGATTAATTTGGTCACTAGACTTTGTACTGTACAAACGTACTGTGAAACAATAAATGGTAAGTAGTCAAATTGTTTATTCCATTGAGTTAGAATATAGTAGTTACAGTCTCTAACAAGATCAACTGAAAATATGGCTCGTGAAAATTTATAACCGGCCAGTCTCTGGTATACAGTAATAAGACTGTCAGAGAAACTGTACGAGTCGTTCTTACAGCACTATTGTGCGGCCATTTTGGGATAATTGTGTATCTCGTTTTTTATTACATATCCGTGGTTAATGCCCAGAATTTTTCATTGTGTGTGTAACACTTATGCGTGAAGCGCCTCAAGGGTCCATTAAAATAAACAGATATTTCAATTTATTTTAAATTTGTTTAGTTACTTAGTTAAACACTTATTTGTTTCACCACATGGGGCTGTTTGGAACAATTTCGGCACAGATAATTAACTATTATTAATTTAAAACACTATTCAGTTTGATAAACGTTAGCTTAGCATAGCAATACTCCGTACATCACAAAAAGATATTTATAATCAGTAAGTAGCATAAAGAACCTGAAAGACTTATTAAAATACAGTTCCATTAATGTCAGTTAATTAAATTTCATAATTATATAATTTTGTTTTCGAAATTGTTTCGTATGTACAAAGTAGTCCCACGCGAATGTATCATTTCCTGCCTAAAATATCTGCAGAAAGTCTAAACTACCACGCAGTCTCCTATTTCCTTCTTCACGTGTGCTTTAAACTACTGTCAATAAATAGTTTAATAGTAGATGTTTATACAGGGTGTGGCCTTTAATACGAGCAAAAAATTAAAACGTAAATTGACTCCTTAAACAATGAAACTATTATTCAACAACTTTAAAAAATATGTAGTCTTAAAATTGTCTCTTTTTCATACAAACTAAATATTATTTTTAATGTACGTTAAAATTCGTCTAATTGACATTGCTTGTCAGTCTTGTAATAATAAACCGCAAAACAAAAATAAAACTAATGCGGAGCCTTGTCTTCTCGATCTTTCTGTATGCTTCAGAAACCTGGACCATTAAACAAGACACCCGCCTTAGGATAGATGCGTTCGAGATGTGGTGCCGGCGCATAATGCTCCGGCTCTCTTGGACTGAACGCCGCACAAATGTGTCTATCCTCGACGAGCTCAAGATCACCACGAGGCTCTCTACTATCTGCTCCCAACGTGTACTATGTTTCTTCGGCCATCTGAGCAGATCCGGGCCAGAGAGTCTGGAGAAGCATATGATGACTGGACGCAAGTCAAGGGCGAGAAGGAAAGGCTGTATGGCTACACGTTGGGCAGACAGAACAACATCCATCACTAAAGCCACACTACAGGCAAGCATGCATCGGGCCCTGGATCGAGCGGCTTGGAGAGTGTTGGTGAAAAGTGTCCACAATCGTCACGTCCCTCAGCCATGAGGATACGACAAAGAAGAAGTCAGTCTTGTCAGTCAGTTAAAATGTACAAATCATACCGTAAGTTTTATCTTAAGTCGCTGAATCAACGCTGTTTAGTTTGAAGAGTAGAATCTACGTTTTAATTTTTTGCTCATGTTACAGGCCACACACTGTATATATATAATATAATAGGCGGTCAAAACAAGTAAAATACTGAAAAAAACCTTTTAACTTTTGTTCAAGAATTAATGGTTATTGTGAAGTTATGGGGGGTGGAGTCAAAACAGTTGACACTGCTTTAAGCGGGCGGTTTCTCTATGAAATGCCTGAAATCTGAGGTTTGCTGATTTCTGACTTAGGGTATCGGTCGTCAACTCCCCCGAAATTTTATTTACCCCATACAACAATGAACACACGTGACTAGTTCCATTTACCTTAATTAATAATAAATAAGTATACCTTGAATTGCCTTGTTTAACAAAAAGTAAATAATTTTGAATGCTAAATTTAAGCACAAACTAAATTGAATAATTTACATATTTCTTAAATATAACGAGTTAAATGTGTAATACTTACATATAATTATGTAAAATAAATTATTGGATTTTTTTACTTTATAAGTATTATAGCAAGGCAACAGGTATTTATTTTAAAGATAATTATGGGTTGCACAATTGTATTTGATCGGACATAAAGATACAATGTAAACTGATACTTATATTCCACGGTACGAACGATTCGCCAAAATTGTGCTGATCAAATAAAGCCCAGCCAAAACTAGTCCCATTATCTGAAAAAAAAAATTAGTGTTAGTGAACAAGGCAGCGTAACTCCACACAAAAGAAAATTAGTAGTGTAGCTAATTAGTAGTAGGTAGAGATTAACTTAAAGGCGAGCTAAATTTTGCGATAAGTAGTCCGAATCTTACCTACAAAGCTTAATTCAACTTTAAAAACTTTATTTATTTATTATTTGTACAGTCAGCAGCAGAAGTAGCTAAGCGGGTATGGTGTTCAAAATGACCTACACCACGCTCTTATCCTCTTAACAATAAAGTCGTCTCCGGCTCATTTTGAACACCCTACCCGCTTAGCTCCTTTTACTGCTGACTGCACCTACAAAGACTACTACTATCGCAAAATTTAGCTCGCCTTTTAATTAATGACCAAAACGTAACTACATATTTGTAAGATATTTGGGATTTTTTAAAAGAGCAGGGGGGTGATTTTTGAGAATCGAGCACTCGAAAGTGACATTTGAAACTCTGAATAAAACGATGAAATTATGTTTTAAAAATAACAGTGAAAGAAATTTAAAATCATGATTATTTAAACTATTAATTCCATGCGAAAAAATTGGCAACAAACTTTTGTGTGTGATTATTTTCGAGCTTGAATTTTTTGAATTCGAGCGTCCGGGTGTCAAAAATCGGCCCCCTGGATTCGTGCGGCCTGGAGAAAGGTTAAAATTATGAAATTGAATAATATCATAATATGAAGCTTACCGAAGCGGCTAGATAGGGCTCGTAATAGCTGCGATAGCCGTAGGAATTTTTGTGCTGATTAACTTCTATCAGTAACGTGAGACCGGCGGCTAAGTACAGGATAAAGGCTAACCCGTGGTATATCACCTCCTGAAATATAAACATTTATAAATTACACATTGTTTTTTTTACGTTTTACAATCATTTTTTATTTAAATATGTATACAGGCTGTAATCTAAAACGTGATACAAAATGATTTTGACCAACTTTTACTATGGGGTCAACTTTGAAAATCATGAATAGATTCAGGTTTGATTATCTTGTATCACGTTTTAGATTACACCCTGTATATTAATTTAAAAAAATGTTTTAGTTTTAAGTTTAAGTTTAGTGTTCATGCCTTTTTTGGATTTGTACATTTTGTTGGTATTTGATATTTGTAATAATAAAATAATGAAGAGTTTAAAATTGTAAAATGGAAAGTAATTAACAAAGCCATATGCTATATGTAACTTCAGTTTTTTTTTTCAGTTCTTATCAACGGCGAAGGTCCTGATGGATGGTTAAAAAATTATGCATCACATTTAATGAAAAATCTTTTCACTGTCGGAAGGACAATAAGTTCATAAAGTTATAATAACACCTTTATCCGATAAAAACTAGGGATACACGCACGTGTCCGCTGGATTTGTCCAACGGATATGCCCGGCGGACAGATCCGTCCGTGTATGCGCTATTTAGATGTGTCCGCAGACAAATCCGTGTCCAATTCGCGCCATACACAGACGGATCTGTCCGCCGGGCATATCCGTCGGACGAATCCGGTGGACACATCTGTGCGGGTATCCCTAGCTAAATGCTACAGATTAGGTGCCCATTAAATAATTACGTTTTTAAGTAGGTACCGAGTGCTGCATATAAGTCTTTAGTTTTAGACTTACCATCTCAATAACACTATGTACTAAGGAAGTTCCGAAATCTCACATTGTGGTGGCGATGGCATACATGTGCCAACCTACAGCCTATTCAAATAATATAAAAAAAACTTACATAAATTGTCTTAGATATGAGAGAAGCCGACGAGAGTGAGACCAAACACGCCGTGAGTAAACAAAACGTGCCGATCATAAACGTCACAGCCATCAGAAAGAAGAAAAGCACAGGTGCAAGCAGCACGTAGTTCTTCTGGTCATGATAATATCCAATGAGACCAACGCATGCTACTCCAAGTGCCTGAAAAACAAGTAAAATTCATTTTAACACACTTCGCATGTGTTGTTGCACGTAGGGCCACAGGTCTCCTGGGGCATTACTTTGCTCCCTTCTCGCAGTCTCAAGGCAAGGACTTTTTTTCACCTAGCCGAAAAACAGGTCTGTACCATTATTCTGTCATTTAATACAAGTGCGGGCTTGTTTCTTTACATTAGCTATTTATGAAATAAGTGATAATTTTGAATTTCAATTCAATAAGTAACAGATTTAATACCTATATATAATATAATATAATATAATATAATATAATATAATAATATCCTCGGAATGGTGAGTAAAATAGCTTATTTCAGCTCTTTCTTGGAAGTAATAGTGCATTAGAGACAGATTGCGAACGAGAGTCTAAAGGCAGAGATATCTGATAGCGAAGCCCAGGTCATTTCTCACTCGAGTCTGAAATATTACTCTCCGAGTTACACACAATATTGCTAATAGTAATATTGTGCCTTGCTAATAGTAATAATGTTTCCTAGTGTTTCTGTTTCGTCTGTATTTATATATATATAGCATGTATATATTATTATATATTATGTATTTTTGTATATTATATGTTCTGTATTTATGTATTTTATATATTATATATATTTGTATAAATTTTGTATATTAATGATTCTATGTTGGATTGTTTTGTTTTAATTTCCTTTTTTTGGTATAAATAGCACCGCCCACAATCTTTCTGCTTTGCCCCAAGGTTGACTGGTAGAGAATGCCCTATGGCATTAAGTCCGCCTTTTGTACTTTAAGTTGTTTCTTTTGTGCAATAAAGTTTAAATAAATAAATAAATAAATAATATTTTTCATCATACTTTTACAAATAAAAAAATATTGAAAAAATATAATGTTAAAAAACAAATAACTAAATATTTCCAGAATATTCCCCGTGACTTTCATTTTTCTATAACTACGCATGCGAGCAAAGGCACTCTTTGTTAGCAGTGATGAAAAATGTGTTGTCTCGCAAAACGTTCCACTCGTTGTGCTCGCTGGTCAAAATAGAAGGAAATTTCTTAATTCTTAAAGATATAAGTTCCTTTCCTCGTAAAGCTCAGGTAAAGTCTTGATTTTTCAGTACAGTTGTGTAGGTATTTGTAGGGTAGTTTTGCGAGTCGATCTTAATACGCTTTTAGTCATAGCGTCTTTTTTTCACATAGGTATATTTTAAAATTCACATATTTTTTAACTTCATAGGTATTTTAGCATATAGATGTTATGGAAATAAATATGATATTAACTGCGAATGATCAAACACAAACGTTAAATATAAGTCAAATACGAGTATTCTTGAATGAGTATGACTAAACCGTTAAGAATGTTCCTATGATGATATTGATGATATCATTTATTTACCAATTATCGGACAACATTTATTTGAGTAACCAAGTCGTGCCGTGAAGTTTGACTTAATATGTTTACAATTATACTTATTATTCAAACTCTGGGGCCATTAATTAATTACGTCACTAGTTAAAGAAGGGATCAACACTCGAACAATTGAGATTGAAAATTTTTTTGAAGTTTATTTGATTTAGAGTATTTTGAATAAACGTAATATAATATAATAATTTAAATTTGTTGAATATATGTCGTCACACCAAAGCGAGGGGGGTTACAAAATGTGACGAAGTGTGACAAGGGGGAAGGAGTCAAATTTCATTCAAATTGGTGTGACGTAATTTTAGAATGAATCCACATCAGAGTTATTATAGTCGTTAACTTAGTACGTACTTATAATGTCAATAGATTTTTTAGTTTTCTCTATTTTAAGCTCAAAATAAACGTTGTTATCATAACTTATAACATTGATGGCCTGCCTGCAACCTGCGCTGGCACATAATAACCAGCCGTTTGTAATAGCTTGTAGGATGACGTATCCTCCTCACTATGTAGTTGACATCATGCTACAGTTACAAGGAGAGAAACGGAATAAGGATTTTTTTGTACATTCACCTACTTCATATAACTTGAATTGATTAATAGGACTCAATCAGAATTTAATAATAACATTCCGTTAAAATATGGCTAAAATGTTAGTATGCTTACCTACTTAACAAAGCCCGTCACAGACGGAGCTATAATATATATTAATATACCGTAAGATACCGAGATATATATTATCGTATAGCTCGGCACCCCACACGGCAAAGATATGAAAAGAGAGGAAGATATATCGGTTGTGCGTCACGCCAGAGAAGGAAGGCAATATACCCAAAATATATCGCAATATATATACCGAGCTATAATATATATTATAGCTCCGTCTGTGGACTATGTCAATAGTATGTTATATTTATCGTAAGATGCCGAGCTATAATATTTATTATAGCTCCGTCTGTGACGGACTTTATTCAGATCTTTAGAAAATGAATTTTAGACATAGACATAGAATTTTTTAAATTTAAATCACATGGATTTACAATTTTACAGGAAATGCTACAAAACTAAAAAGAGACTACTAAGATTAACAGAAAACGAGATTTACTGTAGAAAAAGAGTATTGATATATGACGTCATAAAAGATCTTGCCTCCTCAGCTATATTGTAGCGAGCGTAGCTTACTACAACGCTGGTTTTCAGGCAGACCCTTGATATATTAATCCTTGCTTGCTGTTTGTTGAAAAAAATTTTTTTTTTCCCTAAATGAAACTTAATAAATTACACCCTGTGAATTTTATCCCTTTTTATACCTGAAACGCGATACGTTATAAATTAAGGAAGTGATAAATAATAAAGGATGTAAAATGTGACGACTTCTTTACTTTTTTATAAAGATCGGAATGTCTTAAGATGCCCTTATTAACGATGCGTTACTGCTTGCACAACACTGATATTTACGTAACTGAAATTAGGTCACTTTGGACCAGAATATCTGAGAGATGATAAAACTCGTAAAACTTGAGTAGGAAAATATTGATGAAGAAAACAGTTCATGTCTTACGTCACTATATTAATTTGAATAAAGTAATTCCTATCTAAATACACTGTTCTCATTAGTACGTTATTTTGCTTATGGCTAGTTTTTAATTGAATGTTGTCGGGTTATTTCATTTACCTTCCTTCCTCCTACTCTGCGTGAATTACACTGAAATGCTCAGTCTATTAAAGTGTAAATTAACATGAATTCATGAACCACGTAAATAATTAAATAGAATAGGTATGTTATTAATTTTATAATATTATTCACAATGACTGTTGAAAATAATGGCTACTATGGAATAGAATGTTGTTGTGTGTAGACCGTGTTAACATAACACTCTGGACACCTAGTCACCTACACATAGGTACGAGTATAACTAAGATCGAAATACATATGTAGGTAGTTATGTATCACGTTGTATTATGTTCGTTCTATGATGAGGCCCTAGTAGTAGGGTCTATGTCTCTACTTATACACCGTGTTTTTTCCCTTTAATTTCAAGGGAGTAGTCCTGAATTAAGTATATTTCTCAAAGACGCTAGTGTCCTAATTAGCTCCATCAGTGCTTACCATTAGGCGGGCCGCATGCTTATTTGCCACCGTCGTGGTATAAAAAAAGATAGTTACCAGTTCAGCTAGCTTGAGCAAGCCAGGCAGCGTCCGCAGGTACCCGGTGTTGACGAAGAGCGCAGACCCGCTGGTAGTGGTAGTGGTCCGTGTGATGGTGACTGAATGCGACATGTTGGCACCTGGAACGGTAGCCAATGGGAAATATTCAAACAACTTCAGCTCTCACTGTAGTAGTTTAAGTAAGATACACGGTGCCCGTGAGGATTGCGAGGGATTTTAACAGTGTATTCTTGATCGTAATTGGAGACTAAAGTCGTACAAACTTTTCTGGAATTCGCCTATTAGTTTCAGAGTTATTGCCAACTAATTAAAAAAAAATATTATTGTAACTCAGTGAATTAAGCTTTTTTATAGAGATTTTTATTGACGTATATCAAAATGCCAAGGAATACTTTTCGTGAACCATTTTTTTACGAATAAAAATGTAAAAAAATATTTTAATCGATAGTTTTACCAATAACATTATTTTTTTTATGTTCGAAAACATTAAAAAAAATTAAAAAATAAGTTTTAAAAAAATTGCGAAAGCGCGCTGGCAGCTTCCTTGCCCAACCTATTGCCATACAAATTGAAAATGCTGCCAGCATCTACGGTACCATGTCACGGAGCGATTTTTTTTATATTAAAGTTTATTTAGCTTTTAATTTATATTTAAGTTTATTTTGTTTATTATTGTACCTAGTGTTATAACGCTTATATTTACCAATTAAATGATAGTTGTTATTATTGAAATATCGATGGCACGAAACAGTTACATTTAATATATATATATTTTTTAATTTAATAATAACGAATTTTAAATGTACTCGTAGTATTAGTTAAGTCTCCAACGATTGGTCCTTCGAGCCGGATAGTGCTTCGTATTTATAATAGCAGCGCTCAATGTTAAACCCCAAATTTAATTACCCAAATAACAAAAATTCTGACTGACCGATATAAGATGTACCTATTTATAAATGAATGCTGGATAGATTATTCATGACATTTTTGCGTTAAATCATTTTAGTCTAAAGAACGTTTTCTAGCTAAATTAAAAATAAACTTAAACGTGCAGGCTATTCTCTCATCGAAGATAAGCTTACGTAATTCGACAGGAAGGAACGATTACAATCGCTCCCAAACAAGTTCCTCATGGAGGTGCCATATGTTGTACACAATCCACCCACGTCCTCACAAAATGGTAAACGTAGTAATTAAAGTCGACGTAGAGGTAAAGGTAAGCTCATACGTCTCTCATAGTCTCCCAAAATGGGCGTTTAGGTCAACGTGTTGGCGGGCCATGAGACCACAACGTCCTATATATATTCACAATACATTAACTTGAGCTTATCTTATATTAGTTGATCTCGGGATTCGGAACAAGTATTCGCAATCGCAAGTTACATTTATGCTGGTTTTGCAACATCGATGCACTCTGTAAGCTTTTTTAATCTATCCTGTTTCTGTGCCGAGGCCGCTTGCTCTCGCGAATAAATAAGTATACTTACGTGTATGCACTATAGCAGTGACTGGAGAGCTTATTTTAGGATCCTATTAAATTCGAAGCTTTCGGTGGTCAATTGGCCTTGAAGGAAATAACTAGAGTTCAGAATGAAATATACGGCAGCTGAATGCATGTGGTCATTCAAATGCATGTTGGTTGTGCGTCTAATTGAACGGACAGCGTTATACTTTTACTCTTACTTATAGAGTTTACGAGTATATAGTTTTACATACAGTTCATATACAGTTTCAACCGGTAGAATGTCCTTGTAAATTGCGAAGAAACTACGAACGCACAGTGGCCAATTTTGGCAAAGGAATCTTTCAACATAAAGTACATTGTACATGCTCATTGGACTAATTTCATGTGCAAGGGGGTTTTGCTGAAGGTCCCTATGGTTTATTCAGTTTTATGCACAGTTTACGTAGGTACCTAGGAATACCTGCAACTATGTATATGTATGTCTAGACGCGTCGAACACACCCTTATTCCACCCACCCTTACACATACATAGTGACGTAGATATGAATTTCACATCGCTATTCTCTTAACATTTGACAAATATTTTGCACTCTTTTATTAGAGAAAAACTAAAACGACTGCACCAATTTTTATGAAATCGTACTTGTTTGTTTAACTATTTACTACGTTGTAGGTAAGTTAGCAATCCACAACAGTTACCAATAATAAATATTATTTATATATTATAATTAACAATTAATTTAAGTATTTAAATTGATATGAATGAATTTAAAAAACTTAATATTAATTGAACATATAAAAATTGCTTAGGTACTAGTTTGTCGAGTTCAAATATTTTATAATAATTTAAAATGGGCTGAAACTGAAAATCTTGCCTTTGACTATTAAGTTTCATAAGTATTACAATTACTTCAAAAAATAAGTATGTTTGTTAGACTATTTAGGCACGAAACATTGATATAATTTCCTTTTTTCTTCCAAGCATAATGTTCAAATATTTAATTCATATAAAATTATACTAACCTTTTTCCCGTAGCGCGACACAATAAAAAAACAAAGCAAGCAAAATGCGTTTGCACGAGCGAGTGCTGTCAGTGCTGCGCCCGACTGGCTTGGCTGCTGTGACTCACCGTTTTGCGACGCGCGTGCGTCTTCGCGGACCAATACTCTTGAACCAAGCTTACAATAACATTGTAGGTACAGTCAGCATCAATAATATACTTCCTAAAAATATGTGACACGCTCCTATGGCTCTACAAATAAGAGCGTGTCACATATTTTTGCGGCGTTCGTGTAGGAAGATACTATTGATGCTGACTGTACATACGTATGTATTAGTATATTGCCTGCTCGCTGATTTTCCTTTAGGATAGTTTGTTGTGAAGATCGTTTTGACATGTATGATTATTTATTTTGTGGTATTTGGATGTAGGAAAATAAATTTAAGGATTTGATACCGTCGGGAATCGCATATTTGCTTCATTCACAAATTCAGTGATAAATAAGCAGTCACGTCACTTATGATATGACTTACATGGTAAGGTAGGGATATACGCACAGATTTGCTCACCGGATTTGCCCGGCGGATATGCCCGGCGGACAGATCCGTCCATGTATTATTTATTTATTTATTTATTCAAATTATTCGTTATATTTGTATGGTGCTGTTCAGATGTGTCCGCAACTCCGCAGATAAATCCTTGTCCAATTCGCGCCATTCATGGACGGATCTATCCGCCGGGCATATCCGCCAGACAAATCCGGCGGGCAGATCTGTGCGTATATCCTTAGCTATAGGCAACGCACTTGTGACACCTCAGTAGATACATTTAGATTTAAATACTCTACATAAGAATCTGCCTACCACACTCATTTTGTTCTCCAGTTTACCTGCGTATAGTTTAATACCTACTTATAGATTATTTATTCGAAATTAAAATCATATTTTGCCAATTTTATTTTTGTACTACCACCATGACAACAAAATTAAAAGAAACATTCTGCGTGGTCTCACACTTACTTGACCGGTATTTAATAGTTATCACTCTCGGTCACACAAATGTTAGTCAGCTCTTATGATATCATTCGGTGCGTAAATACAAACTGAGGTCAACCCTCTGATGTCACCAGCGAGACGAATTCCGAATAAACAATGTTTCATAAAATGGCCACAATGTTTCTTAGAAAGGTACCTACTTACATAGTTACATACATAACTCCGACTTCCCTACGAATATTTTTGACGCACTTCCATTCCACTGAAATCTAAGATAATATATAGTTACATAAAGTTGCATAGACATGTTAACCTTACTTACTGAAGTTATATCATACTTACTTGCTTCACAATGAACTAATGAATTATGCAAAGGAATCATAATTAGCCATCACGCTTATGTTAATTTCTTTGATGGAAGTAATTACGGAGGATGGCTTCTTAATTACAAAAAAACAAGAAATAACGGAATTGTATATCTGTATATGAATGAATCGATTTGAGTGCGATTGTTTTAATTGAAAACCTTGCTTGACTAGCTGGTTCTTAGCTAGTACTAGGACCCTACTCGTAATGTTTCTAGTTTCAGTAATATAACAAAATATCGAATTTACTTTCATGAACATAGGTTGATGATATACTGATACTGAGTATATGTAGAATTTTAGGCAGTGTCGATGTCGCGAGGGTTTAGCGGCCAAACCCGATAAGTCTATAAAGTTGGTTTTCGAAATTCGAACGATACGTGATTTACGTTGAGTTCTTATTACAATTAAACATTTTTTCTCGACTTATCGGGTTTCACCGCGAAACCATATTATATTGTTGAATATGTTTCTAGAGTAGATATTTTTTGCACTTTAATTAAGACTTCTGAAACGATTAACTATAGGTGTACTTATATGTTTTTAAAATTAAATATGTACGTCTATAAGTAACTAATACCAATTCTAATTGAAACACGTTTCTAAAAACGATAAATATTTATTATATTTTATTGATATTTATTACATTTTTTAACCAGTTTGTATAAAATTTCTGTCTTAAATTACTTACTCTTATATTTCAACGTTCGTTTCTTCAACTTAAAGCAAAAACTACCTTACCTATTTCATTAGTTTAGTTTGTATTTCATTGACTGCATTAGACGATGTAAGGTATTTTAAACTGTGTGTAAACCTATACGTTAGAGGTACATTCGTTTTATGAAACAGTTTCATGGAATAGAAATTACTTGTACAAATAAGTAAAACTACAATTCTAGTCACTTAACCTTATTTCATTTCAACCAACGTCATGTCAGTCAATACTTTCTAGAAAAATCCGTAAACACAAGATTACCATTGTTTTTTTTTAAATTTAAAACACAGGTTGAATAATTCAATATAATATAATATAGGTACATTTGAGTGTCAATTCCAGAAAATTGAGTGGCTGTTAAAACTGAATAGTGAGTAACATTATTATTAGGTATTTGTAAGTGCCTAGATAAAAAATATTATACTCACTTAAAAGCATACAAACATTGACAAGAATAGTATCTAGCACAACAAGGGGAGTAGGCAAATATTGCGAACGAGAGCCGGATAGGTGCCCAAGTGCGGAGCCGAGTTACAGACAATGTTTTTCATCATTCATCACACTTGCGAAGAAATAATAAAGGTTTAAGATAAAAATATTAAATAACGTACTAAAATGTCCATATATCCCTGGGGACTGAGACTTTTATATAACTCCCGTAACATGCGTGTAATGGCACGCTTTGTGAGCAAGTGTGATGAAAACGGTTAAAATGTTTAGGTAATGTTGTGACCCTTTCTTTATGTACTGTGCTAAAATATCTAAACGTTAGTATTTGTTCGTATGTCTAAAACATGCCGTTCAATAACGGGTATGAAGATTGTACATACAGCCAACAGCAGAAGTAGCTGAGCGGGTGCGGTGTTCAACGCTTGATACGACTTTATTGTTAACAGAATAAGAGCGTGTGAAACTTATTTTGAACACCACGGTAACGCTACTTGTGGCACCGTCACATGCAGTACCTACTGCTGATTGTATTGTAAGTGTGATACACATATAATGTAGATACCTATTTGTTAACAGTGCTCAAATAAATATTAATGTTTTTAATAAAGACTAGGACTAAAAATATCGATAACAACCCCATAAAATAGTAAATTTTAACATAGGTACAGAGAATTAAGTTAAAGATCCACAAAGTTTTCTACCAAGGTAAACAAAATAATTAGGTAATACAAAATTCGCACCACAAGATCTTAAAACCAGGTGGAATTGACTGACCTTCATTAATTTGTAATCCATTGAATATTCTAGTATTTTGTTACACGGTCGTTTTAAAATGTGAACTGGTGAGAAGCGCCAAATTATGTACTGGACTCCCCAGACTAATCTCGAGAGTCCAGTACTTTGGAGTTCTCACCAGCAATTAACTTTGCTGCCAGCTACATTTGCGACGGCATGAGTACAAAATAATCTCTTATCAATTATACGATAATTTAATGAATCCAATACAGTTCATCTCAAATGATTAGTACTAAATAAGTTATTATTTCAAATAAGTAAGAAGTAGATTAATAATCCATTTATTTAAAATTTATCAATAGGTACAACGTACCCTCAAACAAAATTCGAGAACCAGTATAACCTTACTATGTAAACATATGGCCGTATTATATCATTTATCATAAAAAGTGTTAAAAACAATGCGGTTCCAAATGAGCTAGCTATACTTTAGACTTACGTGAACACAGCATTAGTAAATCAACTAGCTTGCAAAATAAGTACAATCGGCAATTATATTTAATGGCTGATAGTGTTTCACAAAAACTAGAAATTTATGAGCGATTATTACTACTCGGTGGCAATTAAAACAGTCTAACGTTATCTTTACCAATGCAGTCTCAAATCCACGCCAGCGAGCTATTTTTACAAGCTTTAACTATATCTGCTCATTTTCATTTTAAGCCGAGTGTACTGTCGGTGCACCGCTGTTATTAATTTTATTACTATCTCTAGAAGGTTACTTGAATCGTGAAACACTTAAAACGACTTTGAGATTTATAAATAGAGGTGACGTCGCAGTTGAGTGCTGCGAGGAGAAACACTTTGTGGTCGCCAGCTAGTATTTGGAGGCTGGAGGTGGGGCCCCAGCTCACGCTGCGCCGGCGCTGGTGGAGCTCCGGTGCTCCTGGAACAGCAGGTACGAGCTGGCGGCGTACGCTACCGTGTTGAACAAACCGAATACCTGTGGCACAGACAAAAACGGGCTATAAAACAAAAGGTCAGACACAAAGTTGAATCTCTTATCAAATTACCTACTCCGCTTTGACTAATACTCCGTCAAATTAGCTAGGGATACACGCACAGATGTGCCCGCTGGATTTGTCCGACGGATATGCCCGGCGGACAAATCCGTGCATTTGTGCGCGATTTGAACACGGATTTGTCAGCGGTCACATTTGAATAGCGCCATACACGAACGGATCTGTCCGCCGGGCATATCCGTCGGACAAATCCGGCAGGCACATCTGTGCGTGTATCCCTAGCTATTGAATTCACTTTTTGAAAAGCGATGGACAATTTCTCAAAAAATTTTAGGGGTATTTTGAGTTGTTTCAAGTAATAACTTATGTATGAATATCACAATAATATTGTGATATTCATACATAAGTTATAATATTATTATCTTTCTTTTTCACTTTTCTTAATTTCTGTAGGTACCTCCTTCAGTAAGTGACATTTGTTTCACTTTATAGCTTTTGTCTTGAATATATTATAGCTTTGTTGTGAATGAATGTGCCTAATTTACTTATATGAACAATTGTGATGTAACATTTAAATGGCGTGCCCGACGTGGGAGCTACTTGGTAGATTATTGGACCAGTTAACCCACGCCTCAACACCCAGTGGAATGCTAGAAGGTTGAACAGAATTTCGCTACCTACTACTTAGCTATCGCTAATGATCGCATCTACTACAGAAGGTTTGCGAACTGTGTAACAA
The DNA here is from genome assembly GCA_911728535.1 of Pammene fasciana. Classification (NCBI taxonomy): domain Eukaryota; kingdom Metazoa; phylum Arthropoda; class Insecta; order Lepidoptera; family Tortricidae; genus Pammene; species Pammene fasciana. The sequence goes on along the minus strand of OU452278.1, from coordinate 12,013,010 downwards.
AAAGGAAAAATGGAGTCGTTTGAAGACAAAAGAAACAGACAGTTCATATATATGTACAACATAAATACATGTCCATCATCGGATATATATTCCAAAAAATACATATTTCATACTCCTTGACAGAGTGAATAAGAGGCATAGAGGTTTGTTGAAAAGTGATTCGATCCATGCATGTAAGTAAATAGGTACCAACAATCCTCCAAACCTACTATTTTGCAACGGTTCCAAGTTAATAAGTAAATAGTGTGTTTTATTTAATTACACGATTATTCTATGGCTATACCGTGACTATACCTTAGGTTCCGTCTCCATCATCTGACTCGCCTGTTCCTAACCATTTGATTTGTTACGTTGGTATTCTTAATTTCAGTTAAAACACGTTAAATCGTAATCTGGCAAGTGCTTCAAATTAAATTCAGGAGATTTGATTAAGGAGCGTAATTTTTTACTTCTAAGATTTTGGACGTATTTTTGGAATCCTCCTACTTTATACTGTCTATTTGGACTCGACCTGGTCCTCCCTTTCCTAAACATATCAAGTAAATAATGGATATTCCCTTAAGAAATAATAATTAAATTCATTAAATTTTGAAAATTATGTACCTACTGTTAAATCAAATGGAGCGAGAGCACTAAATAAGATGAGCTGAATTTACAAACAAAGCCAAAGATACAATATATTATTGTCCATGACAAAATTATTTATAGAGCCTGTCCGGAAAGAGAAGTGTGGGAACTCAAACATTCTTTTTTTTTCAATATTATCTGCAATCGGCTACTAAAACCATAATCAGATTGTCTGTTGTTGTTGAGGTTTTAGGGAGGTATTACGTTAAATATTATTAGTGCCTCTGATCTAGCTGTAGTATTTACCATCTTTTCAGCCCGGTCGGATAGTCGTTTGTGTTGACTAAGTCCCTGGCAAGTTGGTATGTATGTTTTTTTCAGCCTTTCTTTATATTTCACACAATATCTGTTTACTGTATAAACATACATTTTTGTTTTAATCTCGTTTAGAAATTTCATGTTTGTAATTGGGCCATGATAAGCTAACTACCACTACATTATTTCCCTCGTGAAATTTGATTTCACTTGTTGACTTTTATTTTCATTTTATTCACAAGTAAGTACCTACTGAATATTTTAATAAATAGTTTTTCATTTTTTATTTATTTAAGTTTTACAAAAAAATAAGCCTTACCTTACACAATACATAGTAGGTTGGAACTACTTAAGGACAGGTGAGTGTGTAGGTGTCACAGGTGTGTAACACTATGTTAGGGCACATCGACATGAGAAGGCTAAAAATATGTATCATTCAACCATCGATTTTATTATAGTTATATCCTTTGACTCTTCTACGTAAAATTGAAATAGCATCTACGAATATAATACCAACCGGGTTCGAAGGACCATCTATTCTCTGATTAGGTACATATTTTACTCATTCAAATCAAGTACCTAGCCCATTTTTAGAAAGATTTATGTTTATTTTACGAAATCCTATAAATAACAAAGGTTTAACTTCTATAAAATAACCTCTTTGCTTTATTTCTTTTAACTAATAAGTAACTTAAGGATCACTGTAATTTGTTTCCAATAAGTATTAACCATACTTCCTACCTTACATTAATTTGATATTGCTATCTATAAATAAATTATTTTATTGCTACCTTTTGTATTCTTTTTATTTTTGTGCAATAAAGTTTAAAATAAATTAATAAATAATAATTTCCGAGAATATAATAAAATTACTATAAAATAAACAAAAACAAATTTCATAAGGAGGTAGAATCATTGAGACGTCACAGAAACTATTCTCATATTATCTTCATAGTAACAAATGTAACAATGCGTTTTTAGGGTTCCGTAGTCAACTAGGAACCCTTATAGTTTCGCCATACCCGTCCGTCTGTCCGCGGTCTAGCTCAGTGGCCGTTAGCACTAGAAAGCTGAAATTTGGTTTGAATATGTGCATTAACCAAGCCGACAAAATGGTAGAATAAAAACTGGAAAAATATATTTTGTTATGGTACCTCCCGTACACGTGAAGTGGGGGGCGATTTTTTTTTTTCATTCTATCCCAGTTGTGTGGGATATCGTTGGATAGGTCTTTTAAAAATAATTAGGGTCTTCTAAAACAGTTTTTGGATATTGCTCCGAAAGTTTAAAACAGGGCGTCGTCGTCCCCCCCCCCCCATCTAACTTTTGAACCGTGGGTCCAAAAATTTTGAAAAAATTCATGAAAGTGAGACCTAATAAGTACCTTCAATGAAGACTATCTTGATTTAAATTGGTTGAGCCGTTTTTGAGTTATCACTCAAAAACCCATAGTGAAAGGACGTAAGTGAAATGACGTAAGCGCCGCCTAATTTCCCGTAAGAAACGACCTTTTGAATTTATTGAATTTTAACAGGCCGGCAACTACGGAACCCTACACTGAGCATGGCCCGACATGCTCTTGGCTGGTTTCGTTTAATAAAATTAGTAGCTGACTCGTTAGGTACGCCCCCATTGTGTAACAATGTACAAACGGAAACCTTTTAAAATTTAAGAAAACTTTTCCAGAGTAGTAACGATATACTCACAGCAGCCGCTACGTTGGAGCCGTAGCTGAACCACCTGGAGTCGTACGTGCTGGTCGCCGCGAACAGCACAATGAAGGCGATGAAGTAGAACACCGTCTCTACGGACGTGCTGATTAGTTCCTGGAATCAAACAATAATCTGTGAGTGACAATTGCTACCTGACACGTCAAATCAGAGCGGTAACCTTGCCTTAGTAACTTTTTAAGATAGAGTTTTTTTGCATGGCGATGAGGACTAACGCTCAAATTAACGTGTAGATGACGCTGTAATCGTTTAAACATCTAATTGAATACATCAAATTCATACATTGTTGGTAAAAAATACCCTACATAGGCACCTATGATTAGAGACTTCTAAACATAGGTGCCTATGTAGGGTAAAAAAAAAACAATTTATGATCTACTTTTTTATGATAGGCAGGCGTTTGACCACGATCTCACCTGATGGTAAGTGATAATGCGGTCTACGGTGGAGCACGCTTACCTATGAGATACCTATTTACTTATGGGTGTTTAACCTGATTCTGGATCAAACGAGTATTACGTTAGAAAATACGTGTAAAAACTTGTAAGCTATGTAGTTTTTAGGAAGTTAGTCCTTAGGTACAGGAGTCATAGTGCATACTTTTCACCCATTTTTCACCCAATGGCCTAGTACATTTTAAATTCCACTTAACTCTCAATGATCTTTACACCATGGCCGGTGCTGTATCTGCGTACGTCCCATGACACGGGCAGGGGCATCATCGAACTTAGGAGTTCTAGTTCTACAGAACTTAAATAATTTTGAAACAATGAAATTATCATCAGCTTGTGCTGAGCTTGACGTAACAGCGTAATAATTTGAAGTACAAATTACCATTTGCTTATTCCTATTGCTTATAAATTGATAGCCTGCTCTCTAAGTCTGAAGTGCTGAAACCTATAACGCAATTAGAATCCTATATTTTTTTGGAAGCTCTCCCAGCCTCTGACCCACATTTCATTAAATCGGGTGACAGAATCAGTGCTTTGATTTGTTTTGGCTCTAGGTCTAAAGCAGAAACTCACCGATAACACCCAGTTAATGGGGATCCTCAGCGCCTCCCTGACGCTGAGGAAGAAGACGATGCTCCACATGACCGTCGTGATGAAACTCGTTACGGCCACGAAGACGAACCAGGGCGAGAGCGCCGCGGACGCGCACGCCATACATAGTATGCCAAGGATCTGAAATATACAGTCGAAAATGTACATCATTCTGTCAGTTGATTTTACTGAGATACCAGTGGTGCTCGACACTCTTTGTCACACACCTCTTATATGAAGATGGCTACAGCGTGTCAAATATCGAAATGTTTTGGCTAGGATCATTTGGGATAACATCTAGTAGTGCTAGCGGTACACGCCGAAATTCAGTATAATGCTGCAAATGGTGTTAAAAGCATAAAAATCGGACCGATTGATCTTTAGGCCAAATGAATCGATTCGGCCCGTAGCAGTAAAAAAAAAAAAAACAGAGTGCAGTTATGACGTCATCTTTTTTCTGTATGGAAAAAAAAAAATTTTGTTCTGAAACCTATCGTGTGTGGTATCAAATGAAAGGGCTTTCTGAGCTAATTCCAAAAATATGTCACATCATTACATTTCAGTCACATGTTTGAAATAAACATAAAAAACATTTTCAAAACATACCAAGTTTGGGCTCCTCGAGATACGACACCAAGCAATATTTTTTTGTAAAATATATCTCAAATGATACCTAATATCCTCATATCTAACCCCAAGAATGCAATTTTGAAAATAATTACATTTAGTATTTTTTTCTGATTTTTAATGTTTACAAAGTGCGTCGTATTACTCAATACGAGTACGAGTACCGTAATATCCTCCAACTTTGCCCCCAGGCGAAACTTTGCCCAACATTTTGAACAAATTCATTAATTTACGTAATTTTATAGTATGTATGTATGTATGTATGTACTTTATTGCACATAAACAAGTTTAACAATATTACAACAGTAAAATAAAAAATAAAAAAGATATGCACAAAGGCGAGCTTATCCCTAAAAGGAATCTCTTCCAGCCAACCCATAGTATAGTATTCTGGTGCGGGCAAGTGTTGATGTGAATCTCACAAAATGGGAAAGCATGGTGAGTAAAACCCATACTTATACCTGTATATAATAAGGCAATGGGGAAAGCCAGTGAAACCTTATTGTAGAGGGTGCTCTTTTAGATTCCATACAATGAGGAAAAGAAACAAAAGATGAATGGTCCTTAACAATGTACGGGAACTATGTACAGTTAAAAGGCTTTTCTTATGCAATTGTTTCCCTATACCTTTTTGCTTCAGCATTTTCATTTTAGAGTATTGTGACAGTTGCCATTACTCTAGATTGTTTATATCGTAATTCGATTTCAAAAGGATAATGAATGAAGAAGTCTTGATGTGGGCAATGTTACGTTGTAATGTAACAACTAGTGATGGCCAACTTTGCCCAAGACAAAAAAAAATCTTAGGGCTATCGGCTTTTTGTATTAACCACTCGGCACAAAAAAAGGTGAGTATTGTTTTTGAAATATATATATGACGTTTTGGAACTGTTTCTTTATTTTTTTAATGTAATTGTTAATGTGAAACCATAGTATTCAATATATACATAATTTTCTTTGGTCTGCCGATTTAATTGTAAACATTACTAAGATAGGTTCGTAATGATTTGTTTCTATTATAAATAATGAAATATAACTCATTTAATTATGTTTTGTTTAATATACATACTAATGCCTGAAAAATAAAAACATGACTAAATTAAAAAAATTAAGTCAAATGAGACAACCCTTGTACTTTGGAATGCTTGTATGCACCTTGTACCGTAAAGATCAAAAACGCGTACCTATCATTGCCCACCTAATTTGTACAAAAGTTCACGTACTTATCGCTGAACTATTTAAAGGGAATGATAGGATTACCCTAGAGATTTGCTGTAATTCTTGTTTCAATACTATAATCGCATTATTTAAGCGCAAATCGACTTGAGCAATGTTGGGTAAAACTCGATATTACTTTACCCACCCTCAAGTTCGCAAAAAATGGGATAAACTTAATTCGCTTTAAGTAAGAAAAATCCTGATATGTGCAACCCGGGTTCCTCGAGCTCACCTATCACGTTATATCAAAAGAACGTGTAAACAGAGTTTCATTACTCCGAGAATTATTAGATCCCACATTCGTAATAATGAAAAATTTAAAAAAAATACTTAGTGAAATTATTTTCAAAATTGCTTTCTTGGGGTTTGAAATGAGGATATCAGGTATCATTTAAGGTATATTTTACAAAAAAATATTCAACCGTATCGTATTTGTAGGAGCCCAAACTTGGTATGTTTTGAAAATTATTTTTATTTTCATTTGAAACAAGTGACATAAATATAATGATATGATATATTTTTAGAATAGGCTCAAAAAGCCCTTTCATTTGATACCACACACGATAGGTTTCAGAACAAAATTTATTTTTTTTCCATACAAAAAAAAGATGACGTCATAACTGCACTCTGTTTTTTTTTTTTTTTTACTGCTTCGGGCCAAATCGATTAATTTGGCCTAAAGATCAATCGTTCCAATTTTCATGCTTTTAACACCGTTTGCAGCATGTTTAAGGCGTACCGCTAGTACTATAGTCTATTTGTATTTATGTTAATGACTGAATATATTGGTGTTTCGGCAATAAAATCTAGATTTAGATACAAAAGCAGCGGAGATGGCAAAGAGATATCACGTCACCAATACGATGGATGAGAGCACCGGCCCGTTTAAGAAATTACGTCATTGTTATAAACTGTACGAGTCATAATTATACCACTACACACGATGCAATTTTTAAGTATTCGAGGTGAGTACCTATATTAGAGATGACTACCTACCTACTTAGCGTAGGTAATTTATATAAATATTTGCTTAAATGATGCGTTTCGCGGTCATCGAGCCGTATTATGTTATGTAGTTAAGTATGTTACTTTATTTATACTCTTATATTATAAGTATCTTAGCTTAGTGCCAACCAAGTTTTACAACGAGTAGACACAAAGTTTAGAGGTAAAATTTACCAGCGTTTCATCCGCTGGTCCAGTTGTGTTGTTTTACGAATTTATGACTCAAACTTTGCAAGTAATTCGCAACACATATGTACACGTATACAGCGTGTTTTTTTTATATAACCGCTACTAAGGGTAGTGAGCTTCGTATTTTTTATTAAAGTTTTACCACATTTTGTAGGGTTCCGTAGTCAACTAAGAACTATAGTTTCGCCAAGTTCCGTCCGTTTGTCCGCGATCTAGCACAGTGACCATTAGCACTACAAATCTGAAATTTGGTATGCGTATGTGCATTAATCACGCAGACGAAGTGATATAAAAACTTTTTTTTAGGGTACCTGAAGTGGGGGGTGGATTTTTTTGCTCCAACCCTGTCGGGTGGGATTTCGTTGGATAGGTCTTTCAAAAATAATAGAGGTCTTCTAAAACCAAGGCGAAAAAGAGTGTCCTCCATGCTGCGACGAGTGCGCGGCAGCAACAGTCTTCTTATTAAGTTCTTAGGGTGTTGGGTTGGCCGAGCGAATCGACTGCCCGATCACGAAGGTGTGGGTGGATGTGGCTATTGGGAGAGTCAATTAGCGACATACTATATTGTTCACCTAGTGTGATTTTAATTGTTATTTAATGTTTTTATTTTTTTTAATGTTTGGTATGATTTTAATTTTAACATATCTTTTATTGATTATTTTTATTGTATTTCGTGTCTAACATTTATGGATCTGTTGGTCTGAAATAAATGAATTTTATTTTATTTATTTTATTTTAAAACATTTTTTTGGACAAAACTAATAGTTTCGCAAATACCTAATAGCTCTGAAAGTTCAGCTCTTGGCCGGTATTTTGTCTTTATATTACAATACACCAATAGTCTATCAAATATTTCTTGTCGTATGGGAATGTGGTTTCAACGAAATTAGGTCACTTGTGCAAAAATTTTTTTGCCCATATACCTAAATGTGATGTTTCTGGCATAAAACGAAATTTTTGATGAGGTTGGCTTCTAATTTTATCTTATCACATAATATTAATTTAAGTACACTTTTATATTTAAATTAATTAAGCTATCATAAACATTACGATGAATGCTCGTAAAGTTAAAAGTGTGAGTGCTCGGATATGTGAAAATATTTAGACAGTGCAATTATGCAATAGGTATGGTATAGGTACTAGCTATACTTAATGCTAAATATAAATAATTATTATAGCAACACGCAACGCAATTCGACATTAGACAGCAGGTATCATTAATGTAATATGTAAATGCATTAATAATAATATGTTAGCCTCTATACGTCCCACTGCTGGGCACAGGCCTCCTCTCATGCACGAGAGGGATCAGGCTATAGTCCCCACGCTGGCCCAAAGCGGGTTGGGAACTTCACATACACCTTTGAATTTCTCCGCGGATGTATGCAGGTTTCCTCACGATGTTTTCCTTCACCGTATAGCGATTGGTAAATATCAAATTATATTTCGTACATAAGTTCCGAAAAACTCATTGGTACGAGCCGGGGTTTGAACCCGGGACCTTCGGATTGAAAGTCAGACGTCGTTACCGTCAGGCTATCAACGCTTCTAAAAAGCTGTAAATGCATTAACTTACAAAAAAACTGAATATAGAAATAAGCAAGTTAATTTTAATACAGGTATCGAACATAGACATTTAGGTAATATATCCTGTCGAGAAAAATAAGTGATAAAATAGCTTGCCTATAAATGCAAGAAAACAGTTGCTTGTAAACTACTTCCCCTTACATGGTCAACAATACGGTACAGACAGAGTCCAGATACCACTAGGGCAACGGTGTTGAGACTGTTGAGTAAATGTGAAGGCATTAACGCTCGAAGACTGTCGGCTGCGCAGGCGGCTCGACCGGTTTCATATCGCGGCAGGTATTGCTATTAGCCTTAGCCCGGAACTGCACTGTCGCAACTCCGCCAACAGGTGGTATTGTTCCAATTCCAATTGATAATACATCGAATTCTTGCACCAGTCGCGTTTTGTGTGGAGATAATTATATAATAACCCTTGTAGGATATTTTAAGGGTCCTCTGCCTTTTCGCCGAAAATTTTATTGCAGAATTTCACACTTGCCAATCAACTTTTCGCAGAAGTTTTATACAGATGTATACGGTTGCGTCCCAGCAGCAACTAGTAGTAATCTTACACGACACGATGGTTGCAGTTCTCAGAAGAGTTGCAATCTGTTTCTGGTTCTCTCCACAGGCTTGCATTATTATGTGACACCAGTGACACTATTCATATAGAAATCAATAAATTCACAGTTGACATAAAAGTGCAATGAAGATGGCATTGACGTTGAATGTAGGTCACAGCACGCACTTTCTCCGCTTGCATGGGTGTTCGTATGCCACTCGGTTCGCATGGCACGCCCCGCTACAACAATATGCGTTCAGACGAGATATCATGGAGTGTTGGACGTGACTTGACTTATTATTCCGTATTAATTTAAACAGCAGATACTCGTAGGCAATGTAGACACGGTTTAGACTCTTAATCATCCACATTTATTTGCCTGCCTGTGGACTGACTAGACTGTACACATTCCTTTTTACACACAAACAGTTTCTTTACATACAGCTAATTGAATTGTGCAAAACCCCGTAAAGTCAACCCGCTTTTTTTATTTAATTTCTTTTAACCTTGAAAATAATTAAGAGATAGGTATGGTGTATGCGTCCAATGTGCAATACACGCATTTTGCAACGGACATAGACATTTCTCCCAGGATAATAGAAAAACAAAAGAATCCTACGTCATAATGTCATAAAGGCTGTCTGTCCTGCTAACTCTGTCCCTACAAGTGAGTAAGTGACTTCTGTCCGAAACGCAGGGTAGGTAGTTTAGTTAGACGTCTTGGGAATAGTTTTTTGCTCATTTAAGTAGTTCAGTGTGTCATGTTGATAGCTTATTGTGCGGTGATCTGCAAAAAAGTGTGCAGCTAATGAAGAATTAGTCTCAAAACGCGTGTAGGTACACGTAGTTAAACGGAGGGTTTTCCTGGCACTGCCGCCACGTGTTGTTTGTAAGGAACACCTTACAAAGAGCAAGGCTTCTACCGAACAAATTAACGTTATTAACGTCGTCAACGCGTCATTGGCAAAATTGCCATGTTCAAAGGGACAATGCCATTGCATTAAAAAATAACATATAAATAACGACTCTAATAACATACCTATTTAAAATGTAGGAAGTACCTATTAAAGTAAATTCTAATACCTAGTTTAGAATAGAAGTTAGCAATTAAAAGATTTCCCATTAGTGTGATAAATACTGCGTGCAATAATAATTCTTAACAATGGCTCCCATGTGATTCTATTGTACCTCTACCTGTGTCTAGTTTTAGAGTAGTAGATAAAACCGAATTAAAATCTTGTGGAGACTATTATTATAAATATATATAAATATGAGTAAAAAAACTTAAAATAAAGATATGTGTCAAATAAACATTTAACAGAAAGGAATCTAAAATTTAACTAACAGTTGACGTCAAAAATATGTTTACACTTTTGGACCTTATTACAAAGGAGTAAGGTGCAAAAGTGTAAACATACTTTTGACGTCGACCGTACCGTATACTACGTACTTACGTATCATTGGAATATTTTTTGTTATTTTTCATTCATTGCACTTTTAACTAGAAATTACTATTCAATGCTTGAATTCTTATTTGCCGGTACACTTAGACCTTAGCTTAGACCTAACAATTGAACCTCATCTAAATTTATAAATCCGAGTAACTATGAGACGCTTTTCATGTAGTTAAATAATTAACAGTGACTCGTATAACATTGTCTCGCCTAGTGTTTGTTTGTACCTGTTAGCCGATAACGGAAGTAGCTGACCACTGCCCAGTCGGCCAACACAAATTCATAATGCAACGCAACCACTCCGAAGTGCAAAGTGAAATTGAGTAGCATTCGGGTCACCTGGTTTGGTACCTACTTCGTGACCAATTTCCAATTTGTTCAGAAATTCGTAATTTTTAACTCGACTGTGAAAATTTCAAACTCTTTTATAAATTCTGTTAGTTATTGTAGGCTAGGTGCACCTCTGGATTGTATTTCGAGGGACTAAAATTCAAACATAAGTACTTTTATACTTACTTTGACAATCATCCCTTTCGTTGTGCATAAGTTATTCGTCTCGTGCGAGTCGTGCGGGGCGCCATTACAGCTCTGTGCATGGCGCATAGGTTGGAAACTTGCATGCATAACTATAAGATGTCTAAAATGAATACTCAATCGATGATGGCTGGTCTGCCTAAAGCGATTATCACACTGGCGACGGATCCGCATGCGGCGTCAGTGTGGTAATCGCCTAACTTACAGAAACCGCGCAACAGTTTGTTTGGGCTGGCCAACTGGAGTGCGTGATCCTTTAAGTTCAGGATCGCTACAGACATTAGGAGGGCTCGACCGAAATAAGTTCGGTGGAGCTCTCCCGAGCGTGCGCGCACGCACGTGCGGGGTCAACGAACGTCCGCGTCTCCACCCTTCCTTTGCTGATGCCGTGTCCGTGTAGGGACTTCCGGAATGAGAACAATGTGGGTCATATAACCTTTTATTAGGTACAGCGTTATAACTAATACGCTTAAAAATAATCGTGATTAACTAAGTAAGTACCTAACCAAGTAGGTAATTGCTCAAACAAATTAATCAAACAATTGACTTAGTTTGACTTTACCTAATAAAGAGTGGGCAATTGAGAAAGACCAAAAATTCGATGTCCGACTGGGACATGAATACCGGAATCTCGGACCGATTGTTACGATATTTCAATACCGGAATGGCCAATATCGAAATATCGGAATCGCGGTATTAGAAATTGTTCGTAAAATTTTATGTAAAATTGATCAAATTAATGGGTAAAACTACAATTTTGCAGATATTTAGTCTAATATTGGTAAATTTCGCCTTTTATCTTTGTTTGTTCAGTTTATGTTTGGCTCATTAATTAGTTGCGCAGGGACATTTGCATTGATACAAAACAAAATCAGCCCCCATAATAAGACATTTGGAATTTCACTACGAGTACAACTGTGACATGGGAAAATCCGTGGATAACATTTTACATAACTTATTTTTACGAAGCGAAATGTACCTATGTATCGTATTCGTAAAAAAAATACAATATGTAATGGTGAAAATATCGGTAACAATAAAAGTCCCTGCACGTACTTGTACTACCTAATTATTTAAATATCTAACGTGTTTTGTTTTCTTATATCTAAGTAATCAATCGAAGCTTGAAAAAAACAAGATGCGAATAGTTTTGTTGACTATGTACCTAACAGATTCACCGATGTTTGTTCAGGTCAAAGACAACCCCTCTCCTGAAAATTGAAGTTTACTGATTCTGTTGAATGTCTGCTATTGATTCAACTACAACTAGTGATTCTGTAAACCGTAGACTTCGGAGAACATAAATAACGCGACAGCAAACTTCCCCCCCTTTCCCCCTCATCTTCCCCTCAATAAAAAAATGGCTCGACAATTTTTGGCAAATAAATCAAGGAACGTACATGCCAAGTTTCATCGAAATCGGATGAAAAATGCGACCTCTAGACCGACACTGACCAACCAACCTACCACAACCAACCAACCAATACACAGTATACACACACATCAATCTGCCAAATCGTCGTACCAGTGAAAACGGAGACGTTCGTCGCCTCGCTACGCTCGGCTCCTCAGTCAATAATATTATAAAATTTTAAGCTAACATGGTCATTAGTAACATTACAAAAACAAAAACTATTTAAAACGGGGTAACTTCAGTTAGGTACTCCATGATAATGGCGCATGCAACTGTGCCGAAATATCGGAAACTCGATAAAACAAACGCACATGGTAAATACCCAGTTTTAAATAGATTTTTTTACAATAATATTGCTTTGCTGTTCGCCTCAAGTAATGCCTGATTCCATAACTTAGGTACTTTGCTATTGATTCTGTTGAACATTATCATTTACAATGAATATATAATATAACGTTACCTTTTACGAAACAATGTCATGTAAGACTATAATATAGGTATAGTATGAACTTATAGGGGTATAAAACGTTGTATAAAACGTTATGCACACACTTTCACGGCCACAAATATAAAACCGCAAAAATCATCAATCAATGCGACTGAATAATAATTAATAATATGATTGACTAACATTTAAGCTTTGTTGACTTTTTAGCTGATTTTAGCCTTATACCTCTAAGATTTTTCAATGGTAATCTCCATATCGGGTTCATTACCGGTATTGAGAATCTTCCGATATTTTCCGCACCTAATCGTGATTGACTATATAGTTACCAGGTTTTGAAATTTGAAGATTCAGCTACCTTAATAAATATTTATTTGGTCTGCGAGAGCTAAATTTTGAGATTGCCAATATACCTAAGCAAATCAGGAAGACCTTGTGCTTGCGAGGGTGACGCAATCACCAGATACGATCGTCTAACTGTCGACTTGCATAATTTACTCTAAACAATATTCAATGTAGGTACATATAATAGGCAGCCATTCGTCGAAGCGCGGATGAAAACAATCACTACACAGCAATGCTTTTTTGCTGCTGCGATAACGCTATCAAAAATCGTCTCGCTCGGATTCTAAATCGCGGGTACAATGCTCTATTGACCATGATAATGATACCCACTTTGTGGTACAAGATTACCGATGCAAAAAAAAACGCCAAAGAAAATACGGTTCGCAGACAGCGAAAGTTATCAATTTCGTTGGCCCCAATTTTGCGATCGTGACGCGACATTGAATAGGTAAGGTAGCAACGGATACTACTGAGCTGTTTACAAATGAGGTGTAGATAACCGTATACCAGTGAAAACAAAAAGGAGTAATCGTCCAATTCATTTGTCGCGGTCGATTGTCAGCTGAACAACCATTGGAGAAACATACCATTTATATGTAGGTAGGTATAGTATACCACTAACAATAAATCAATAAACGTGTCATTCCCATGTGACCTTCGATTAATTATTTAAGAGGCGTTGTTATATTTCTGTTTTTGTACACATTGCATTCGGCAATAATGTCAAATACATAGGTAACGTCACATGCTATAACTTTCTTCACCAAATAGCTATTTATATCTTATTCCTGAGATGGAAGAAAGGCGGCCATCTCAGGAATAAGATATACCTAAATAGCGGTTTCGTCCATGATCCTACAATTTGTAAGGTACCTAGTGTACAGCCTAGTTACCTACAATGTGAGTGATGGAAACTTGTTTGCTTATACCAAAATTCACCTATCCATTGCGCTCCTGCGCTGCTGCCCCATCTGGGAATTCACCAATTTGATTCTCCCTATCGACCTGATCCTAAAATCCCAAATTGAGTAGACCATTCTGAACGTTCATTTCAACGAGCAGGCGTGGACCCAGGCTTGCACCGGTAAGGTTCGGTGGCTTGGGAACCCGGAACATTTTAAGCGTTACTTTGCCAGAATTCCTGTCCTTTATCCATAATACGTCTGATCTCATAATATCCTTAAAGCCTCAACGGCTACAAACTGTGGGGCCACGAATGCTTGGCAATATTCGTGGTGGGTAGCTAATAAGCTGTGCCGAGTCAAAGCGTACCTTCCAAACCCAAATGCCAAAGGCCTGGGACACCATAGTCTCCGCCACCCCTTTGAAGTTACTCATGGCCACATTATCGGGCAAAAGCCTAGCAAGACTTTTAGCTGTTTCCAAACCGGAGGCAGGGCACTGGCTCCATTGGCTAAGTATTTTTCTACAGCTCACGAGTCTTACGACTGAAGACGACTAACGACTTAGCTCTCTAGCTTTCATATCACTTTGGTCATTCGTTGAAACCCCTTAAGAGTCGCCAGGACGCTCGCGTTCCCATACAAACGTAGTTTTGCTCTCATTTTAAAACGTAGTTTTGCTCTCATTTTAAAATGAGAGCTGAACTACGTTTGTATGGGGACGCGAGTTCACGCGAGCGTCCTGGCGACTCTTAAAGAACTACATGTGTATTTGTAGGTATATGAAGAGTTTTAATCTTAACTACTTTGTAGTATTGTAACAAAAACCAGCTGGATGATATCAATAACAAAACAAACAGGTTTAATAAAAAATTGCTTAGAATTACAAATAAAAGAGCCCTCGTGTTGCAATACCGGGAGAACTATGCTGGGCTTGGCCTTTTTGTCACAGAATTTGCCGTCCGTCTCGCCACTGATCAACCGGTATAAGTCTGGCATCCCGTTAGCGTAGTTGTTATTGATTTAGAGGTCTAGTTAAACTAGAAAAAGCTACACGAGCAGAAATTGTTTGGCGATTACGTTGACGTTGAGCAGCACCGGCACAGTGAACTGGAGTTGCGGTCGGTTGCGCGCAGGCATAACGGGCTATCTCTTCCAGCAGATAACAATTACCGTGAACGTACTAGTTTCCATACATTTGCAAAACGTATTTAGATAATTACTTAAAAGAGGTAGATTCACCTTGACTCTTAAATGCAGCCGTGAGTCTAAACTTCAATAACCTTTTCAAACCTAATGAGTTAGAATGCCAATTTTTTATTGTTGTTAACATTAGCTAAGATATCAATAAAACGTCAAATAATGTTCAAAGAAATGTAAAATGTACGAGATCATAACAAAGATGCCTTAATGTTTATCATTATCATTCTATTTTCAGACGAATAGATTTCATGACTGGTTTACTCGATCGCGGCGCTAAACAGCTTGTGCGACTTAACAAAAATGAAAGAACAAGAGAAGACTCTCCCCAAAATAACTGTGTTATAGTAGCCGTGTTGCGGAGATAAATATAACGGTGGGTACGCGTCGCGTGACATAATCTGAGATAATACCTACTCGGTGCGCTTCGCTTGCTGAGTTTCGGCCTTTGATTAAGTAGAACAATTCAGATAAATGTAGATTAAATTCTCATCTCAAGGCGTAATCTCTTTTAGTTATCATGATGTTTTTTGTCAAATTACAGCACCGGTTCAATAATTAATATTTCAAATTGAAGGTTTTTAAGTCCTAGTTGCCTCTTAAACCATCCGACCCGTCCTATTTATATCGTATGCGCTAATGGGACGGTCCTTCGGCCGCTCATGTTATTCGTGTTTACAACTCACATGAGAGTTTACCCAATTCATAAGTCATACAAACCAACGCAATGTATGCATGCCTGCGTAGTTGTGTCGCAAACCGTGGCGTGCCAAACAAAGCTGTGGTTACCAGAAGAATTTCGTCAGTTCAACTTGTGTTCTCGCGTTAACGTGCATGCAAACTAATTTTGGTGTTACGTAGCTAACTCCAGGCATTGTCTTGGTAGCTTTAACTTGTACAAATAGGCTCCTAACATCTATAGGTAAAAATAGAAACATTATGAAATCTTATTGATATGTCAGAAGTGTCAGAACGACTCTACCTAGTTTTTATATCAGGATATCGAGCGGGTAGTGAATGATGGGAAAATGTCAGGTTGTCCGAGCGGGTGGGGCCGCACTCGAGACTCCCAGGCCGGCTCTAGTCAAGCAACGTGCGACGTCACATGTCGACGACAGAACTACTTTCATTTCGGTGCTGAGCCAGCTTTCACCTACCAGGTCGTATTCAAATAAAAAAACGCATGCACAGTTTTAATTGACCACTAAACAGCACAGATCTAAGTTTCACATTGGAAAACTTAACGTAAATTTTCAAAGCTAGTAAAAGAAGAAGACTACTTGACCGTAATGTAACTACAAAACGGATGAATGATTAGCTATACAATCTGCCTGCCCGGCGAGCAGATCCGTCATTCCATCAATGTAGGGTGCTATTCAGACCCGCAGACACATCCGTGCCCAATTCCTGTCAGACAGATTCGGCGGCGGGCCGATCTGTCCGTCTATCCTAAGCTATTGATTTACCATCAGACCATCAGAAATGTCAAGTTCTTATAATGTAAGTAAAATAAAGTTCTTAAAAGATTCCGTGTAGTCTATAACATTGGTTCTACTTAGTATCCTAAGCTATTGATTTACCATCAGACCATCAGAAATGTCAAATTCTTATAATTTAAGTAAAAGAAAGTTCTTAAAAGATTCCGTGTAGTCTACATTGGTTCTACTTAGTATAGGTATGCTGGTTATTCGGCATTTATCCATTTGACATTTAACCTAATCGGTCAGTGACTTGAGTAAATGGACCTCAAGGAGGCAATTAACACCGAGCTCAGAGGTTAATAATCAAAGTAGTTTAATCTACACCGTCAGGCGACGCGCTTGGTGGTGAAAACTTACTCATGGTGCGCTCTAAATACCTAGTTACATACAATATTTGCTATTTGCTTTTGTGTAAGTAGGATGGGAAGGATATCCTGTTTATTTGGACAGCTGCCGATAATTTGGTAAAGTAAAGAGCATTACAATATCCAAACACGCAGGTAAATCTTATAAGTACGTTTACCTTACTGTTTACCATACACGGGCGATTTTTCGGGCAATTATCGCCCGGCGACACGTTTGATATTGTTCAATTAATTGCTCCATTAATTTATAAATAATTAGTATAATTACGGATTCACATACCTTATACGTGACGTGTTTATCTTATTTAATTATCTACTAACAGGACTTCCCGTGCACCCTACTTCGGCATCTAGGTAGCTACTTAGTTAATTTGTCGGTGAAGTATCATAAACATGCCTGTCTGTCATTTGCCTTCTCCTTTACAGCCTGATACGACGCGACGTTTATTTTTTCCTTTACTTGATCCATGTATGCTCTCCTTGGCAGAGGCGTATTTAGAAATTTGGCGCCCCGGGCCTGAAAAGTTTGCCGCCCCTGTTACTTAACCAAACAGACTATTAAAATTTTCTTGACACTTTCTGAATCCTTACTGTATGGTCATACGTTGAAAAAACACCCTGCTGACACCTTTTGCACATCTGCATAGCTGGATTGATACCGCGGTACAGCGCTACACGTTACGGTGCGTAACTTCAGCGGATCGAGAGCGAAACAAGTGCGAATTCGTGCGGCGAGGTGCCGCGGTTTTGATTCCGTTCTTGATTCGCTTTCGACTCGCTCTGGTTTCATAAAACTTAATAGTCAAATATCTTCTTAATTTTTGTTTCCTGTCCCGTAGCCTATACTGTGTCCCACTGCTGGGCAAAGGCCTCCCCTCGCTTCGGCTACTCGTCACGGCCTAGTGCATACTATCGCCACTCTCTACAAAATGCGTCTAGATCGTTTCGCCATCTCCTTTTTCAATTGGTCTGCCTCTGCCCCGGCCGATTTGTGGGGTCGATTTAGTTGTTAATTTAGCCCATCGTTCCGGGTGCTTGCGACAGACTCTTGACACCCACATCACATCCGAGATACCTGTCTTGGAGCGGAGTTCGGTGTTCCTAATCCGATCGGTTCTACGAACTCCCAGTATGCTGCGCTTCATGGCTCGCTGGTAAATCTTGAGTCGGGACTTTTCAGCTTTTGTTAATGACCATGTTTGTGCGCCGTAGGTTAGGATAGGCAGGAATGGCAGGATACACAACACATGTCGACGAGTTTGTGCTTTAGTATAGTGGAATTATCGAGAGCGTGGAATTGCATATGTAGTAGTATTGTTTGTTTACAGGCATTCTATATTTGAATCCGCACAGAAAGAGGCACAACACGGTACAACCACTACATATGCAATTCCACGGTCTCGATAATTCAACTATATGAGTGGATGCGATGACTTCATAAGCGCTGTCATGGACCAAATTCGAAGCTCTTCCAGGTGTTCTCGATGCGTCGATCGAGTTCCTTGGTCTGCCTAATATCCAAGGATACTATCTGGCCCAAATAGGTGTATTCGTCGACATATTGTAACACCTGCCCAGTGCCCATCTACCTTGACCCTAAGTTTCACGCCGCTGGACATTAATTTGGTTTTGTCCCTGTTCATTGTGAGTTCGACATCAAAACTTGCAGAGAAGGTCTTGCAGCATTTGCTCTAGATGGGATGCAGTTACTTGTATGAAGTGCACCCTTAAAAAATGTTCTTAAGAACAATTCTTATGCTCCAATTTATGGCGAGTTATGAAAACCACTCACATACAAAATTTGATTAATATAGGGCCGTAAATTTCAGCTACAGACGGAAAAAGCACCTCTAAAATTGCACCACTAAAAGTTTCCGAAAACGGAACGGACCAGGCTGCCGGCTGTCCGCCCAAACTTATTGAAAGAGCATCACTTTAGCTATCAAATGAGTTCATGGTTTCATTCTGCTACTCGATGAGGTAAAAAACACCCCGAAAATGGCACCATTAAAAGTGTCCGAAAACGGACCGCACCAGGCTGGGGGCTGTGTCCGACCAAGTGATTTAATGACCTATTAAACTTTTTTCTTTTCGATGAATAAAGTTCGAAACAGCTCCTCGATGAGGTGGCCGCCCGGTCCAATAGGCTTGTAGTCGTAGCCTATACATCTGTCCCAACCATTACCCATACCGAATCTATCATTCCCAGTAACTTGACGACTGAGTTTCTAGAGGGTGCAGTGCAAACTTTATTTTGCGCTAAAAAATTATTGGCCCTCATCTGCAAGAGCATTCTCGGAGTTTGGTTTTCGGTCTCTTTGCGAACAAAATTAAACCCCGCAAGGCAAAATAAATACATATATAGAGTCTTAGCGCCTTTGCTGAGATCCTGTCGAGACGGTGTTTTCGTCATCCTATCACCATTTTTGGGCAGTACCAACCTTGCCTGCAAGTCTGTGCTATTGCTGTATAACGGGCGAGGCACTGCTGGTAAGGGCCCTTTCCCTTTTGTGGTAAGAAGTAAGACCGCAGTCGCTTCCATAAAAGTCAAAAACATGCAATTCTAACATAGGTACAAGGTTCCAGAAAAAAAGATAAGGAATGTGACGCCGTCACAAAACGGCATTCAGGAGCCCCGCCCAACATCTGTTAATGTGAGCCAATGAGCTTTCTAAATAGGATGCCGAAATCGGTGCGAAGTAGATGAGAAAATATACTATATCGGACCCTAGGCTTCGATACAGTACTTAAGGGTGCAACCAAGATGAACGCTAAGTTCAGGAAAGATTATAGAACCCGGATCGCGGATTTTCAACGATCAGCTTTTACTGACTTGATTAAGTTAACCGACTGAAAACGGGAGCTTAGTTAAATAACCAGGCATGGTTATATCGTTCTCCCTTTTGGGAAAAATTGCAGTTTACTTTATGTGATGTGATACATGGTAATGGCAGATATGGAAAGGCGGCATAAGTACAAAAAAACGCCCTTCATATTTACTATTGACAAAACCAGATCGTGGCGTTTCGAAATTGTTACTCTTTCTTAGGCCTTATGGGCCGGTAGCTAACTGAAATTCAGCATCGGAAAAGGGGCCCAGAACCAAGCATACGGGGCGGCTCGCGCCGCCCCTGGCAGCCTGCCGCCCCGGGCCATGGCCCTCTTGGCCATAGGGTAAATACGCCTCTGCTCCTTGGCTTTCCTGCTTCCTTTCTGCTTTAAACTCTACCTTCTATGATGTTTCTTATAAACTCATCGTGCCATAGCAGGTGTCCAAGCATCTTCCCTCTCCCGTTATCTATGGTTCTCAACAAACTTCTCTTTTCTTTTACCATAAAGGTACTTAAACCTTCTTAATTGGTTTTCTTTTCTTTCCAACTGATCTTTTTCATGCGACGCCAACACCACATCTCAAAAGCCTCTAACCGCTCCCTATCACGTTGCCTCATAGTCCACGTTTCGCATCCGTATAGGGCTACGCTCCAAAAGTACACTTTTGAACGGTGAAGTACTGTATATTGAACATGAATTAATATTTCGTCTTTTTTTATTTTTACCAGTCGCTTTTTTTACTAAATCAAAACATCAAAAGGAAATCGGACATAATCCCAAAAAGGCCTCTTTTCTCTCTGAGTTGGAAGGTCAGACGGCATTAGTTTTCATAAAAATTAGTGCCTACGCCAACAACAGATTAACAAGTTTTCAAGGGCTCCATGCCTCATCACGATGATGATATTCTTCAGCTGCGCACAGAGGTTACAAGTTACAAGGTTAGGTATCTGATACAAGTATAAAAATACTGCACTTATGAGTCATTGTAAAGATTAGATAAACCAAAGTAGGTACCTATTGTATTTTTAGTTATGGTTGAGGATATTTAGTTTTGAGCGGTATGCTTTATCTGGACATGTTTCAACATTGTTATTTTATTTTAACTTAAGTACACTTTAAATTATATCACATATAGGTAATTAAGGCGATTATCACACTGGCGCCGCAATCGCATGCGGCGACGGTGTGCAAGCGTGACAGTGCTATAAACATACAGAGCGCTATCTCGCTCGCGCACCGGCGCCGCATGCGGAAACCGCAGCAGTGTGAACGCCACTAACACGCTAAGCCAAGCTAAAACGTTAAACCTCTAAATAAGACAAGCAAGACAAGCACACAGCCGTGCCTGTGACGATGATGTCGCTATATACATTGTATAATTAGGTTAATTCATAATTAGGCCTTGTTGAAGACTCATAAAGGACCGGATAAAACAGCCCAGTTCAAAATGAATATACTCGTAATTCAATTAGTACGTACGTAGTCGTAGTTTTATAAGGAGCGACGCGACGGTGCGGGCGTTAGGTATAGTGATGTCATCAAGAAATATCCTTCAAATATTGATGTAGGTAACCGGGGCGTTTAGCGGTATAAAATATAGGTATTGATTAAAGGTCTCTCATACTAAATTAAACGCAGTTCAGTATTGGTACTCCATATGTTACCTTAAAGGACGCACATTTCAACGATGAAGTAGACATACTCATAGTAGAGATAGAGAACATATGCAAACTACTTAAATAATTAAATACCTGTGTGTTTCTACTCTTTTTTTGTCGCTTTATTTATTTACAATCAACTTAAAATAAATGACGATACACGCTTTAGCGTTCCGCGTCCTACACGACACTCCCGATACTTTATTTTGTATAGAGAACATCTTCTATACAAAATAAAGTATCGGAAGTGTCGTGTAGGAAGCGGAACGTTACAACGTGGACCATCCTTAAGATGTGGCAAAAGAATTTAACAAAAGAGAGGAACCTAGAATAATTAAACTACCTAATCTAAAAGGAACAAAATATAAAAACATGTTCCTACTTAATTTGTAAGTATGTACCTAATTATTTTTAAACAATATGGAAAACCTTGTGACTAGTTTACACGTGACGTGTTTATAGGTCGTAGTAACGTTTCACACACATCGGGTATATTTTTCTAAAATTCCGCTTGACTTAACTATGTCTCTGCATACACACGGTGTTTGTATCCTTATTATCATATATAGAAGAAAACGAGGTACCTACCTATCGCAATCACCAATCACTAACCTACGTCACAGACACACACCGCTTTGATTCTAAAATTTTAAATTTATTGATAATTTTAACTAACTTAGTGGACTTTTGCTGAGTATGCAGAATCCATTGTGCCACATACACTTATTTAGTTATTACCTTAAAATTACCTACCCCAAAATTTAAAGTTTGAGAATCAAAGTAAGTAATCTTAAATCTATGTGACGTAGTGAGTGCGAGACCTGGTTTTCTTCTACGATGCTTATAACATAAAATTATTTGCACTAGGTATTAGGTACCTGCATTTGAAACCTTGACACAAGTGCCACCCGATCTAGCCAATTCTACAGCAGTGAGAATTCCTGGATAGTCAGTGGATACCTACGTACGTTTTAGTCTAATTACCTTTGATCGATTAATTTGAGTTAATTGATCTTGATTGGCCATTTGTTCATTAGTTATGGCTAGTGTAAAATGCGACATATTTTACTTTTTTCCATGATTTAGCGGCACGCGGTACCTACCTTATGTTATAGACCTTTGTACCTACTTTATTTTTTTTCCGTGGGTTAGGTAAACAAACGTCCAATTGCTGGGCCCGCTGAAGCCCATGACACTTATGATGTCACCTTTATTCGATGACGTTTATATCTAACTAATAATTAATTAGATAGTAGGTACACTAATATTTCCTCTGCCTACCTGGGCCGCACCAGTCTGCTGTCTATTTTGACCTCCACAACTTTGAAACCAACCAACTCAACGTCGATTTGCAACGTAGCTTGACCTCGATAACGCATATGCAGTTTATATTGACCTATTCCTACCTAAACACTACCTGGGACCAATTCACTATTAGTCAAAAAGAAAAGGATCGTTTTAGGCAGGTAAGAAATTCCGCATGTCAACGCTCACTTCTAGAGGTCTCTATTAAATTTCTATGGAATGTCAAACCGAACAGACCGGTTTACTAATTAAATAGTAGCTAGACAGTTCACCGAGTTTTACGATTTCTAAAACTCACCAGTTCGATTATTTTCAACAGGCCAGGTGGAGTTTTGAAGTATTCTGTGTTAATTTTGATCCAGTCCAGCGGCTTGCCCTGTTGCTGCGGCGGGGCTTGCTGTGGCGTGGGTTTGTTGTGATCTACAGTCACTACTGTCTCGGGAGCCATCATCCTCTGGGTTCTTCAACAGGTTGGGGTAAAGAAAGTTTTTTATATGTGTGGGTATTATCACAAACACTGACACTTAGGTTTAGCATAGAGTGGGCGCGGGACACATTTTCGAGTGGAGCGTGGTACACAATTCGTGCGTCGTGCGACTGGCGGTGGCAGGGAATGAGAATGGTCGCGCGGCGCGGGCTGGGCCGGGCTGGCTCTGTGACGCCACGGTCCGCTACGCTCCGATGACGAACTCAGCGCGACCAACTCGACCCAAACCCAACTATATGCAGTGTTAGACGTAAAAAATACTTTTGTAATTAAAGTATCAATTTAATTACATGAAATTAACTTACAAGTAATTAACTAATTACTCATTTCCCATGCTTCTAAGATGTTTAGGTATTCGAATTTGTTTGCTTCTTTTTAGGTAATAAGTGTTCTTACGGGTTTATCCACAAAATTACGATTATAGGTAGGTGCCTATATGGTTACACTTGGACCACTTGGTCACTCGAAGGGTTCCCTTTCTTAGAAAAACAAAAATGTTGATACCTACGCGATATTTGTAAATGTGACGAGACAGGTAATATGTGACGTACTGACGTCCCAAAAATTTTGCCTCCTCCCTTATCCTTGTCACACTTTGTTGACACCTCCCGCGCCTTTAACAGTGACGTAATTAAGGAATGGCCCCTAGCCTAACGATAGAAGAAAAAAAAATTACGTACCTAATTAATTTAACTACAATTAAAATTACAAAACTTAATTCCATATCCATAAAAAGCGCTTTGAGGAATTAATTCCCACCAGACTGGAAATCGTTTTAATACCTTCATTTGGTCTTAAAACCGGGTAATCTGTAAGTTTGCCCAATCCTAGGGGGTGTGCATTATTTTTGGGAAATTTTTGCTCCTATGGTTTTTTTCGATTTTGCCCTTTTTACGCGCGACAAGTGAATATTACTTACATCACAACTGAGTGGTGGTAAATAAGTACGTACCTGTGTGGTAAACCAGTAGAAGTAGTACGTAGGTGTGTGTTTTTTCTCATTCTTCAATGTTATATTATAGTATACCTACCTATTATGTATAAATAAACTTTATCACTCCCTTAACATAAATCCTCCATTCTGCGTTCGGAAACCGTAAATAATAAAATAACCACCATTATTACAACCACTGATGTAACATCAGTGTATTTATATGTGTTTGGGTTATGATAATGTATGAAAATTCATTACGACATCGATTTTAATGAAAATCTAGCCCTCCTTCCCGACCACCCGCCATTGAGTTATAATATAATAGAGGCGCAGACACAAACAAGATTTTCCGAAAATATAGCACAAAAAAATGTGTAGCCGGCCAGTGCGAATTATTTAACATCGTTAAGGTTGTATTACAAATTAGAAGAAAGATATGATAAAATTTCACCTGTCATTCATCTGGCGTTCAAAAATCACATGGCACATAAGAGCAATGGAGTCGCTCTTGTATTAATTAATTTATTATTTATAATAAAAAAAATTATGAAACTTTTGTAATAAATATTGATAACTTCATAATTATACCTATTTCGCGTATTAGTTCGTTTTAATAGATTTGTATAGTGTGTATTGTATTATATTGCCTTCATATTGTTGATAAAAATAGGAAATTATTAACTATATATATATTTATGTATGTTTGTGCTTTCCAAAGCTAAGGGTTCATATATCTCCATAATAGTTATTTTCGCGTAGGTTGACAACATCAGCATAAAAATAAAACTATTTGTGATTATGTATTAGTGTTTAATTCTGAACAAATAATAATCGATTAAAGATCGACATAATATTTATAATAACATATTTAAAATGACGTATCGGACGGATTTTCTACCTAAGTTTGTGAGGCGAATGTTAAAAGTTGGAGGCAAACGTCAGGTACCTAGACCGGTTGCCTGATTCGACTCCAGAATGGAATGAAAACTGCACACGGTCGGTTATGTTTACTTGTTTGCATTCTGACCTAACGTATTCCTGACGGTGTAAACCGTACGGGCACAATGGGTGGCGGGTGAGGGTTGAGTTTTTTGGCCGCCGAGCGAGCAGAAAGGGAAGCAGGCATGCGGCCCATGCGGGGGCGAAGTACATGCTCAAGACAAATTTAGAATCAAAAGCAACACAATAGCTCGGTAAACATAGTATTTCATGCTTTCTTTTTAAATCTTTAATTCCAAAATTGATAGATCACACTTTGAAATAATGAAAAAATAATAAACGAAATATTTTATAATTGCTTTCTTGGGATTAGATATGAGGATATTACGGTATCGTTTGAGGTATATTTTACAAAAACCGGCTAAAGTTCGTGTCGGACCACGCATAACAGAGAATTATTTAAAAAAATGACAAGTCACAAGGTCGTATCTGCCTATGTACGTAGTTTTTTGGAGATCACTCGAAAACTCCTTAACCGATAATGTTCAAATATTTTTTTTAGCAATTTCACTAGTGGCGCATTAAATACACCTTGTGTTAAAATGTTATAAGGATACGTCTCAAAATGTCTGTGACATACTTACGGAGGGACGGAATATGACGAAAATATAAGGGTTCCGTTTTTGCCAATTGAGCCACGGAACCATAAAAAACTATTCAACATTATAAAATATAATATAATAATAAAATTTACTAAATAAGTTTTAATTATTTTCTGAGTTTCGTAATTTAAAAAAAACAACAACTACTCCACTAGCCTTATGCCTCAATGCTGTCAGTTCGGTTGAAATTTACGAAACCTTTACTTCCTATCGCCAATTGTGCCTATAGTAGGTTGACCTTCATGCTGTAGCATTTAAGCTTAATCCCTAGTCTCACTTACACTGGTAATATTTTAACGAAACGTTTGTTAGTCCTTTGTAAATATACTCGTCGGGACGATCGGGCTTCGCTCGGCTCGGGCTCGGCTCTCTTCGGCAAAATCTGTCGCGTTGCACCCGCTTTTACTGTGCCACATTTGGAGTGCTGATTTCTTATCTAGTATATATAAAATCATTGCCACCCGCACAATCGAGTTGGCCATGGCGCGGTGCAATGGTGGCCATTCTAATGGTCCTCGAACACGTCATTGAGAATTTATAATATGAGTGTAAATAAAGCAGTCTCCCTTCATTATGTAGCAGTCACATAAACTACTATTTCTGCATTTCTGCTTACAATGATGTCACGCCGTTGTATGCAGAGTGATGCAGACTGCAAGTCTTTATTGTTTGCGTGTCTCTGGTTTAAGTTGACGTAGAAGTAGGGTTATTATATTCGTTTTCGTCCACTTACCGATTTTGCCAGCTTGTGTTGTAACAAGAATATCTAGAAGTACGCTTACCTACTCAAATGTACCTATAGTCTTACAAATTTCATTATTCACTGTAAATAGTCTAGAGTTTAGGTTCATATCATGTTACGCGATAATAATTCATAACTAGATGCGGGCTTCTTTATTAAAACATTTTTTGCAAAGTGGGGTGCGTGTATTTTTTCAGTCTATACTTATTTATATATTTATGTTCAAGTTATTGCCCATATACCTATTATATTTTTACCCGCTTATGTCAGTTGGACGGCAAACTGAACCCGGACGGGGAATTGGCACAACTACCTTACCTTCCTATCGACGATGGGTCAAAGTTACCGTGAGCAAAAATAAACTACTAAAGTTTTTAATTATTACCTACATTATATAAAGACTGGTCATAATGTATGGTTGTCCTTGCCTGCAGCTCTAACTCGCCTACGGAGATTAGATCATCTTTAAGATTTTGCATATTGTGTCAGTCAGCGTAGAGGTACAGAAAGTTTAGTAGGTGGGACGTTCTTCTTTTTTAGCGACAATAACTTGTCCTTCTTTCAAACAAGCGTCTAGTTCATATTTTATTTTTTCGTTGCTTATTGGCGCTACATGTCCAAGATTTAGTTTACATAATCAACACAATATACTTATCATTTCTCCGGTTGGTGAATATAAACACGCCTAGATTATATTTAATAAAACACCGTGACAGAGTGGTAAAGCAAAAAGCAGTCTCCGCTGAAAAGGGCCACTATGTCACAATATTTTCTGGTAAACGAATGCAAAAAACAATGCATTACTAACATACAAACAAACATTATATAGTCATCTACGGGCTTATGTATAGTTTTACATCTCAATGTTTACAGTAATAATTTTATAGATGTTCTAAAATCCGAAGAAAATAGAAAATGCCGTTGTATTGTCGGTAAAAAAGAAGAACGTCCCAGGTACATCTAAAGTGTGTTTTATTATAATTTCCCCGCGCTAACCGGCCACCTATTTGATGTAAAATAATAATAAATGTAACATTTAGGTAAAAATACTGGTGATCAGTTTAAGGGTTTATTAAGTAAGTACGTAAATATTCTTTATTGCACCAAAATACAATATTATTGCGAGGTATTGTATTGTGAGTTGAGACTTCGGCTAATCCAGGCTAACGCAGCGGCGACGCGACGTCAATCTTTTGTTGGATTCAGTGCCTACAATCTCACATTGTAATTTCCAATAATTCTAAATTATAGGGTAATTGTACTAGTTTTCTTTCACATTTGTTAGTTTCACATTGTAAAAAAAAATCGCCTTGACAATAGAGGCATTCTTCAGATTTTTGTGAACACCTTGGCCGCTCCGATGTATCTGATGGACTCAGTGTTGTTCCCACAAAACAGAAAAACCGGCCAAGAGCATGTCGGGCCATGCTCAGTGTAGGGTTCCGTAATTGCCGGCCTGTTACAATTCATTAATTCAAAAGGTCGTTTCTTACGGGATATTTGGCGGCGCTTAAGTCATTTCACTTACGTCCTTTCACTATGGGTTTTTGAGTGATAACTCAAAAACGGCTCAACCGATTTAATTCAATATAGTTTTCATTGAAGGTACTTATTAGGCCTCACTTTCATGATTTTCTTCAAAATTTTTGGACCCACGGTTCAAAAGTTAGATGGGGGGGACGCCCTGTTTTAAAGTTTCGGAGCTATTATTTACGAAAATATTAGTTTTATCCAAAAACTGTTTTAGAAGACCCTAATTCTTTTTAAAAGACCTATCCAACGATACCCTACACAACTGGGTTGGAACGAAAAAAAATTTTCCCCCCACTTCACGTGTACGCTAACAAAATATATTTTTCCAGTTTTTATTCTACCATTTTGTCGGCATGGTTAATGCACATATTCAAACCAAATTTCAGCTTTCTAGTGCTAACGGTCACTGAGCTAGACCGCAGACGGACGGACGGACGGACATGGCGAAACTTATAGGGTTCCTAGTTGACTACGGAACCCTAAAAACAGGTTGTTCCTGTTGAATTTTGGAATTGCCGTATTGCGAGATGTACATGTACCTACTACCTACTTAATTTTTCGTATCTCTATACAAATTCTTAAAATAATTGCCGATGAATTGCCGTGTCCAGAAAATTTAGCGAAATCGTGCCGAATAAATGAATGGAGATACGACAATGGGACCGCTGCCACAAAAAGTGTAGTTTCTCAGCATTTGTACCTAGTGTCGCCCTCTAATTTACAACTTGGAAGTTTATAGTCCTTTAGACAAAGGTAAAGTTACAATACTGCTACCAACAGATGGCGCCAGCTACACTGGAACTTACTGGTTAAAGTTAGTTAAAACCTTAGAGCATATACCTATGGAGTAAGCTTAGGTACATTTCCCCTCTGTCAACGTTATTAGCAGGAAAATCTCATACGTTTATAAAAACTATTTCAAAAATCGATTACACGCATTTCGTTCATCGTTTTCAGTAAGTAAAGAGCTCCGTGAAAATGCCTTTATGTATTGTTTTTAGGTGTAAAAAATGTTCTACTATGTCTAGTTTACAAAAATATGAAATATAATTTCTCATGTAATTATAGTTTTACTTTTTTTATCATTACTATTATGATTAAAAAATTTATCCATATCGAAAATCCGGCGTCGTTTACAGAATCGATTCAAAGATAATCGTTTATTTTCTAACGGGCAGTAACTAGGTATTTTGACGTTTGACACTTATGCATATTTAAAGCCCCTAAGGATTACTGCCTTCTATATTTTGTTTGAAAATACAAGCAAAATAGATCCTTGGCTTTTTTGTTTGACATTTGCAAGGACTGCATCCGATAATGAACCATATTTCAACATATGTAAAGTCAACTATCTTTTGCTCCATTTAGTGTCGTGACTTACTGTCAAATATGCGGGATATTTTCAAGTCAAAGGTACATCATTGTCCGTTATCATTATCAATAAGGCGATGCTATTATAAAAATTCATTTAGAAATAAACTTTATTAACAACCGACAATGATGTACCTTTAAATTGAAAACGCCATACGTATGCTACGCCCCCCTCAGATTTTGGCAGACTTTTTTGTTTGGAAAGATGAGGCGATGCGTCCTCCAGGTATAGAGCTTTATGGTTAAAACATAGACTTAAATATATAGTAGACGGCCATAGCCTAAGAGCTTTTTGAGGCTCCGAGTATTTAGCGCCATCTAGTTCAGAGCCACCTAAACAGAGCCAATATGTATGAGATAAAATCAGCGCCACCTAGAAACGAATAACGTACTAGTAGTACACTAGTCGTTACTAGGTGGCGCTGATTTTATCTCATACATATTGGCTGTTTACGTGGCTCAGAACTAGATGGCGCTAAATACTCGGAGCCTCAAAAAGTTCTTAGGCTATGGCCGTCTACTATATATTTAAGTCTATGGTTAAAATTACACCAAAATTTACCCTTTACCTAAGTAAAAAAAACCTAATATGTACTCTCAACTCTGACATGTTATATGTATAATGAGTTGAAAATAATTATAACTGCCATAGGTACAGTAGACGTCAGAGATATGTTTATACTTTTGCACCTTACTACAAAGGAGTAAGGTGCAAAAGTGTAAACATATCTCTGACCTCGACTGTACTAGTGGCGGTGGTTAAAAAAAAAATCTTAGGCAAACCGGAGCTTTATTTGGCTTAAAACTTCACGAGCTGTAGGGAAACTGCTCAAATGTCTGAAAATTAGGCAAGCCAACGAAAATCGTATTATATGGACGCGCCGCCACTGATAGGCACCAATGAGTTAGAATCGTAATTGGCTGTTAAAGAGTTAACTAATAAGATAAGAGAGTTATTGGACTAAGAGCTGGCCACGTCAGATATGACAATAAAGAGAGCAATTAAAAATTCAGGTGTCTGGCAGCTTTTAATGGGTGGAGGTCAGAGTTACAGACTAAGAAAATTTTTGAATTGGAAAATAGTACTACCAAAATAGCTATAAACTACCGAAGTTGTGTCATTTATTGAGAACAGAGTCTATATTTTAACATTAGAAAAAGATAAATTGTGTATTATTGCAGAAACAAAAACAGTAAGGGACTAACTATAAATTGCATTATACATCATTTGGCACTACTTTCCCCGAACAAAAACTTCTGGCATAATTAATTACATTATTTTCCATAAGCATAGTACCTATAGCAAACTAACTAGACGGGTTTCATTGCTCTCATTATTGTGCCATATTTGACAGCTCTCCTCGCCTTCCCTCATGTATTCCAAGGCTTGGTAGGATGAAAATAAAACGAAGAATACATTTTCTTCTCTATAATGATAACTTAGAAAAAGAAGCCAAGGATCTTCCCTCCGAGATGTTTCCTTCTGGCCTCCTCATGATCCATGATGCCACCGCTCGTTGTAAGAACAAGGTAGCTGTAAGAAATTTAAAATTTATTTAAGTAACACTTTTTAACTGTAAGCCTACAAGAGTTTATTATAAATAAAAAATCTTAAAATCTTTTTATAGGATTGTTTAAAGCTGACATGAGATTTGTACTAATTGACAATATTTGGTGCTAGCTCTTGGGTTTTTATAAGTATGTGTATGTATGAAACAGCACTCACAATGTTCACTACATAGTGACATCAATTTGTACCATTTAATTTTCATATAGCACAAACTATCAAATGACAACCAACAAGAACTATTGGTGATTCGCGGTAGTTGTGCGAGATTTAAGAAAATAAATCAAATCATTTCTAATGATTATAATCATGGTTTACATATAATTATTTTAAGGGCTTTAGGTTGAACTCAAAATTGTATTTAGGTAATAACACCAAGGCAATAAATAGCCTTAGTGTTATTAGATTGCCAGGTTAAATAAAATCAGAACATAAAATGGCATTTAGTATGGAGCAAATACCAGTTTCCAATCCCTGCTCATATGATATATTTATAAATTATTGTCCAATATAAATAAAAAATTGGAAGTCTCGTTTAATAATTAGCCTTACATTGGTGCTGCTACAGTGTGAAAATAAGAAATCAAGCAATAAATTTTATATTAGAAAAATGCCACAATTAAATAGAAGTTGAATAGCAATCTTATCAATAAACACATAAAAAAACTCTTCATTTTGATTTAACCCAGTAATACATGCTCGAATATACCACCCAAAAATGTTAATAACATATAAATTATTAGGGGTACAAATAATTAATAGGAGTAATTTTCTTGTCCCCAAATTTTCATGTTAATTCATTAACAATTAATAGAACTATGTATATAATATTATATTGTTTGTAGTAGCCTGTCTGTATGTTGCAACCTAGAACCTCAAAATTTGTTTGTTTACTTACAAGTCATGTGGCTCTATAAAAGTTTAGAACAATAAACTTAACAAAGCAAATACCCCTCTAATGTACGTATGTTCATATTATTAGATAGTAGGAATATACTTCGAAACTCTAGGCCACAAGGCTGTAACATAACCTATGCATGATGGAAAGTAGAGATATAAAACAAAGGAGATGCAAGTACCATACATAATACATATTATTGAGGTTGTGGAAACGTTAATTAGGAAAAGTAACTTACCCGAACTGCCGGGATGGCAGGAGATTAGTCCATCTCTCTATGTCATTGATCGGTACATCGAAGCGGGGTGAAATGACTCCACACTTGTTCAATCTTCCAGTTAGATTTACGACGATCTTGCCGGCTCTGTGATCATCCACGATCTCGAACTCGCCGATGTAACCGTGCTTCATCATCACAGTCAAGAACTTGACGATAACTTTGGAGCAAGGCCGGATAAGCACTTGCCTTTTGCCGCGCTTTTCGGCATTGTGAATGGACTTCAGCGCATCACTCAATACGTTCATACGCACCATGGCTGTAAATAACAAGGATCTACCGTAAGTTACATGAAACTAATAGAAATCACTTCACAGACGCAAACGTCAAAACACGATTGGAGGTTATGAGCTGAACATTTATAAAATTACGATTTCATGACTGAAATAATGAATCACATCTAAAGTTAATAGATTGCTGTAATGAAATAATTATTGTTTTTGACGAAAACACCAATAATTCGTTCGATTACCTAGGATTAAAACCCGCCTCGACTACTCGAAATGACAGGATAGTGCAAAAGAACTTGAGACGATTTTTTTTCCTAGAGTTGCCAGTATCAGTTTAAAGGCGTTTATGTGTAAAATATTTGCACACAAAGAATGTAACTCGCAACCAATTTGCAACTTTGCAACGGTATCAATGTGCTTGTCCTGCGACTCTTGCATGTATATGAATCACTGAGTCCACTGAGACATCCATGCAAGACTTGTGGCAATCGGCGTGGTTGGAATTAATGATTGAGCGGCCTTATATGAACACTTGCGCATACTGCTTAAATAAAAAAAAAACATTTAAATTATAACTAAAATTATTTAATCACAACAAATTTATAGAATTTTCTGCGACTGCGTGCAATTAAGGGCCTCTACAAACGTAAGTGACTAGTCACTTGCGATTTTTAATACATTGCGGTTTTGGATCCATTGATTGATTTCGTTGCACCTACCTAGACGGCAATGTATCGAAATCGCGTGCGAGTTTTGTGTCAAAATCGCGCCGATTGTAGAGGCCATAATTACTGATGCAAATTCTTTTGTTTCGTTATGGCAACATAATTTTACAAAAATTTCATTCACTCGTTCACCGACCAATCCTTCATTCACCTGAAGTTGTTTCGGGCCAAAGTAGCCAACCACCATACTCGACTGACGCGTTTCGTTTGCCTCGATCGTGCGCGTCTTTCTTTCATTGACTTCTTTCAAACTCTTGCGGAAATAAGTTTGTTACTTTAAAAGTTTCTAAATACTTATTAATCGGTAACTTTACGCTTTACTATGAGACTATTACGAACTGTACTTCGGATTTGTTGTTTAAGTGGCTCTTGGGAGCAAGCTCTATGCAATTATGACTAGTGAACAAAGTTGAGTGAACTTGTGAGTAATACGGTGTCCATTATGTTTAGAGCTGGGTAAAGGTAATCCTACAGGTGTGCTGTACGCATTGTTGTGGTATTCAAATCCTAGCAACCACTTTATGATGAAGTTATGTTATACCAAGCTGAATTATCCGTGTAGAAGGAAGTGCAGTAAGAAAACATGTAAAAGTGACTACATATGTGTAGAATAACATAAAAACTTGAGGAATAACTAAACAGTGGTCTTCAACGAGAAAAGTAACTGGACAGTCTACATGTGATGGAAGAATTAGAACGGTTATTCAAGATGTGTTCGACAAAACTTTGGGGAGCTTTCGTGTTATGCTTCATCTGCATTCAATTCGCGTCTACAGCTGACAGTACAGGTAACTTGAAGCATGCTTCAAACTTATACCGCTTACCTTTTAGTAGTGTCTTTTTCTATTTAATGTAATTGCCGCTACATAGCTCTTGATTGTATTCACTTATTGATTTGTATGGCTTTTTCAAATTTAACCTGGAATATTATTTAACAATTGTATTGGAACACTAGCTAAAACAGTCACAAATCCGCATAAAGGCATTTTCTTTATAGTGAATTCATTTAAGACTTTCTTAGGAATTAAAGCATTTAGGAAAGTAGCTTAATCCAGTAATTGTTGTTGGCAGGGCTCGGAAACCGGAATTGGCTCCATAGTAAAAACTAGCTTTTTATTCCGTTCTTTTGTTACTGTTTAATATTGAATCGAAAAACCCTATAATATGAAATAAAAACCTAAATAAAACATCGGGTTTTACATAAAAATCATAAATAAATGAAATATATTGGGTTATTTTGGACTTTTCTGCTTTAACCGGTTACAAGCCCTGGTTGTTGATCCTAAGTTACCCTGGAGATGCATAGGGCCTCCTCAAGATCCTTCCAGGCCTTTTTTTAGCTCTCTCTATGTGTTCTGTGTACGGCGTCTACGGGCTCGTTTTCTAATTTTAAGCAGGCACCTCGAAAACGATACTGGCATTGTACATTGGTCCTCTTCAAAGGGTATGTCCGATCCATCTCCACTCCAGTAATTAGTATAAATATTCTTCATCCAATTTTTATAATATGTTTAAAAAGCTTTCAGAGTGATAAAAGTTTATTATCACTTGTATCCAAAATATTTGCTTTAGGGTTTGCCAATCTAAAACTACCAATAGCTCATTTTTCAATTTCTTCCATTAAATTCAGTGCCCGTTGATGCAGTTTTTCCCATTCACCCTCTGTTACTGTGCTCCTCTGAGTACCTACTCTGGTCTCTCTCTGAGTACCTACTCTGGTCGTTCCTCCCTCAGTTTTATTTGCCAGACACCGTCTGTCCTTGTGTGAATGCCTATACTCTGCTCTTCTTCAATATCTAATATCGTTAGATTTTTGAATATCTAATTAATAGTACCTTGGAAATCTGAGGCACAATAGTTTTGTTTTACTTCAGCAATTGGTATTTTTTTTAATTAATATCAACAATCAGTTAACAAAACAGTCCTATCTAGTAGAACATTGTTTTACTAACTGGTGATGATTTATGATGTTCAAGAGTATGAAAACAAACATATTCATCAAACATGTGGGCTTAAAGTAGTTATGTTATGAATTTGTTAACATCCATCACCAGGGAGATACATCAGATATGATGAATAGGTATACAATAAATTCAATATAGTTTTAAGAGTAGTTTTAAGAGCAATGAAACTGGGTCACTATCCAAAATTATTAAAAACTCTTCATATAGGCAGGTATATACTTCACTATGCTTTGCATGTTAGTATTGGTGCATGTACTGAGGTATG
Organism: Pammene fasciana; assembly: GCA_911728535.1. Classification (NCBI taxonomy): domain Eukaryota; kingdom Metazoa; phylum Arthropoda; class Insecta; order Lepidoptera; family Tortricidae; genus Pammene; species Pammene fasciana. The sequence goes on along the minus strand of OU452278.1, from coordinate 11,977,656 downwards.
TAATGTACCTATTTAGGTGTTTAATTAGTTTTATTTAAATATATCTCAATCGTAAGTAGACACTCGACGGAGTTATAACAGTAACATCGTGTGACTTAAATCTTAAAGGTACTAACTATCACAACAGACAAGACTTTTAAACTCGAAAAATCACACTCAATTTGTTTCATTACTTCGGGAGCTACAATGCCACGAAGAGACAAGATAGGTACTTCTACGAAACCGAGTCGCGCGTCAATACCTACTCTTCATTATACCTATTTGAAGGTGCTGCAGCCGGATCCTTGCTGCGCATGTAACTGGTTTGGCCTGGTCTTGAATGCGTTGATATCCTCATTTTCCGTCGCGGGTTGAATGTGTAGTATAAAGCCTGCATGCTAGGAGTACCTATGCTTCTGACTCGGATTCGACTCACGTCACGCTCGCATCTCGCTCCAGTGTGTTGAAGCCTTACGCTACGAACACAAGCTAGCATTGTATATCAGTAATAAACGATGGCATAGGTATGTGTCTTGACATTGCTTGTAATGAGCATGCTTACTACGATTTTGAGCGTGCTGCCTAACGTATGGACGGAAACGTGCTTAGGTAGAAGGAAGCGTGCTTGGGTAGAAGCAGGCGTGCTTCAAGCACGTCTGAGTTTGAACTTCAGTTTGCTTGGAGCATGCAACTATGAACACTTTCAAAGCATGCTAGGTATGTTTAAGCAAGCTTAATAGCATGTTAAACTTAAAATATAATTCAACTCAATTTTACGTGCGCCAAATGAAATATCTTATGCTAAGGACTGTTTACATAATTAGCTATCGTATCTTTTCTCAATTCGTCTACTCGTACCTATAGATAATTAAACTTGGATCTTCTTTGTCCTTACATTAAATATCGGGCGCGATTCAACTAGGTAGGTATTACTAGTAGAAAAACGTGCTTGAAAACCGAATAGGTAGGTACCAGTATAATGCACCCTTGTAAAAAGTTCGCCAAACAATCCGGTCCGGCCAGTTTTGACTTAAGGCCAGACAAAAATATGCCATAAAGTCATTTATGTGTATCTATGAATAATACAGTGTATATGCATGTTACCTACCACCATCCGCCATATGATTACTATTGGCTGGTCCTTGATGGATCTATTTTCGTTGAAAACGGTCCCTCATTATTTACACCCTCTTCTATGTTCACATGGCGGTTTACTTCATGTCGTTATTTCGGTGGCTATTGCTCGCCTGTGACGTGCTTCTAATTCAGTTATATTACGAAAACAATGTTATGACGGAGGTATACCTTCACCCAAAAACAACTCAATCAAGAACTTAATGAACTTCACTAAGTTAGAGTGGTGCTAAAATATTAAATGACGAATTAACGTCAAGCCGCATAATTTGCTAGCATGCGGAGGCGTCAATTAGTTATTACACCAAAGACTATGTAGGTAGGCGAGGCGCCTTAATAAAAATCTTAATTAATATATTAAGGGGCGGTGCACTTTCGTACCTGTTTTAGCATAAAAACTGCACTGTCTAGCCTTGGGCACTTACCGAACGTGTTTGCACTTTTATTCTTCCACTGGTAGGGTAAACCACCCTAATATCGGCCCCGTCAACGTTTTTCTGACTTCAACTACACATAATATGTAAACCAGTTAAATTTCGTGTCATGTATTTTTTTTTCCTAGTGTGATGTTTAATTGGCTTTCTTTTTGTTACATAATATTAAAAAATAACTTCGTCACATAATTATTATGATTTATTTTATCAAGCCACACCGCTTTTCCCTAACATCGGCCCACGTGTGCCTAAATCCGGCCAGATTTTTGCCTTATATCGGCATATGCAAACAGGATGGTGACACACTGGTTCCAATCAGTGGACAAAATTGGAGATTTAAATTAAAAAATGTGCGCTGTAAATACAATTGTTTATTTTTACGCTGTATATAAATCAGTCTTGAAAAATTCACCCGCCATGATGACAGTTGTTTACAGTACACCTTTTAAAAATCACACAGATTTGACTTTTGAATTTTATTGAGCCATTTTCAGATCTAACTAATATTATAAATCTTAAAATTTCAGAACATAACCTAACAATGTATGGGGGCGGGGTCATGATTACAAGAAAAATCTTGATAGCGTGATGTAATGTAATTGATAGGCAGCGCCATCTATCGAAATTTAGAAGCAATGTTTGGATGTTTGATCCTCAATCACGCGATAACGGCTGAACGGATGTCGATGAAACTTGGCATACAGATAGACAATGATATGGATTGAAACAGGATACAACGCGGGCGAAGCCGCGAGCGGCATCTTGTCTTTAATAAATATACAATTGTTTGTTCTTAGTAGGTACCTAATAGGTAGGGCCACGTTGTTAGGATGGATGAGGATCGCGGTGCTAAGCTGGCTTACCTGGGTCGCGTAGCGGGACGCAGGCCAATAGGTCGTCCAAGGTACCGCTGGGGCGATGCTGTGGAATCAGACCTGCGCGATCTCCAAGCTGTTGACTGGTGGGAGACTGCGCTAAATCGAGACAACTGGCGTAAACTCGTGTCGGAGGCCAGGACTCACTTTGGGTCGGTGCGCCAATGAGTAGTAGTAGTAGGTACCTAATTCAAGGTAAGGGACGGATCGGCAAGCGCAGCGTTACGTTAAGTGAAAACAAAAAAAAAGTTGAAAACTTATATTAACCACAATTATCTATTTTTAATATTGTTTTTTAACGTTACCAAATAGTAATACTATTAAACAAAGATCTTGTTTTTATTATTTTATTTTACAGCTAAAGCATACAAATCAATATAATGTATCTAAATCAAATTCATTACATATTGTATTGTAACCCAAAAAACAGCAACGAAAGAAGAAAAATATGATTTTGTCCTCAAGTATTCACTTTGACCCACTGTGCATCACAGCTGATTATTATTGCTGTCAAATATCAAAGGAAGCCGCCCCTGCCGGTTTTAGGAATCGTGGGAAAAATATGAATTTCTTATACCGGCCGGGGCGGCCGATAATTAGATTTAGTACCAAAAACCGAGGCCTAAACCCGGCCCCTTAAAAATCACCATTTAGCATGAACATTTTAATGAATTTAGTATGTCAAATGATTCTTTGTTTCAATATCTATCGAAAACAACCAATAAACACCACGTCAAAAGAATATAATACAGCCAAATCGCTTACCCAAGAATGTCCTGCGCAGTCGGGATAGAGGTAAAATTTTGGCGAATTATGACATGTACGCACCGGTCCACGTTCAACGGCCGACTGAAGTGTCGTAAGTGCACCGATCGGCCGCCGTGCCGGTATTGTCTATCGCGTATGAAATAAGGTCTATTTTGGTACATTAATAGCCTAACATTATTGGACCTTTTATAATTTATGCCACGATTTGTGAGACACGGCCGGTATTAGGAGGGGGCTGGATTTAGGGTGGTTTACCCTATGTAGGTAGGTACCTATGCAGTGTTAGCTCAAATTCAAGAAAATTGAAAGATTTTAGGAAAATTTTGCACTGGACACGGTTTTCTCCTTTTTTAATAGGGTTCCATAGCCAGAATGGTTCTCCTACTCATTCATATACATATTAACGAGCCCATTTAAATCGGCGCCCATTACCGTGGTAATTACAAAATACCGTTTTACATATAAGCAAGCCGATTCAGCCGTGGGGTGCTCGGCCTTAGAATTGTCCCCCACCATATCGTCCCGTGGTTGCAGTAGGTCTGCTAAGGGAATATACCTATTGGGAGATGGGCAGGTCGTAGGTGCGGACCGTTAGATTTTTTTGATTATACGATTTTTTTTAGTGCGGGAACGAAATTCTGGATCCGTGCCTGCCCGGTACTCGGCATATAAAATCAGAACCGAGAGAAAACCCTACATCAGACAGGCCGTTTGCTTCTTTGCTACCGTCGTAGTAGTACCTATTAAAAACCGGCCAAGTGCATGTCGGACCATGCATAATGGAGGGTTCCATGATCTGGCATGGAACCACAGATCATTTTCAGCCGGATATCCGTCTTCCGGCTAATTTTTATCTAAGTATCTAAATTCTGCTAAGTGTGTGGGAAGCCGTAACTCTAATTTAATGCACCGAGAGCGCATGATTTGGTTATTTACCCCAAACTAATTCGCTAGTTAAGCAGTCTCGTACTTCATTTAGTGATATGTGTATGCTTATTACCTAAAAAGTAACACTTGAGTTTTAATGTACCTATATTAGATTATTGAATACAAATAGTCTTGATAGCTGCATATCGCTCATTCTCGCAGCGTTTGCATTGAGTCCTTGAATTGGACAATCTTGCTTATTTATATCTGTGAAGGTCTGTGACTTGTAACAAAGCTAAAACAAACCGTTTCAAGTTAGCGCCATAACGCCCATAACTTCAACCGTGGTAAATTAAAGTGGTGAACTTAACGAGTTTGGTACTCCTTATTAGATGTAATCATGACCTATATAAACAAAGGACAATTTCGTGATACCTTGGAACGTTTCATTTCATCGGGCCTGTCTTTATTAGCAGTGAATAACTTAAAGGATAAGTCCTTAGAATATCTGCAGTAACTGTAACGATCCGAACATAATAAATTCTTAAAATTGGTGAAATTGCCTCTTAACTAAATACGATCCACAAGCAATGGCTCTTGACATCACGATATCGTTCATCTCGGTGCTCGTCATTTATTAAACATCTTGCTCGATCGACGGGCGCTGTGCCACTTTAGCTATTAAATGTAGTACTTACTTTAAGTGTAAGTAGCTACTTTAATTGAAAAAAAACTTGGCCGAATCGAAATGGGCCGAATCCTGCTACTCTTTGAGGTAAGGTTGCGTACGACCTACTCTTAGTCTATAAGGTCAACATCCTAGTGCGAGACACGCTAAATAATGCCCAATAGCTGACGTTTACGAGCGATTGTACCTTATTTCGAATAACAAATTAAAGTGATAAATGCAGTAGTTAGTGTTCCTACTTATAATAGATCATAGCTGTATGGCATGAATCTGATGATTTTTATGAGTTTATGAGGTACTTTCTGCTTTAGTGATTATTTTTACACATCTAAATAATAATTGACGATTACTTGATAAGCCTATTAATCTACCATTCAATAGTACGCTAGCGATAGCCTCAAATATGTATGTATTAAAAATTATAGTGTTTAAGCCTTTAATTTGTAATACATACATACATACATATTTAGAGCGGGAGTAAATAAATAAACACATATGTGGTGTGTTTATACCTATTGTGTATAAATATGCACACGTTTGACTTAACCAACACCATGTTCAACACTTTAAATCTTCAAGGATTTGAGTCTGCTCCGAGCCGAAGGGTTTTTACAGAAATGCATTCAGGAGCACGCACGGAAAAGTGCCTAAGTACCTAGGTACTCAAACGTGGTAGGTACGTTATGTCTTAATAACTATATTTTACAGTGATTCGATACTTATGATGAAAATTAAACGTAGACACAGTAACGATTTCAACATACAATAACGAATGAGGTATGGACGGAGAGGTCTAGCTCTGTATAATGTAACACAATAACGAGAACGAGAGTCTATTAGCCAGATACATAGGCCTAAAGTTTAAAATTATTCTTAAGTTTCTTTGACGAATTCCATGATTCCTAAAACAAATTCAATACGTATTCAATATGTACTTAACCGACTAAGTTCTGAAGTTTCGTCAGAATATAATCAAACTGAGATTTTCAACTTTTTTTACGTTCTTTATAATTTTTATTATTTATATTGCAAATAATTAAAAAAAAAGTCATACATAGGCCCGCAATCACTAAAAAACATACAACAGATTTGTTCCCCAAAGTTTTACAGTTACATATCCCGACGACGTTGGTTTCGCCGTAAGCCGAGAAACTTTACCTTCTTCCAGTCGTATAGTAAGTACCTAGGCGACGAGCGGCGGTAAACATCATCATAAAGAAGCCTCGGAAGAAGGCTACAGGAGCTCTCCTGTATAGGGTTATTAATATTAAAACGTGTTGCGGGCCGAGTAAATACCGGCAATGGAGAACACGGTGTAGCCACGCAGTTCAATGGCTCTTGCTCCTAGTTTACTACTGCTGGGCACGTGATAAACAATTTGTTTACATCGTCGGTCCTCTTGGTAAATTTATCGTGGGGATTGAGTAACATTTGACCTTTTACAACTTTCATGATAACGACGAAAACTTCGATAACAATTATTAAAAAGAACAAATATAATATTCACGCTACTGGAATTAGGTAATAAATCATTAAGTTTTATTTCGTAAATAATGTCGATAATGGCTGTGAGACATTATTTTTTCGTTAAAAAAATAAGATTAAACATGATTGGTGGATTATGTGACGGCTAGACCTCTCGCCACGGTCTTGCCATCTAATGAAAATCTCGATCGCGGAAACCCTCATTGTCCCTAAGTACCACGTTGATGCCGTTCAGGATAGTAAATCGTGCACATGAAACATACAAGTATGAATCCAGGCGGCTTTATTACCTCTTGATAAGAGGTGAAAAAACTATGCACTACAAATGTTGATTTGCCGGGCATACAATACCTAATAACTAGTTGACGTTACGCGCCTCTGACATCGTAAGATATGCGGGTGACAGGTCCCCAAAGGCCATGCGACGTTCTGGGCGCCTGCAACCCTCGCGACCCTTTTTAATTATTCATCCGGCAAAACCAGATCGTGATTGTGTAGATCCCTGCCGACACGCGTGCCTGGATTTACGAATAAATCAATACGGTGTAACAAAATTAGCAAGGACCTTTACAAATTATTAAAATAGAATCTATATATAGGTTATTTTCAGAAGATGCCACCAGGTTTTTAGTAGGGAATGCAGTACCGGTACTGTTTCATAGAACCGGGATTTTCGGTACTAGCCAATAATGGAACCGGGATTTCCCGGTAATTTCGGTACTTTCGGGAAAAATCTTCTAAAACCTCTGACGCTGATGATTTAGGTAGTAAAAATGTCATCGCGTAATGTTTTAAATAAACGCGGGCCGTCCAACCACCCGGCGCGGGCCGGTCGCCCGCCAGGCGTCAAGCTACCTGGCGCTGAGGGCAGCTACCGGATCCCGTGCTGCCCTCAGCTACGCGATCATGGCCTTAGAAGACCTTCCCTCGATTTCAAATTTATGAAGATTGGCGTTTACAGATTTTAGAAAAAACATACAGGGTGCGAGAAAAAGATAATTTTTGACAACTTTTTTTTTATGCCTTTTTATCCCATTCCTATCCAGGATCAAAAGCTTGTATGAAACCAAAAATCCGGTTAGAAAAGCCACAAATCGAGGAAAGCTTTCCCCGTACATTTGGTGTGAAAAAGAAAACTTTAATTTTTCACATGCTATTTTTTTTATGTCAATCGATCCTATTTCTGTTCAGTATCAATAGTTTCTATAGGATCAACTTACGGTAATGTACCAAAAAGCCACAAATTGAAGAACAATTTTACATACATTTACTGCTTTAAAATCCCTGTTTGATATTTTAAATGCTTTTACTGTAATGAGGTCATACAGTATTATGGTCCTTTTGTCTATAGTTTACTATAGATGTTGTGATTATGTGAATGTATGAAAAAAAAAAACTTTAATTTGTGGCTTTTTAGTAAATTACCGTTAGTTGGCTCCTAGGAAACTATTGATAATGGATAGGAATGGAATCGATTGGCATAAAAAAACAACACACAGTTTTCATTCTGATACAAAATGTATGGGAAAAAAAAGCCCTCGATTTGTGGCTCCTCTAGCCGGATTTTTTTTTGGCCTAAACAATCTTTTGATCCTGGATAGGAATGGGATCCAATGGCTACAAAAAAAGTTATTTATTTATTTTATTCATTTAATAACAGTAAAGTAAAGTCAGTTTGTCAAAAATGACCTATTTCTCGCACCCTGAATGTTTTTTCAAAATCTGTTAACGCAAATCCGGTAGCTGCCCTCAGCGCCAGGTAGCTTAACGCCTGGCGGGCGACCACCGCGACCACGGCCGCCGGTTGGACAGCCCGCATTTATTTAAAACATTACACGATGCAATATTTGAACTTCGAAGAATAAATGAACCCAAAAAAGGTATAATTTTTTTTCCCGAAAATCCCGAAAGTACCGGGATTTTTATTTTCCAGTCCCGGTTCTTTACACGACTCGAAATCCCGGGAATTCCCGGTACTTTCGGTTCCGGTATTTCCCGGGAGCAAACCCTAGTTTTTAGTGACAGTCCGGCCTTCCTATATGTACCTATATATTCATAAATGTTATTTTAATAAACAGTGATATACAAAGCTAGCTATTGAATGAATCGTACAAGCATATAAAATAAATAAATGATTTATCTATTCCCGAATTTTATTTAAAGAATATGTACCTACAAAGCCTATTTTTTGTTGTGACAGTTGTGACGTACAGACGTATAGTACACGGCCTTGGCCAGAAGTGTTGAGCATAGGTGGTTTTTGTTTACAATTTTGATGTTAAGCATTATTTCCCTATCCTAACAATGTACGGTAACGGTAAATGTTATATTTTATTTACAAATATAGAAAACTTCACTTAATAACACTTTCAATGTACTTAAAAAATATGAAAACAGAAGGTACCAAAAATGTAAATTTAAGTCGGTGCGACATATTGCAAATATTCTATGCAGTTACTACTAACTTCAACAAAACATGCCTATTTAGTTTAAATTAATTAACAAAATAACTTAAACAAAGATGGAAACGATGGACTAAACTTAACAGTTTTGTATGAAAATCGCATTGGTGCTCAACACTTCTGGCCAAGGCTGTATAGGTATTTACAAAAACTGCCACCAACGTGCTACCTGTATCAAAATTGTTAGTGTTAGTTTGAACAACGTCATTTACTTAAAAATAAACAATTACCTATAACCCAAACCTGTATAGCAAGTCAATCCACAATCTGGCAAGGATATCGACCGACGGTGATGGCAACTGAAAATTAAAAAATCCACTACCAGATTCATGGTAATTTCATTAGTTCATTACTTAAAATAAGCCAATAGGTAGTACTAAGTTTCGTAGCCCACATCTTTGGACGAACACATTAAAATTTAACATTTCCTTATCTATAAAGTTCCTGGTAAGTAGTAATGAAATCCGTTAGAAACCGCTCACTCGGGGTATATCCAAAATTTTACGACAGCTTTAGCGTGCAGCGAATACCAAGAGCGCGTAAGTACGTTATCGACTATAAATTATACACGCCTTTTGAACAGTCAACTTTGCCCTGTATTTCGCTTTTCCCGCGCGTTCGCAGTTCATACCGTTCAAAAACAACTGTAATTAATTAGCTCAGTTAGTTAATAACTCCAACATATTGTGCAATGTTGGTGCTGTAAGCTTTAAGCTCTCGTAATCTTTATAAACACGCAATTACGTTACTTAGCGATACCCACCCTTACTGGCATGGCATGTGCATGCAAAGTGTGGTAAAGAAAAATATGATTCAGTTAACTATTCTTTTTCATTTCTGTTTAACCTCTCCGACGCCAACGACTCATATATCAGCACCGCAGGTTCAACGCCAACGACTTATTTATAGGTCATAAGATAGACGTATTGTACGTTTTACTCTAAACTCATTATTGGCTTGACGTATGAAAGAGTGCATTGGCATCTGTCGTGGCGTCGAAAAGGTTAAATGCTTTTATTAATATTATAATTTTATGAGCGTTATCCTATCCATGAAAGGTATGTAATCACTTAAAGCATAGTTATGCTTTGAAGGTTTTACCTACCTTTGGTACTTTATTTAAACAGAGCCTCCCCAATGATCACCCACCCATTTAGAATAGCATTTTCATCAGCACGTGTTGTCCTGCTAGTGTCCTGGGCCGGGCAACTGACACGGATAACAGGATCGATTATTTTCTATTTTTACTCAGTCGTGCCGTGCACCTCTGCAGTAGCCCGAACGGAATGAGTCTCCGTTAAACTAACAAAGGACGCCCGACGGTCATCAACTCATCATTGAGTCCTGAAAGGATTTTTATGTTTTTTGCAACATACCGGCGTTTTTTAAATATAACGCAATTTACACTTCAATCATTTTCTTTTGTTATTGGTTATGACCCTTTTCATCAATTAAAACAGTATTGCAAAAAACCGTAACATGTTAATAGGCGTGAAATTTCCTTTCCGAAAGCAATAACTACTTTAACATTTGTTAAGATGAAACCGTCTGATAATACATTTTAATACATTTTCTGTGCGAAGTGTAATAACTTGATTGATTTGGACTAAGTACATGAACTTATTTAAACTCTTTGCAAGCTATTACTTAGGTATTTTATAATTGTATTTTCATTTCAATATACTTATCGTTTATATTGTATTTTTTTTCCTTTCTTACAATGATTCCGATCATCCAATAGTTAAAACAACAAAAAAGCGAATAATTTAATAATTTATTTCTTAGCAACGGAGGCATTTCGAGGTAAGCAACAAATTAACCCTGTTTTCTCAGAATTTTCTAGTAACATAAAAACGTAAAGTAACAAAAACCTCGGATTTGTCTTTCGAGTGACAAAGGGTTGACCTTTGTTAGTTGAATTTGTAGCTGCAAAACGTTACGCTATAACCTGGGTCCTTGTTAGGAAACACTAAAAGGACCACATTTCATCAGCAGCGTCCTAGATACTAAGGTTGGTAATGTAGGGTGCTGTATCTATCAAGTATGCATTAAATCTTAGAGCGACCGAAGAACGTTTTACTAACGCTAGCAAAGTTGAAACAGTAACGTCTCTAAGGACATGCATATTAATTGCGCATATGATCACTTTTGGTTTAAGTACTTGCGTTTCCGTAAAACATTGGAGTTCAGGTCACGTCCGTTCGCACTCTACATACTTTTTTCGTTTATTAATTTGGGCTACCATTCATAATTAAAACATTTGGTTGAGTGTAAAAGTTGTCAGGGAACATCCGGACCGACTTTTATTTTAATATCTAATTGTATTCAAAACTGCGAGCATTTTACGTAGACTCATTAAATTACCTGATACTTTTTGTTCAATAAAAGTACTTTTTAATGAAGGTACTGTAATCTCATTTCTCTAATGGATGTTTGGTACAAAAAAAATGTGCTCGACTTGTATTTAAAACAAAATTATTTTCTGTAGTCTACCACTATATTAAATCATCAGGTTTTACGAATATTAACATTGTTAATCCTGATTGATTTTCTTTGCTACATTCTACGGAGTCAGTAGTATCAACTTAGGGCTATTTTCACCAACCACTTGTGGCAGGGTACTATGAAAATTTCCATACAATAAAATTGGTGACGGTGAAGGTGACAGACGAGCTGAAATTTGGTATACTTCTTCTTAAAATAGGTGTCACAGTTGCCATAAGTCGTGTAAATACTAAAAAAAAATGCTTTATCGTCGGATAAAAATTACGATAAATAAATAAGTACAATCTAAATTTTGTGAAGTAGCTCTCCATAATAAACACAGTGAACCCGGCTTCGTACTGTTCCACACCTCGACTTCGTGTGAAACGGTTCGATTTATATGAATCCTTTTTAACAGACTTCAAAAAAGGAGGAGGGTCTCAATTTGACTGAATGTTTTTTTTGTATGTATGTTACTCGATATCTCCGTGAATCGTGAACCGATTTTCAAAAAAAATTTTTAATCGAACGGGTATTACCCCTAGATGGTCCCATTGTCACCAAGTCGGGGTCTGATAATGGGATCCTGGAGAAATCGAGGGAACTCTTCAACTATTATAGGCACACCTATAGTGATTTCACTTCCTCTTGGATTAGCGGATCCTAAGTGAAGTCGGTTCTTTTTTGTTTAAAATTATCTACCTTGTGTTCGTAATTGAATATAAAAAGGACATATTAGCTCAAACCCGTAAATATTTACAGGCCGGACCTATGCGAAGCCCAAACCTCGTAAAATTTTTTACTCACTGTTTCGGCTGCCGCAAGGTGATTTCTTTTCTTCACTAAAGGGGTAACTTGGGATAATTCAGATTGACGGATAATTCGAATTACTTTCGAAAATTCGAAATACTTAGTCTAGTACCCAGGTATATTTTTTGTTAAGAACAAAATATCACGATTTTTATATATCTAAGGCGATTATCACACTGACGACGGATCCGCATGCGGCGCCGGTGCGCGAGAGAGATAGCGCTCTGCATGTGTATAGCGCTGTCTCGCTCGCACACCGGCGCCGCATGCGGATCCGCACCAGTGTGATAACCGCCTAATTGTAATTTGAAGTGGGCTCTATTACAGGTGTCAACCGAGTTTAATTTAAAACGCAAAAGTATATTAGAAGACCTGAAGCTGTCACATCTTCAGAATGGAAATTACTCGTAGAGATGCGCCGAATATAGACTTTACCGAATACGAATATTCGGCCGAACGTTCGGTTCAGATCTTACCGAACCGAATATTCGGCCGAATTATTCGGTAAAACTAAACAGGTTTATGCAGATTGCAGGTCCGCTTGGCTCGCTGAACGCGATTTTTTTTTATTTCTAGTAAAATAATATGTGTATGCGACCTTGGCATTGTCAACGACAATGTCAACATTTGCAATGGTTGTAGATATTTATTATAGACGCTGAATTAATATAGTGCTTAAACTGAATAATAAAGCTTACAAAAATCAAGTTTTCTATATATCTTTTAATAACTTAAGTTTTAAGAGCTAAAAATTGTATGAATGATTAATTTATTATCAGATAAATATCATATGTTTATTCGGTAAATATTCGGCAGTTTTACCGAATAATTCGGCCGAATACCGAACATTGAAAAACACGCCGAATATGCCGAATACCGAATTATTACCGAATATTCGGCGCATCTCTAGAAATTAGGTATAAGGAACAGCACACTTCCAAAACTAAATAGTACCTAACCTACTTACTTAGTATTTTTTCCTAAATGTCGAACTTTCCCATTTTATCCCAAAAACATCGCGCCTTTAATCAATCACTTGTGTGACCCACGACGTGCTACAGGAAATCCAGTAACTAAATTCTTAAATAAGAATGATGGCATTGATGGCCTCGCCCGTACTGCATGCATATCAGGCAATCAACGACCATTCAATTTCTGAATTTTCAAATTTTCTCTAATACGTACGTAAAGTTCTAAGTCATAAAGGCATTCAACAAACTTACGTGCAAATTATATTAAATATGCACGCATATGAAACGGGTCGGTTGTAAAATCGACGTCCACCTGGCGTCAGATTACATTGTGGTTTGTATGTACACGATCGATTCCTACACTCACTACTACAACGCGTTACATATGATTTACTAACATGACCCAATAGGACAACTGCTCCCGACATCATAAATTATAAATCAGAAAAACCCTGTGACGAGAATGTGGCCGACTTCGTGTAAGGTATGTTGGGGTAAGAGCGGACTAATTTTGGACACTTTGGTAAGACCTTGAGTTTAATTTTTTTTGACTAACTTATCTAACGATTCCTTGAATTATTATTATTTGTCATAAATAAGCATGAAATATACTTTCAATGCATATTTTTAAATTCCTCATATATTTAACCGTTTTTATTTTATGTAAGTCTAAAGTGAGTACATTGTATATTTTTTCATAGGAAAAGATCGGACGTACGCGGGATAACATCGGACTATGTTCAAAACCGAACTCTGCGCAGTTACGCATATGGTTCCTAAAAATAAATATCCGTTCTTTTCCTGTCAAAACTACAAGCTCAGAAGTTTATTGAATACATGAATAACAAGCGAGAAAAGTTTAAAAATAGGGCCACCACGTCCGATCTTTCCCGCGCCAAAATAAAAGTAAATCCACGTTTCTCAAACTTTTATTAGAAATATAAACAAGTGTCTGAACAACAGACAATTTGAAGTTACAGTTACATACTTACATTACTTTATCTACACACATACTGTAAACCATATAAAATGGTTCAGAAACTGTATGCAATGACAGAAACTGTTAAAACAAAAACACTGGCTTGCGGTATTAAATTAACTATTTGAGAACCGCTGATTTTTTCCATACACTTACAAACGGGTCAAGATCGGATGAATTTAGTCCGATCTTGACCCGCAAGGCGAAGATCGGATTAAATCGTACAGCCTAATCTAGCCGTTATTCGTAGTTCTAACTTACATAAAACAAGTATTATAACGATAATATGGATAATTAACACACAAAAATTGATTAAACTCCCTTGGTTGATGAGATACGTAGCCACGGGAAAGTTCGGATTTCCTGATCACTCGTCAAAAACACTGTCGTGATTTTTTTTCGCTGTCACTCACAACCTGTCGCTTTAAAGCCACGCGGTTGGATGAGGTGCGGGGCTCAACAAGATGGCCTAGGCAGGTGTGTCGCCAGCAAACGAAAATCTCTTCTAGTTTAGTAGAAAATTGAATTATCCGGTCTTGACCCGATCCGGTCTTACCCCAACATACCTTAATAAATAAGTAGCGGGATATAGTATAGGAGGTGAAGACAATTATTTTAAGTCACGTCAGGTAGCAAGATTATGGAAACGATCACATGATCAAAGTAATAGAAGTAGTGAGGGGTTCCTCTTCCTCCCGATCGCCTTTTGCTACGGATGTGTGTAATTAAGACTTCCCTGTAGAGGAAACCTTTTTGTGCGGCTACGAATGACGCCAAGCGCGGAATAGCAATTTTTTTTGTAACCTATCTGTTTATGAGTAGGTAAAGAGTCACTAAACGTTCGGAACCCAACTTCAAATAATAGGCTTAGTTATAACATAATGCTTTCCTAGGAATATGTATATTCAGATTAATTTTTATATTCATCATCATCATCATCATCTCAGCCATAAGACGTCCACTACTGAACATAGGCCTCCCATATTTATATATATATTGCTATGTTTAAAATAATTAACAAATAATCGAGTTATTAAATACCTAATAACTCCTTAACATGGGTCATGACATGTCAATAAAAATTGTTTGTACATACTTGAACTTTCACAACTTCACCACCTTTAAAAGTGTAATTGTCAGTTATGGCTTCGTATGCGTACTGTCAGTTAGCCATCTTCTTTTAAAGGAATCTTCGTGACTTAGGTCCGTACTTAAATGTGTACAAAATTCTTAAAAATTTTAAAACTGAATCCCCTTTTCAATAATAGACGTGGCTTATCTATCGCAACAAGACGATGAGAAATACGAGTTTGCCTCCCTTGTCTCCAAATTGATGTAGCGTCGGATAATCGTGATTAACGTTTTTGCAACTGCATGTAGATTGTAGATTGAAATCCCGTCGTTCGCCGGCAAACTGTTATTTTATCATGAGTATCGGTGCTCTGAGTAAATTAACAATAAACACTTAGTACACGAGTAAATTAACATCTCTCCACTTTTTACCTACTTTGTTTATTTTTAACCGACTTCAAAAAAGGAGGAGGTTCTCAATTCGACTGATTTTTATTTATCATTATTATTTTTTTGTATGTATGTTACTCGATATCTCCGTGAATCGTGAACCGATTTTCAATTTTTTTTTAATCGAACGGGTATATCCCTTAGATGGTCCCATTGTCACCAAGTCGGGGTCTGATGATGGGATCCTGGAGAAATCGAGGGAACTCTTCAACTATTATAGGCACACCTATAGTGATTTCACTATTTTTTACAGCAACTCGGCCACTTCCTCTTGAAATAGCGGATCCTAAGTGAAGTCGGTTCTTTTTTTGTTTAAAATTATTGTTCTCTTTTTTCAGCTAAAATACACAGTACATGTTGTAGTATATTGATGAGCTTCGAAGGCAGTGTCCTGTGTCTACTTTGTTTTTCAGAGTTCTTACAAAGAGGAACTTCTCGCGTCGCAGCCTTTTAGGTGGCTGGACTGGCTGGTTTAATGCAGCGCTGTAAAGAGTATACATTTTATATAAACACCGCAGCGATTACATAAATTCTAAAGCTTAGCCAACATATTTATTACACAAAAATCCGTATACTTCATATGCAGTCAGGATAAAAGTCATTATTCAAACTGTTAACGAAAATAACGTAGCTTTAGCTAGGTACCTATTATATAATGATTCCGTGAAACATTTGACCTAAATCACTAGTCGCATTTTTTATTTATTTTTTCTATGAGTTCCAATAAGCACATTTTGCGACCCGTAAAAGTTAGATAAAAAGAAATACCTTAACTTAAATTTTATACACGTAAGTACCTACCTAAAAGGATTATTATTAAATGAAACCCGCAGTAACATTATCACAATAAAGGTTGTAGTAGACTAGTGTGAACGTTGCAGTATATGAGAACTATAACGATTAAATAAAAGACCCTAAGGTTCATAAATATCGTCACTGTCTACCCAACCCGCGTACGGCATTTAAGTGCCTATCGAGGTGAGGCGAGCCTTCGTCATGGTTCGAAAAGCTTGAAAATAAGTGCGATTGTACCTTCTACATTTTTGGTTTGAAGAGCCCAAAATTGGTGGCTTTTTAGGTAATAATATAGGAATAGGAAATTAAGATATGTACTTACAAGCAGAACATTCAGGAGTTGCAATATTCTTGTTATTGTTTAAGGTGTAAATATTCGGGTAATTCAGAATGCACAAATGACTTTTATTATTAACGGCCTCCTAGCCTAGTTGGTAGTGACCCTGCCTATGAAGCAGGAGGTCCCGGGTTCGAATCCTGGTCAAGGCATTTATTTGTGCGTTTATCCCAGATATTTGTTCCTGAGTTATGGATGTTTTCTATGTATTTAAGTATTTATCTATGTCTATCTAATATATATATCGTCGTCTAGTACCCACAACACAAGCCTTATTGAGCTTACTGTGGGACTAGGTTGATTTGTGTAAGATGTCCTAATATTTATTTATTATTTATTTATTTATTTATTTATTATGAAATATAAAAAAACGGAATTATCGATTTTTGTCATCCAAAATTACCTGTTTATTAAAGTATTTATGGGGCAATATACATTATTAATAGATAGTAGTTAATCTATTTGAAAAAATATTCATGGCATAATTTATGAAAACAAATTACTGGCTCTGTTACATTTAACATTAATTAACAAGACAAGTTCCTACCCGGTGGAAATGTTCCAAAGATGCTGCCTGCCTTACTTATTAACATTTATTTTATGGTAACATGAAAAGGAAATACAAAATCCTGGCTGCCTACTACAACAAAGCCCCAATGAAAATAATAGCTTTATGCAGTGTGTGTGTATTGTATATGTACCTATAATATGTGCTTTTATATTCATTAGGTCCATTTTGTATTGTATGATTGGTAGGTTAAAGTAGTATAACGGAGAGTTTACATTTATTATTGAAAAATTCGGAACAGGACATACTACTGCTACTGTGCATTTTATACGTTCGTCCATACTATAGATGCAGTTTACGGCCACAAGAAAGTCGTTCGTATGTAGGCCAGAAGAGCAGCGAAAGGTCATATCTTATTTATGTGTGAAATGACTAAGATCGATGGTTACGTAGCGTCACCTTCAATGGACCAATTCATATGCAAGTTTGTTCTTTAGGCGAATGCGGTTCAGTGTGCACGAGGGCCGTGCCTAGAATGTCTGTTAGCCCCGTAAGCAGCTTTCAGTGTATTAGTGCACTTAGTGGTAGGGGTACGCAAGGCATTTATTCGATGTGTAAGTGTTCGTGGCGACCGGTTGCAGTGTACCACACGCTGCCGGTCGACGGCAAAAGTAGCATAAACTGTAGCTATAACTACATTGAACGGCACTGCAACTCCGTTAGCAAATATAGGATTTCTTTTTGGGAAACTTTTGATTATCTATATTAATTCGAAATATCTTATTCCATTTATTGTTTGAAAGTATTTGTAGCCACGTGTAATTTAGACGGTCTTCACATTATATGGAGATCCGCACGCCGCTCCGGTATGCATAAATAGCACGCACTCTCGCTCGCACCTCGAAGCGACGCGGGTCAGGATATACTCACAACAGTGTTACAAGTTACAACCGCGTTAGCTTAGAATAGGTTGTAAGTCTAAATCTAATAGGTACTTGTAAGTCCAGTGCATTCGCTCTAAAAGGAAGAAGAAGGGTTCGTAATAGCAACTTAAAAATAGCGCCAAATTATGTTAAACTGACTTTAAGCCCAGTATTATCTGTAAATTATTAAAGTAAGCATAATATGCACATCGTTTGGCTTATTTTTAATAATTTAAAAGATTTTATATTATAAACAGGGTGTCCACTTTCTGGAAAGTCAGGGAAAGTCAGTGAAAAGTCAGGGAAGCTCGAAATGGCACTGGAAAGTCATGGAAAGTCAGGGAAATTATAATGAGGTCAGGGAAAAATATGGACCTGGAAAAAAAATAAGGAACATAAAAAATAATGGAAAACAAAAGTTTTATTCTCTTGGTTATAGGCGAATACAAAGAATTCATAGAATTACTTATAAGGCGCTTCTGCTTTTAGGATATGAAATATCATAAAAATCATACAGTTTTTTTACAGTGATGTGTTAGAGTTTCATAAAACAGTGAATATGACTAATGAAATGAGTTCAAAATATTGTACGTTTAATAAAGTATGACTCAATCTAAGAGTGAGTCCAGAGTTTGCATATTGAAGTCGTAGGCGATCATAATATCAGCATTCAGCGTATTTAATTTCAGACAATAGGCGTGTCCAGACCAGCCGCACAGCCTCGCGAGGAAATTGCCGCGTGAGGCAAACGACCAATCGACCATTCCTCGCGCGGCAGCGTCTTTGTGTACATTTTTAGTAGGGACGTTTGCCTCGCGAGGAAACCCCGAGCCAAATTGCTCGGCAAGATGGCGTCCCTCTGTCAGCTCAGCTGTTCAAAATGGCGTCACATGTGTTAGCAACCGTGGCTTGTGTTACGTTTATTTTGGTTTTTAAAGCTATACCACAGAATAATATAATAGTATTTCATACAGAAGTTCATCTTCCCTACAAAATCAGTGACACATGACGTCTCCATACAATTTTATCTTTCGACGTACGACGTAAAGTACGCAATTAGTATTATTGCTGGACCTGCCCCAATCTGCCTCAATCTTCCTAATCGATCAGTAATTTTAATACAAAACTAGATAAATGTCAAATTTATCACCTTATTTGCCCAATCTAATTATTATTTTAATACAAAACTATAACTTTAGACAATTGCAAAATAACCAAACGGAACAAATAAAAAACCACGCGCACCAAATAAACACGTCCAGACCTGCGCGAGGCAAACGACTGAGGCGCCGAATACCGACACCGAGCCGATCGGCCGCGGCCGCGGCAAACATGCGCGCCGCCTCGGCCGAGGCACGTCCACACTACCCGAGCTGCCGCGCGCGGCAATTTCCTCGCGAAGCTGTGCGCCTGGTCTGGACGGGCCTAATCTTGCGAAATATTTAAATTGAGGAATATGGATGAGCGAACGTAGTGTTATATAGAAAAGGTCCGAAACATAATATCAAAAATCTTGAAACTAAAATCAGTTGACCACTAATTAAACATTATAATAACTTGTACCAACATTAAATGCAGTTCTGAACTGAACAAAATCTGCCAAAACTCTTGCGACGGGGACGGGACTAAAATACAGCGTAACAAAATGTTCCCAGATAGCAAGATTGCTTTCAACAACTCTATGGGAAAGACAAAAGTCGTGTATGTAACCAATCACGGAATAGCACACATGCTATGTCTGGATGTACAGAATTCGCGATTTAATTTACATTGATAAGGTGGCTTGAAAATGGGCTATGCCTTGACAGATCTATAAAAGCATCAGGTTCGAGAATTTGCTTCTAATGAGCGAAAACAAAAAACCTTGTTGTAATGAAAAATCCGTTACTAAAAGCTCCATTGGCAATCGTAGGATCTATTGTACATTTGCCATCAGATATATCAGAGCAGCCGAGGTTGTCACAAATATCTGAACAACGCCTCTATCGTCAAGGCAATAAAGTGTATGTTCAGATATTTGTGACCACTTTTGCCACTTCGATATATCTGATGGCGACTGTACCGCGTTTATACTCGTGTGGGAGTGACGAGGCGAATAAACCGGCGAATAGCGCGTGGACTGTCTACACATGTCGCGTCGGGGAGTTATACCTACAGAGCCGAATATGTGAACGGACATTCGCGTTGGCACTCGTACGCGAATGGTTCGTAGAACGTTTCGACGAGCGTCTACTCAAATGCGAACATACAAGTGTAAACGTAGTATTTATTAAAAGGGATTACCAACCATTTTATGGCTATTTCAAAGCAACAAACCTCTAGCGTCATTTGTACATGTTGCTATAATGGACTTGATAAATAAATCTAATGGAGAACTTGTAAAGACGAAAAATCTCGACGCTTTGTCTCCTGAAGATATTATAACATCGATTTAAATAACACCGAAAATGTACTTGTCACAGAACACTATCACAAGAGTTTCGAAGCTTAACGCATTAAATAAAATAAATAAAAATAATTAAATGCAGTGAACAACTTCAGCTATTATTTAAAATTTGAAAAAAAGGCCGATTCGTTTTGATTCGTACGCTGCACGCTGTGAGACATACGGAATCAATACAACATGCTGATATTGTGCTAGGAATATTGCGTGACTCTGGAAAAATTACAACGGAACGTATACTTACAAAGGAAAAGTGACCAAGGTCTCTGGTGCCTAGGGCTGCGATGAAACCAGCGTCTTTAGAATTCGCTGTAGTAGCCCTAACTCCTAGGCTAACGGGTTATTTTAAGTAGGAGTTTGTGATGCGATGCAGAAGACGCTTGTTCGATCCCATTCCTGGACACCAGATGCTCTTTATGACATACATATATTTAAGTTTATAATTTATATGTATAGTAACCAAAGAGCTCAAAGAGGACCCAGTGTGTTGGCGACGAGGGACCTCTCTTGTTCCTTTAGCCGTCAACACAGGGAATCCTCCTATTTTTAAAGGGTCGGCAACGCGCATGTGACACCTCCGAAGTTGCAGGCGTCCATAGGCTACGGTAGCTGCTTACCATCAGGTGGGCCGTATGCTTGTTTGCCACCGCCGTTGTATAAACAAAAATTGTAGCGTGTCCGTATACTTAAAACTAACAATTTAAAATTGGTCTCTATACTTATATATACTTTTGTTCTGAAACTTGATTCGATTTTGTAAAAATTCAACAGACATACACTAATAAGGATGCGCATATATTACGTTAAGTAATATTTGCGTAAACACTGAAATGGAGACACAAAAAAATGCGATACTAAAATCTTGCGTATGGAAATTCGATTACCTTGAGCTAAAAATAGTAAAAATGTTTTTGTAGATGGACATTTTGGTCAGGGAAATTTCAAAAAATGGTCATGGAAAGTCAGGGAAAAGTCAGGGAATTTTTTTGGGGGTTTATAGTGGACACCCTGATAAATATTATAATATCTCATTTTGAAACAGAGTTTTTATTTAATAATGCCGCTCATTAATCTACAGTATCTTCACTTCGATTGAAATACAGGATAGAATTCGAATCCTAACTTAAAACTAATAGGTGTATACATGTACATATCTATTCTCATTCTCACCCACCCATTCTTTTAAAAATAAGTAACACAACACAACTTCATCACATTGCTTTGAAGAGCCGAGTCTCTTGCATGGCTTCTTTATAAAACGAACATGAAACCAGTGAGGTGGGGTAAAAGGCTTCCATATGCATTAGTTATAGTCAACCTGCTCACAACAATACCTTTCTGTATTTTATTATGGATATTCCAATTACGCTCAGTTCGGGTTGAGCATATTTAGAAAATGCGACAGTTTCAAATTACAATTTAATAATAGCTTGAATAACAAAAGGGAATCTTTATCTACAGTGTTTCTTATCTCATCGCTATTAGTGAACTAACTGATCGCAATTATTATTGATAAGTCCATTAGGCTGCACAAAAAAACCAAGATCATTAGTAACTCAATCCAGAAACATTATTCTAGTCTTAATGTTACTTTTAACTCAGTTTTATCTATCTGTTATATCTCTTTATAATTTAGTAGATACTTCAAATACCGACTTTCTGTATTCGGTACCGTTTATTAGTGACTACTTATTCAGGAAAGAGTGTGTGTTCATCTACTGGCTAACTGTCAAGCTTTTCTATGCTGAATTAATTAATTAGCTGATAGAATGTAAAAAATATATGTCAACTGAAAAATAAAGAAAACTTGCGCTTCAATAATCCTTTCTTGTCATTCGGCCAGGTGGCGGACCGAAACCGCGCACCGTGCGACACCAAAACGGAAGCCGACGGGTGCAACACAATAAAGAATCAACCACTCACCCTAACTTATTCCCGTGCTCACCGAGCTCTTGAACGCTCAGGCAACCAGTGTAACACACTTCGAGCGTACAAGTTTTACTCTTCCAGCACCAAATAACCAATAGCAACAGTTTTAGCGAAATAACTTAAATGATGTAAAGTGAATTATCCAAGTTAGTGAATAATCAAACTAAAATACAACTGTCTCTCTCAACGTTCGCTAAGTCCTAGTAATAACATCCTGGGAACTTCAACCGGCTGATTGAACTGTGCGCCATGCTGGAAACATTTTGGTTTGGGACGGATACTTCGCATTCTTTTGTAGCTTCGGCTATTAATAAATACAAAGGGTCATAGTGTAGCATCCGTAGCAAAAAAAAAAGTTATTATATGCTACATGAATCAAATTTGACTAAATATACTCATTCTTAATAGCACATTAATTGACTAGACTAGCTTATTGTTTTTAATACAATTAGATCAAGACACTCAATCTGAATCGAAGCCGATTTCCAATTTGGGAATTAAATAAGTCAATAGTGAGGTATATTTTAGCCCGATACTAGTAATAATAGATAACCGTTGCTGATTTTGCAGCAAAATAAATGTCAATAAGCTAGAGTTTAATAATATCTGAAACTAAAGAAACAGCCCTTAAGACGAGGACTCAAAAGAACATGTACCTCGATTTGGGCGGAGCAATCATCGCGTAGCCCCACCTCCTTGCGAACTCGGTCACTACGCACTTCGCTCAGATAGAGGTTCGCAGAAAGTTCACTCGGAACAAATTAGATCTCGATATTTTTTGCAGTAGGAGAATCTGCTTTGCGAGACGGTAATTTTGAAACTGAATTTGATTTAGTTTTTGTGGACGATGTTACTTTTTATTGTAAATTACGTACAGTCGACATCAGATATATTATATGGGAGCGGCCAAGGTGGTCAGAAATATATGTACAACGCCTGTATTGTCAAGGCGATAAAGTGCATGTACAAATATTTTTGAGTACACTGGCCGCTTCTATACATTTGATGGCGACTGTACCTCCTAAGTGAAAGGTACAAATGAGCACATTTTATAATCATAACATGTCGAGCCATGCTCAATGTAAATAAAGGTTCCATAATAACCGGTCCGTCACAAAACTCACAAAACACCCAATCAAAAGGTCGTTTTATATATGATATTTTGCGGCACTTAAGTCCTTTTAACATGAGTTTTTGAGCTAGAATTCAAAAACGGCTTAACCGATTTTATGCAATATAACTATACTTTATATCCGAACATGTACTTTATCGCCTTTAATTTTGAGGTCTTGTTCAGATATTAGTGACTACCTTGGCCGATTTCATATATTTGATGGCGACTGTACTATTCAAGTAATATGCAATGAATGCGTAAGCGCCGACCGCCAAAATAATGTCAGAAATATAATACTAATCGAACGAGCGGAGCGCAAGCGAAGCGAGTTCTTACAAACAACTTCTAGCTACGTATACTGGGACGTCTCGGCATTTCGATGGCTTTTTGATTTTGAGAGTTTGTTCGACGATGAATAGTACCATTTTTCTGATCTTCATGAAATTTGATGGGGTTGTAGCAGAGATACACATAAATTGAGAGTTAAGTAATGGACATTGGCTTGGCATAGCTTGCACACCGTCGCCGCATGCGGTTCTCTCCCTTTATCTATCTACCCACTAATTACTCAAAAGCAAGTAGGTATCTCTAGTTAAAACTCGCCTTTGCCCAGAGACAGACAACACGCAACGCTACTAATTTTAAATAATTATGTTCTAAAATGGTAGGCACTAGACAGCCAGTGATCGGAATAGGTAGCGTATATTATTTACCTATTCATAAATTTTGGGGCCGTCCAGAAATCATGTGATCGTATTTAGCCTATTATTGACCACCATCTATAATTTCTTTGTTTTTCATCCGTTCGTGTTGAAAATCGATATCCGAGAATCTTAAAGGCCTCTCAATACAAAACTGAAGTTAGAATTGAAAACAATGGACGCCATCTTGAATTTCTTCATTTTTTATCCGATCGGTTTGAAATTCGACATCTAAGGATATTTAGGGACCTTTATTACGAATCTGAAGTAAAAATTCCAGAAATTGGGCGCCATCTTGAATTTGTTTATTTTTATCCGATCATGTTGAAAATCGATATCTAAGGATCCGCCAGGCCCCTTAATATGAATCTGAATTCAAAATTTCAAAAAATAGGCGCCATCTTGATTTTCTTCATTTTTTATCCGATCAATTTGAAACTCGATAGCAGAGGATCTTTCTTTAAAGCCCCTTACGAATTTGAACTCAAAATTGCAAAAACTAGCCGCCATATTAAGTTTCATTATTTTCGATCTGTTCGTGATGAAAATCGATATCTGAGGATCTTAAAGGACTTTCAATATAAGACTGAAGTCAAAATTGCGAAAATGGCCATCTTGTTTTTTTTTTCATTTAAATAAATAAATATTTGGGGACAATCTTACACAAATCAACTTATACTAAGCTAAGCTTGTACTATAGGTACAATAGGTACTAGGCGACGATATACCTACTTATATAGATAAATATACACGGTGCTCGTGAGGATTGCGAGAGATATAATTGGAGACTAAAATGTCGTACAAACTTTTCTGGAATTCGCCTAGTTTCAGAGTTATTACCAACTAAATAAAAAAAAACATTTTTTATTGTAACTCAGTGCAAAAAGTTTTTTTGATGGTGATTTCTCTCTTTATGGGGTCTAGTCTAGACATTCATATTGTCAGATATCAAAATGCCAAAGAATAGTTTGCGTAAACCATTTTTTACGGATAAAAATGCACCAATTTATTTTAGTCAATAGTTTTACCAATTATATATTTTTTTTATGTTCAAAAGCATTCAAAAAATCTAAAAAAAAACACAAAAAAAATTTTTTTTTGGTGAATTCGACATAAGTTCATATAACATTTATTACTTCTTATGACCTCAGGAATACGCTGGCAAAATTATGCGGTTTCCTCGCGAGCACCCTGTATACTTAGATACATAGAAAACACCCATAACTAACAAATATTCGTGATAAACACACAAATAAATGCCCTTACCAGGATTCGAACCCGGGATCTCCTGCTTCGTAGGCAGAGTCACTACCAACTAGGCTAGGAGGCTATTAAATATTATTATTTTTATCCGATCGGTTTAAAACTCGATATACAAGGATCTATAAGGCCCCTTGACACGAAACAGAAGTCAAAATATGAAAATAGGCGCCATTTTAAATTTATTTATTCTTGATGCGATCAAGCTTGAATCCAATATCTGAGGATTCGCCAGGCCCCGTAGTACGAATCTGAAAAAACTGGCAGCCATCTTGAATTTATTTCTTTTCGATCCGTTCTTGTTGGAACTTGATATCTGAGGATCTTTAGGGCCCCTTTTCTTCATTTTATTGATTTTTTGCCTGATCGGTTTTAAACTCGATGTTTGAGAATCTTTAAGGCCCCTTAATATAAACTGAAGTCAAAATAAGAAAAAACGGTTGCCATCTTGAATTTCTTTATTTTTGATCAGATCAAGTTATAAATCGATATCTGAGGATCCGCCAGGCCCTTTAATACGAAACTTCGTATTAAGAGGCCTATTATAGATCCTCAGACATCGAGTTTCAAATCGATCGGATCAAAAGTGAAGAAAATCAAGATGGCGCCCATTTTTGCAATTTTGATTTCAGTTTTGTATTGAGAGGCCTTTAAGGTCATCAGATATCGATTTTCATCACGAACGGATCGAAAATAACGAAATTCAAGATGGCGGTTCGTTTTTGCAATATTGACTTCAGATTCGTATTAAGGGGCCTTAAGGATCCTCTGATACCGAGTTTCAAACCGATCGGATAAAAAATGAAGAAAATCAAGATGGCGCCCATTTTTTTAAATTTTGTCTTCAGATTCATATTAAGGGGCCTGGCATATCCTTAGATATCGATTTTCAATATGATCGGATCAAAAATGAATAAACTCAAGATGGCGCCCAATTTAAAAAAAAAAAATTCAGATTCGTAATAAGAAGCCCTAAATGTCCTCAATTATCGGGTTTCAAACCGATCGGATAAAAAGTGAAGAAAGTCAAGATGGCGCCCTTTTTTTAGAATTTTGACTTCAGATTCATATTAAGGGGCCTGGCGGATCCTTAGGTATCGATTTTCAACATGATCGGATCAAAAATGAACAAACTCAAGATCGCGCCCGATTCTTAATTTTTTTACTTCAGATTCGTAATAAGAGGCCCTAAATATCCTCAAGTATCGGGTTTCAATTCTAGATGGTGGTCAAAAATAGGCCAAATACGATCACATGATTTCTGGACGACCCCAAAGTTTAGGTAAATAATATACGCTACCTATTCCGATCACTGACTGGAACGTATTTTAAAATTAGTCACGTTGCGTGTTGTCTGTGTCTGGACAAATACGAGTTTCAATTATACCTACCTACTTGCTTTGAGTAACTAGTGGGTAGATAGAGGAAGAGAACCGCCTGCGGCTACGGTGTGCAAGCGTGACAGCTTGTTAGGTATAATTGTACCTACTTACCTATAGAAACTTAACTCGCGTCAAAAAAGTTGTCCATTACGCAAATAATCATCTTGTAATTAATACTATTTCTGACATTATTTTGGCAAAGGTACAGTCGACGTCAAAAATATGTTTACACTTTTGCACCTTACTCCTTTGTAATAAAGTTCAAAAGTGTAAACATATTTTTAACGTCGACTGTACCATTAGGCGGTCGGCGCTTATTACGCATTCATTGCATTATTGCTTGAATACAATATTAAATCGGTACAAGATATACGACGTAAGCACTGACCGCCAAATGGTACCTACTTGATTAGTACCTACAAAACTGGCGTGTCTCGCCGTGTGCGCAAGTATAGTGGAAGTGAACTTACTGATGTTTACTCTGTTGTTGAAACGACTAGTCTATAACTAAAATAAATATTACACGAGTATTTTTGTATGGAGGTACAAGCTCGATGAACGCAAAAAACATTTTTGTAACCAGATCTACAAATAGAGTGTAATAAAACTAAAAAATAATTAAAGGCACCTTATTTTCGTAAAAATAAGCGCTGACGCCGACAAACAAGAACCCGTCGTTGGCAGTGGCCGCTGACAGACTGATCAAATGTAGTAAAGGATAGCGCTAAGGTAATTCGTGTCGCCGGGAAGGAGCGCGAGCTAGTCTGGAAGCGCGTTTATGAAATGTCGTAAGCGTCATTTCACATTATGCCATCTCGAGGTAAAAGTAAGCAACGAATTAAATTGTCAATCTACAATTCCCTAAAACTAGTTAATGGCTTTATCATACTCCAATTATATCCTTATATTCTTTATAATTGAGCAACAAAATCAGTTTTAGGGTAAAAGAAGACCTGACTTTGAAAAATAAAAGTATCGAGGAAATTGTAGCCAATTGTGTTTTCCATCTACAAATCCCTCGGCCATATAGTCGTAAATCATTATTGAAAGTATCAAACTCGTAAATCAAATATGCTTCGAGTAAATTTACATCTGCTGAACACAACTTTAGTTTTGTATCACCTTAAAGTCGACATATAAATAAAATATCATCTATATATTTTTTGTTGTTCAGAATTAGGTAAACTATACTGACGCTTGCTGATGTGTATATTGTGTGTGCTATTTCTATAAAAAAAAGAAAAAAAGAATATTTTAATTAAGTTTACATTTATTTTAATAGTTAAACAGTGTATATGAACTAAATTTAAATATATTTATCCGAGCGAATAACAATCAACCATATCTAAGGGGTTTCCCCAGAAAGTTATCTTGGTTTTAAGTTTTATTTTATTAAAAGCGGATCTAAGTAATCAAATTCTGGATATCAGCGTCGGAATAGGGCAGCCCTATTAGGTAAAATCTGTCGTGTCCAACAAGCTATTAGTACAGCAATTGATTGCCTTTTACGTTTCTTATAAAATGTTAAATAAACGATGGGAACGCTCTTCAAGTTTCTAGCATCAATCTCGCAGTAAAGAAGCGTTTCCGTTACGTGACTCACACCTGTGGCACGTTGAATCGCCGACCACTAACATACTAAACAGATAGTTGCCTGCAACGAATTTATTCTCTATCTATAAAGCCTTCGCCGATATCTTATTCCTTTTTAACAAATTCCCAAAAAGGAATAGTATTTGCAAAAATGAGGATCTGCATCTGACAGCCTCATACAGGATGAAATCGATAACTGTTTACAGGCGATTATTCTGCAAGTAAAAAAGATATCAAAAAACTTCTAATTAATATTGAAAGAACGTTACAAAATGAGTAAAATCACATCAATTTTTTTTTTATAAAACAAAGAATACTTATTCAAAATAACTTAAAAAACACCCCCATACATTTAGTATGACGTTCGTTAAGTGGTTTAATTTCTCTAATGTCATCATCCTCCTAACATTTACCCAACTTTTTGCTACGACGTAATTAAAGGGTCTTATACATATAGGTATTTACTAGCTGTGCCCGCGGCTTCGCCCGCGAGTGTTTAGGCGGTTTGGTAATTTCACTATTTCCAGCCCAATACTCTAAAACTTATGCTTTCTACACGTTAAATAGCACATTTTTGTTGCTAATTATTTATTTATCGTATGGCTACATGTCACTGGATATAGATAGGTATTTCTGCTCTCGGATAGTAGTAGTAGAAAAGCAGATGATGAATAAAATCCAATAAGTGCTGCGAGGTCCAGATGGGACAGTGTAGCTGCCAAGTTTGTTACTCTTTTAGCACCGTCCAGGGATCACGTGTAGGGTTGTTTAAGGTATTTCCTACGGACGCAGAGTAACATTGACTAATTATGTAAGATTGGCATACATTATTTTCATCTCGGCCAAATTATCTACGGATAAGAATCTCCTTTTAATTTTTATTAATGTATCCAATAAAACATGCCAAAATAAGCACGCTCCATCTGTTTTTAGGGTCATAAAAAAAATAACCCTAACCGACCTATCTCTGGGAGCAGCTTCGTTTTTAGGGCCATAAAAAATAACCCTAACCTACCTATCTCTGGGAGCAGTTTTGTTTTTAGAGTCATTAAAAAATTACCCTAACCTACCTATCTCTGGGAGCAGTTTTGTTTTTAGGGTCATCAAAAAAAATAACCCTAACCTACCTATCTCTGGGAGCAGTTTTGTTTTTAGGGTCATCAAAAAAAAATAACCCTAACCTACCTATCTCTGGGAGCAGTTTTGTTTATAGGGTCATAAAAAAATAACCCTAACCTACCTATCTCTGGGAGCAGTTTTGTTTATAGGGTCATAAAAAAATAACCCTAACCTACCTATCTCTGGGAGCAGTTCTGTTATTAGGGTCATCAAAAAAAAATAACTCTAACCTACCTATCTCTGGGAGCAGTTTTGTTTTTAGGTTCATCAAAAAAAATAACCCTAACCTACCTATCTCTGGGAGCGGTTTTGTTTTTAGGGTCATCAAAAAAAAATAACCCTAACCTACCTATCTCCTGGGAGCAGTTTTGTTTTAGGGTCATCAAAAAAAAAATAACACTAACCTACCTATGTCTGGGAGTAGTTTTGTTTTTAGGGTCATCAAAAAAAAAAAACCCTAACCTACCTATCTCTGGGAGCAGTTTTGTTTTAGGGTCATCAAAAAAAAAATAACCCTAACCTACCTATGTCTGGGAGCAATTTTGTTTTTAGGGTTATCAAAAAAAAATAACCCTAACCTACCTATCTCTGGGAGCAGTTTTGTTTATAGGGTCATCAAAAAAAATTACCCTAACCTACCTATCTCTGGGAGCAGTTTTGTTTTTAGGGTCATCAAAAAAAAAAACCCTAATCTACCCATCTCTGGGAGCAGTTTTGTTTATAGGGTCATAAAAAAACCCTAACCTACCTATCTCTAACAGCACTAATTGCTACACAATTATTTACCACATAAACTTTGACAATATGTTATTTGCAATGATCGGACACCGGTAGCATTTTTCCGACGAAAGTATTACATGGATATGATTTTATTTAATTTTGTACTGAATTTATATCCCTATTAATTTTTTTATCCAGTTTTATTATCGAGGTTTTAACATTTCTATTATTGTTATGAATAAAGTATAGGCCACTTATAAATTATCTATCGAACAAATGTGTCTGCGTCAACTCTTGTCTTGCACTTGTCTCATTGACGTTCCCATCATTATTTTATCCATCAATTGAACACGTAAAACGGAATAACTGAATTATTATTATTTCATTAGGTGCATATCGGTATAATGTTTGGTGTAACGTAAAATATGCCTAACGTATTTACCATTCGTAAATGGTTACAAATCAACCGGATCTTAAAAACTACAAAACGAAAGGTTTAAGATGTTGTACAAAATGTGAAAAAATTTTGT
This sequence comes from Pammene fasciana, assembly GCA_911728535.1. NCBI lineage: Eukaryota > Metazoa > Arthropoda > Insecta > Lepidoptera > Tortricidae > Pammene > Pammene fasciana. Next base: position 11,946,845 of record OU452278.1, on the reverse strand, counting down.
TTGCTAAACGCAAAACAAATACTCAAAAACACCATCTTGGTGAAAAACGTAGAAAAATAGACCAAGAACAATTTAATTTTGATATATAACATTTTTTGATTCTATGTAATATTCCGTGGGATTGGCTGAAAAGAGATGAGACTGATAATTTACTATAACAAATTAAATTCAGTGAATCCATAAAAATATGTGATGTTATTTTGAACAACATAGGCTTATCCATATTAGTTATTCTTATTACGTTGGAAGTCAAAATGACATAAAATGCTACCGCCGGCCGATCATTGGTTATTTGCCTTAGAAAATCATTTGCTACACAATTATTATTAATATTATTTACTATATAAAATTTGACGTAATAAAATTTTGCAATATAAAAATTTTGCGAAATAAAAAATTACGAATTAAAATTATGCCAAGGATTGGTTAGCGAAATTAAACTTCGATGAAAAGTTGGTTGCAAATGAAGTTTGACGAAACATTATTCGGCAAAAAGGCAGTACACTATGGGAAGGCCAAATGCCAATTAAGTTCGTATAGGGCTCAGGCACGTAAAGTCGCAGCGAGAACTGGTTCAGCAGCAGCATGAAAGGGACTGGACAAAACTTAATTCTGTAAGTGTCTTGTCAATGTATGCGAGTGCTTATGCTAGGTAGGTACAGCATAGGGCTCAGGCACGGAACATCGTAGCGAGAATTTCTTCAGCAGCATGGACGGGACCGGACAAAACTCAACGGTCAAGAATGAAGAATAAATTGTTTATTTTATGTTGCCACACTACAATGATAAATTATGAATTTATGATCTTATATAGATGTCATATATAAAGAAAAAAGTGGCCTAGGCCTCCGCTGCCCAGAGCTAGGAATGAACCAGATAGTAGATAATTTAATTTATAGAATAAAATATCTCACAAATTGAAGGTACATATTAAGAATTATGCACGGTGTTCCGGACCGTCTCCGACACGACACTTCCGACACTTAACTACACATACAGGTGACCTCCTAGGATCATGTGACGCTTTTCTATACAAAACGAAGTCTCGGAATTGTCGTGTCGGAGATGGTCTGGAACACCGTGCATCATCCTTTATTCGATGACAATTATATTTCCGGTTACTTTCAACATTCACAACGAAATTGACTTGTTCGAAAAGAGAAGTGTCGTAGAATGTATGAGCTTCCATATAAATCACGGCACTTCTCTTTCCAAACAGACTTGCTTGAATTGGAAAAAAATGTTTTTAAATAAGCGGAATAAAAACTACCCTATATGTTACCTCGGGGTATAAACTACTATAATAAAAAATTTCATGAAATTCTGTGCAGTAGTTTTGGCGTACATCGCGAACAAACTCACAGACAGACAGACAAAAATTCCAAAAATCACTAAAATGTATTCAGTCATCGTTTCTAAGACCCCCTAAATTAGATTTTCTCAAATATCTTCAATGTACATTTTTTTTCTCCTTACGCGTTTATTATATGTATAGATTATATCTTATAAATAATTATTGTTATTAACTTATTATTATTAGCATTGTCAGCAACACTAATATTACCTTATCTAATAAGACAATAGTGTTACCTGTTTGTTTTGCTGACTGTACATATACACGTATGAATTTGTCTATATTTAACTAATAAACTATTTTGTGATGTTTGTGTTTTTTGACCTTATATATTCTTACTTTATGTATATGTATGTATGGGTGAGGCATAGCATAGACACTACAATTTAGGTAGATATTTCAAGTGACTGCATGCGCTTAATTAGCACGGGTATATTTATTAAGGTTAGTTGCAATTACTGAAATTCATTCTAACGCTTGGTTTGATGATGTGACAAGACCATAACAAGACAAATAAATGAATCTCCTAAACAAAATAAACATTTAAAAAAATTTAAAAAGATTGAGTAGGTAACTCTTTTTACATTTTTCTACCGACTTCATGATATCGACGAACGATTATTCGAAAACCGATTTGGAAAATTGTTTTCTTGTTTAAAAGTGTGTATAAGTACACTGAAAAAAAAGTCTCGTACTGGTAACCAGAATCCGGTTATCTCTACAGTGTTGTCTTGCTGTATATGTGACGACTAAACACTTTGTAAACATAACAAAACTTTTCTGGTTATATCAAAGTCGTTAGTACTACAATACGAATTGTACTGATAACTATAAAATATTGTACTGATAACTATAAAATATTGTAATTCACATAGTTTTTTTTTTGTTTTTTTGGTTTTTTTTTTGGCCGCTCTGCAACCGAAATCCAGGATTTTCCGTAGGCTTAAGCTCAGTGGTACCCCAGCCGGGATTTGAACCCGAGACTTCCCGATTTAAAGTCTAACGTTCTACCCGCTAGGCCACGAGCGCCTTAGCGGTATTCCGTGAAAATATTAATCAGTATTTCAAATTGTAATACAATGCGTCATTGTTCAGATTACGATATATATTGTAAATAACACAAATATTTTGTATTTATTACGCTTGCGTTTAACTAGACTCGTCCAGTAACGTTTACAAACAAAATTTCACAAAATACAATATTTTTTGTTACCTCCGCCAGATTCTAGTAAAGATAACTATATTTTTCACAACAACACGTTCTTCTAGTATTGTAGAAAAATATTTTTTTCGGTGTACTTGACTGTTGGTCCCATTTGGTTGATGGGATTCTGGAGAAATCGAGGGAACTCTTCAAATATTATAGGTACACCTATTATAGGGATTAGAATAAATAGCTCGGGCGTTTGCTCTTGGTCTTGGATAGGTGGAGTAGCCTAAGTGAAGACGGTTTTTTTCTTTAAAATTATTTAGGATAAAGATCGCTCTTTAACGATTAAGAAGATCTCATATTATCTGCTTCAGTTTAGATTATGGTTATTGTTTTTTTTGAACGTCAAACAAAAATAATTGTATTTTAACTGCAAAGAATTTGCTTTCTCATCAACTCGCCATATCCGGATCAGATCAATGGAAGTCTGTTGAAATAAATGTTTAATCAAATATACGCACGACAATCGATAAAATTAACCGGAAAGTTAAAGGCCCATTTGTTTCTCTCTAATAGGAAACGCTAAGTATACAAGTGAACAAAAAACAACTAGATTTGGAACCTAACCAATTTCCTAGGTGGTTTTGGAACCTCTCAGATCGATTTGATTATTAGATTTTTGTATGACCATTGAGCAGCGGCGGTGGGTAATGGCTTAACCTTACAACCAACGGGTATCTAGTTCTTTTTTGGTCACTGTATACGTGAGTATATTCATATATTTATTCTTTTTGCATACAGTTTTTAAATCCTCGCCTTTGTTTGCACACAGTGACACATCAGCTATTACTCCATTAGCATTGTTGCCCCGGCACCAACAATCCAGCCACGGCAACAATATAAAATCGGCCTTGCATAAACATCCAATAAATGATGAGCTAAGGCATAAAATGAAGTCGATAGGTAATTTATTCGGCTACAATTTGCTTTTATAACTGATATCTAAAGAATGAAAAAAAAAATCAGAACTTATTTAATTGCCTTTAAACCCTGTTGTTGTTACCTAAGTGGACCGATATGTTTATTGTTGTAATGTGTTAAAAACATTAGTCATGTGAGGTATACAATATAAACTACTGTTTGTAACTGTTTACTTTACAAACCCTGGCTGGGCTGCAAAGGATTAGGAAAAATAATGCGTAAAGCTTTGAAATAATTAACGTGGGATCCCTCGGAGACCACAGACTAAAATTATTACTGCCGTATTCCCTACATGGGCTTAAAAAGGTTTTTATTATAGCACAAGACACGCATAGCGTAATCTCAACTATTAAGATTATCTATTAGGTACCAGTACCTCTTACCAAATTGAAATTAGACCAATAATATCTAGCTTTTAGTATAAGCAAACATTCTGACAGCAGAGAGCTAAGACGTCTGAGATAAATAGTAGGTACTCGCTGCCAAGGACCTAGTTTAATCCCCTCGGGGGTAGTCTTAGAGAAACATGGACACAAATCGCTATCTTTATGACTAACTTTGAAACTTAATTCAGCTTTACCAGCTGCATCTTGGAACTGTGCCTTGGTCGGTGAATTACTCATTTTAATATCAAATTAGCTGAAGTAAAATTGCATTTAAAATTTCATCTATCAACGTTTATTTAATGAACAAACATCTGCGTACCCGCTTGCTGTATAAATTAAACTTCGTAAACAACTGTTTCGCTTTACAAAAACTCAAACGAAACTGCCATCAAAGAATGGAAGCTATGTACTTAATTGTTTAACTTAGATTTGAATTTTACTGGATTAATATAATGCTACTGTATGTAATTGAATACTAAAATACAGTGTAGTACAATTGGTGTTGTACTATGTGTTTGATGTGTTTATATATGGCTTCATTTGAGTTTGACTAAGTAATATTTGTAATCTTATTTACTAGTTTTTGGTTTTAATTTTATACGTTGGTAGAGTTTAATGTTAAATTTCTGGTCCAACAACTATTTTGTTTAGTTTCATGAATTCGTAAGATAATATCGCGTAGGGTAAAAAAATCAATGTATATTTTTCGATGAAACTGAACCACAAAAGAGCCGGCGATACCAATGTTTATTCAAGTTTAAAAGCGCTGCAACGTGAAAGCGATGCAATATCTATTTTTAGATCGCTATCGAATCTTTAGTTTGGGCTAGGTATTATTATAATAGGAATTGTTTGAGTATAGTATAACTAATACGTTTTAAGGTACGTATTTGTAAACTTGTAACGGTTTAAGGAGGTGTTTTGTTCTTATAGTCAAGAACCAAAATCAGCAGTAACAGTAGATGTAATAAGCGAAGCTATATTCGTCCCTTTTTATTAGTGGTGAACGTATAAGTGTAAGAACAAGACGATATTACAATTTCGTTCGATTTTTTTTTTAATTATTGAGGATAATTGCGATTAACAGTGATGACTTTCGTAGATAAGTTCTACACAGGTGGAAACATATGACTGAAAATAAACCATCGGTGACCTACTTAATTGATGATGGTTACATTACATAGTAAAAACCTTATAAAGAAAGATAAGTTATCTTATCAGTGTAATCATACCATGTCTATAGACTCAAGTAATGCGCGTCAAGTCATGATCCAAAAGTGATATAGGTATGTGATCCTGGAGTTTAATTTGAAGCTTGTTACATTCAAAATTACAATATATCCTGGTATTGATTTCCTGTTGAATTAGCCCAGCTCAAGCTCATTAGGTTTGATCCGTCCGTTGGATATTGAAACAAATTTTGTCCGAAACACGATTTAATGCCTAGGGTAGTTATGCCTGTTTCACGACCAGGTTCAGTTTATCATCCACCTGACTAAACTGGTACAAATAAATGGAAACACTGTTAACTTTTTAAGGTCAACTTTCGTATTTATTATTTACTAGCTTTTGCCCGCGACTTCGTTTGCGTGGAATTAGTAATCCCCCGTTAAGAAATGAATTCTGGATATCAACTATTCTATATCCTTCCCCAGAGCTCAAACTATCTCCAGCGTTCAACGGTTATTGATAGTTAGATATCCCTTATAGGGATAAGTTCGCCTTTGTACCTATATCTCTTAAAATTGTTTTGTATTTTTCTTTGTGTACAATAAAGTGCTACTACTACTACTACTACTACTTATTGATTCCCCATACAAACTTTCAACCCCCCGTTTTTATCCCCTAAAGGGTTGATTTTCGGGATACCTATAAACTATAGAATATTATTTTCGGGACTCAAACTATCTGTGTACCAAGTTTCATCTTAATCGTCGGTTCAGCGGTTAATAATTCGCCATACAAACTTCCAACCCCCTTTTCACTCCCTCTAGCGTTGATTTTTGGAATGAAAACTATCCTATGTCGTTTCCCGGGACTAAAATTATCTCCATACTAATTTTCATCTAAATTGGTTCAGCGGTTAAAAATTCTTCATACAAACTTTCAACCCCCTTTTCACCCCCTCCAGAGTCGATTTTCGGGATGAAAACTATCATATGTTTTTTGCCGTGACTCAAGCTATCTCTATACAAAATTTCATCAAAATCCGTTCAGCCGTTTTCACGTGATGCGCGGTCAAATAAACAGACAAAAATTCTAAAAACTGGAACGTTTTCTGATATCGATTCTAAGTATCCCCCGCCAATTTTTTTTCGAATATCTTCCATGTACAGACTTTCGACCCTCTTCAGCTTTATTATATGTATATATACATTACATGTATAGATTTAATACATTTTATTATTTTTTGCTTTTATTTTGGAAATACTGGAATATAAATATATGGACGGAAAACAAATACATGCCATACCTACCCCATTTTGCAAAAAAAATATTTCGCGAACATTAACCTAAAGTAGACTTTACATATAAACTGTCGAAGTAAATAAGACATTTAAGTAAGGATACTTCAAGATATTATTTTTGCATCGCAAAGCTTTGCAGAATCGTTAAATGGACATAAACTAGCATAATAACACTACCTAATTTGCAAACGCATTTACTAGTTAGTCGCATTTGGAAATTAATACCATCACATTGTTAGCATTACAATGTAGTTGGTTACCATCAGGGTTTTTCTTCATATTTGGACCCCAAGCTGAACCGTGTCTATCTATGTGAATGTGACTGCCATGGGTTTAAATTGTTGTATGGAAAATCTGTCTTGTATTTAAAATCTATGTTTAAATCTTTATAAGCAAAGTCAAATCAATTTAGCATTAAAAGGGATGCAAGTACAAAGGCGTTCATGATATGAATGAATTGTGAAATTGAATTTATCCTTGAACTACTTAACAAAGCCGCGGATTTCTCGGCTTTACAAAAGTAAATAGGTTGGCATGGTAGTTAGCGCCGCTATACATTGATTCATAATGGAAATGGGTGCAAAAAGGCAGATTGAATGAAATTGTTTCTAATCTAACCGACATAATCATCCGATAATTCCGATACTATGCACGTGTTGAGCGTTGACTGCGCCTAACTAGGGCAGCTTTGCTGCAGTCAATCAGAATCACGTAAAAATAAACAAATTCTTGCTTCTTACGTGTTAATAACATTACTTCCTCCTTCCTCGATTTTCATAAAAACAGCTTGTTTAAGCCTGGAGCTCATAATACATTCGAGACTTTGTTAACCCAAATGCACTTAAGTGGTGTAAGTGGATAGCTTTCTCAGCACTTCGTTGTACATAATACTAGTAGGTATGACTTGGAACCAAGGTTTCAACATAGTAATTTATTGTATAATATAAAACAAAGGTATTTATTACTTAAATGGTTAAATAGCTCGGGTCGGGGGTATAATTAGATGGAACTTACGACATGTTAACCGCATTTTATACTTACATCAGTAGTTAGACATGTTCCAAATATTATAACCTCTGAAAAATAGAATAATTACCTACTGTAAAATAAATCGGTTCTAACTAACTCCTCCTAAGGTCCTCTCGAACATTTGATAAACGTTTCAAAAATCTTTACTGAAATGTAGGATTTTAATCTTTTACTTAAACGTTACCTATTTCTAAAGCTAGTTATGAAACAGACTCTGATGGACGAATCTGGCGCAGTCAACGTTCGTCGACCGTTGATGTCAATGTTGATGAGCTTTCGTTAAAAAACGCCACAAAAGAAGACTTCGTTTACGACAGCTAGCAGGCCTAAGGCAGAACGGAATACTAAGTTCATTTTAATTACTATTTACTAAATATCTACTCTTCAAATAAGAGATAGTTGAAGTTGAAGAATGACAGTGAAAAGCACCTATATAGAATTCAGATTCTTATTTTAGCTATCCATTAAAATATTTTGATATTACAACATGTCTATCATTCACACACTATCATGAATTTTAAAACCGTGTTTTTAAACCTCATTGAGCCGCGCGTCCATTTGCTCCCAGGGTAAACGTGTATGCTCATTATAAGTGTAATGTAAGCTTCGCCATACACTCACCCTTCGGATAATCCTTTATCTCTGTTTTTCGGATGTAACGCAATAAAGGCTGTAGTCTGTTCGCGTTCCGTCGCATTATTGTATTTTATTTAATGCTTTATTGCATACAAATAATGGACAACAGCGAGCGATGTTGGGGAATACATACTATTCTTTAGGAACAGTGAGAAAATTCATACTTGCCGTTTCGAAATAAAACAATCGGTAGGTTTTGGGCAAAGCCTCAGACTCAGAGCGCACATGTTCTAATGCTACTAATGACTTGGCTAACACTACGGTTTCGGTTGGAAACAAACGGATTAGCTAGATTTACAGCGTGCCAAGATCTTAGCAGTCCCTATGGAGTCGACCTTTTTCGATAGACAAGGGTCAATCTTTTAAGTCGTTCAAGCTCCCTATACATTACAATCAACAGCGTCTGATAGAGGCGAGAGGCGATGCAATGAATAGGCTGGTGTCACAGTTCATTGAAAGAAAAATACACTACAATAACAACTTGTGACTTCCTTCATCGCATTTCTCAGATTGTCTTCGATTGTTTCCCGGTTACCTCGTTTTGTTAACCTTGGTAGTTTTCACTTTGATACTGGGATGAGAGATAGAAATCGAATCATTGTTGAAACTTAATCACAACATACTCGTAACCATACCTAACTGTTGAATACCTATTGTTGTTGAGGAAATTCTCATGTTCAGTAATTTGTTTTTACTTTGTTTAGTTCATCGTTTCTCGATCGATGTGAACGGCGTACCGCAGTGTCGTTAAGTTTTGTTTACTTACCTAAACACGACCCTTAAACAACTTTTATAAGTGTTCATTTGGATCGTAATTGTATTATGGGAATTTATTAATGAGAGGTGTCACAGTACCTATACCTACCCTAAACCTTATTTAAGTTAAAATACTTATATGTATGTATGCTTTAAACTTAACGAATAATGTAACAAGGTTACAATCGCTACAGACCAAATAGCTACTGCTATTAGCAGCCTATTTGAAAATAGAAAACCGTTGTTCCCAAAATGACTCCGGCCGGCCACGATAAATGGTTCTGTGTCGTAACAAGTTCGGTGGGACCGACGGCCCGTGCTCCGATTGAAAGATAAAATCGGTCAGCGCATTAAACACGCCTCCTTGATATTCGACTGCGGGTCCGAATAGCATGACGTGTCCTAAGTGATCGTCTTTTTCACTTTCCGTCGTTACTGAGTCATCTCAAATGTATTTAGGACGTTTGCAACAACATCCCGTTCCATTGGTAATTAACGTTAATAAAGAAGTATGCGTTTGCTCTTGTTGAGCTCACATACTTTTTAGATATAGGATTGCATTGCATATGCCTAAATTGCCTAAGCATTTGACTAGTTTAACAGAATAGTTCATTCTGTAGGTATATATTTGAGAAAGAAGAGTATAAAATAAGCGGATACCTATATTTCTTATTATCGCAATTTAAGAACAATGGCATGGAATTATGTTGTACTTTTGAGTTTTGGTGCGTGACTCGTTTTCATTGAAGGACATTTAAGAATCTAGTCACACGACAGTGTGTCCGGCCAAACTCGAATTATTTTTACATTTATTTTCAACCGAAACTGTATATAGTTTGGATATAATTAGGACTAGGTCGAATTGTGTAATATTGTCCAATAATATTTATTTATTTTAATTAATGTATATGGCCAGTAGGTTCCTACCTAATCGAGAATGCTTAGCAACAAAAAGGCATAGGTACAATTAAAGTAAAGCCAGGTGGTTACTATCAATTAGGTTGAAGGTTCTGGTTATTTGTCTTCTTATACCAAGGTCAAACCAGCATTTACATTCACAAGTATCTATCGACAGTCATTACATTACATCTTACGTTTACGAGCCGCTTAACTTAGAGAGCCCTTTCATTTATTATTCAACTCTATCTAATCGGTTTCATACCTATCCTATTAAACCGATAATTCCTAAAGCGTTTCCCGCCCTTCATCCATTTTAATTACATTCACTTTTAACTTGTTTATGAATAGACCAGCTTCTGCTTGGCACTTGGAAAATATTCCACCCCTATTAGACCCCTCCTTGTTGATTATTTTCGGACTTAGTAAACCTGGTAGGTACCAATGTCAGCAATCTCTAAAATCATTTTTGACTAATGACTGCGATTTAACAATATCTTAAAAATCTGTAAGAAAATACTTACCCCTTATTCATAAACGTCTATTAAAGTTAAGAGACCTCTGATAATCGTTTGTCCCTTTCTGTCCAACCTATATGAGGGAAAGGGACAAACGATTATCAGCGATCTCTTAACTTTAGTGGCCGTATATGAATAAGGGGATTAAAATATAATAATCTATTTGTATTGTTCCAGTACAAATGCAGCCACCACGATTCACGATGCAGCCATCATCCTCAAATAGCATAGTCAGAGAAGGAACAACTAAAATATTGCAATGTTCAGCACACGGTAAGAGAAATCAAGATTTTTCTACTAGTACTCCTAATGTTTTATTCTAGTCATGTATAGAATAGAAACCCTAATCTTTTTCGTAAATATCCAGGTATTTCATTATGAATAAGATTTCCAAATCTTATTGCGATGTATCATAACATAATTCTACCTTTATTACCCTTGCGTGTTACAGGGATTCCTCAACCAGTGTATAGATGGCTGAAGAACGGTATGCCATTAGGGGAATATTCATCGGAGCTCTTTTACAAGATCCTCAACACCCAGCGAGACGATGCAGGATCTTATCAATGCATTGCCAAAAACGACGTTGGCGCGATATTCAGTGAAAAAAACAATATTGTTGTTGCGTGTAAGCTAACTAAACTAATTCTTATAAGTAGCCATTTACTTAAGGACTTCGTGAGTTTGAGGAATAATAAAATAATTTATTAAAGGGTAATACGCATACACCATTATACAAAGTAGTTGACTAGTATTAAAGTAATGGGAAAACTTGTACAGTAGCTTTAAGTTAAAGTACCCTGCTCTTTAAATAATACTCCACTTCTGAAGGAAGCGTAGTAAAATGAAACCAGGTGTTCCTAGTGCTTATCGCGCTTATGAATTCAATCGTTTTAACTTGCAGATATGGGCGTATTCGGTAACATTGAACAGGATGTAGTAGTTGTCGAATCTGGTAGAGCGGCAATCCTTGATTTTCCGGATATTGAATCTGAACCACCTCCTTCTGTGGTATGGCAAGATCAAAATGGAGCTCTTCGTTACGATCAAAAATATGCCTTAACACCTCAACATCAACTCGTAATTTTATCAGCTTCTAACGAGGATGAAAGACCTTACAGGTAGGTTTTTTGACTTTTAAATGACTTCATAGTAACTAGTTTCGCTTCAAAGTTGTATTCTTCACACGCAACAGTATTCGCTAGCGCTAGGTAACATAGGGTAGTCTACTCCTCAGTAACAAACTATACGTAATCATTTCAGAGTTCGAGCGATAAACACGCAACTAGGAAAAGTAGAAAACAGCCCTTACATCAAATTAACTGTATATGGCGACGACGACAAAGAAATACCACCAGAAATTATAATTAAACCACAAGACACCAAAATTACTAAAGGCCAAGAAATTGTTAACTTATACTGCATAGCCAATGCAAGGCCTCTGCACGAGTTGGAAACACTCTGGTTTAAAGATGGCATTTTAATAGACTTGGCCGGCGTCACATACGATTTACAAGACCAATGGAACAGAACCTTGAGCTTAATTTCAGCAAATTTAAGTCATACAGGCCACTACACGTGTCAAGCGCGATTAAAAACGGGGGGTTTCGCAACCGTCACTGCTTCAGCCGCTGTCACCGTAATAGAAAAACCAGTGTTTACAACCACTTTAAAATCAGAAACGTTTGGTGAATTTGGTAGTACCATAGTATTAGAATGCAATGTGCAAGGAATCCCGTTACCGGGTATTACCTGGTACAAAGATTCCAGAAAAATTTGGACCGTCGGTGCGGAAGCCGGGGAACCGGACAACTCTGATGTGGACGATGGGGGCGGACGCTACCGTGTCGAGGTGGACCGATCCCTCGTCATCAGCGACCTGAAAATGGATGATATGGGTATCTTCCAGTGTATCGCCAGCAATGAAGCTGGCGAATCGTCTATTTACACTTGGTTAAAAATCAAAAGTAAGTTGCAATATCTTTAGTTTATTACAGTGTCTCATAGAATAAACCATACTAACCATTGACTGTCGTACAGCTAAACAACATATTCGCGTACCGCGCAGTCAGATGAAGTTAATAAGAGTGAGGACTGCGGATAAAAAGGCAAAAACGTTCAAATTCGATACTGGCAGTAAGATATTGATTGTAGTCATACCGCACATTCTTCATGCAACAATGTTTTTTACAGCACATGTGTGAACGCTATTTTTTACAATTTTATCCTCGGTTACGGTGCAAGTGTTAGTTATTATACACTTGTTTCAATTTACGTTTTAATTCAATTGATACTTTTTAAGCTTTTGTAGGTAGTCAGTTTCTCTATTTTTGCATGATTACACTAACCTATCCCTACGGAAAGCACTATATTGCGTTGATTTTTATCACTGTTTATTATAAACTGTAACGGAAATACAATAAATGTTCATAATGTTTTACTTTTGTTGAGTTGAGTTGTTAAATGTCTAATTAAGTGTAATTTTCATGTATAATTTCATACATATAATTAAATAATAATAGTCCCACGCGACAAACGGTATAGGTACTTCTCACTGTACTTCATTAAAATCGTTATATACTTCATCTGTAACTTTTCATACGTTATTCCACAATATGGCTTAGCTAGCTGTTAGCTATGCGTACATACTGCTATTTTTCTGAATTTCATCTATATTTTAAAAAATGTTTTTTTTACCATGTGCATGTTAGATTAACGTTTTCGTGAATATCTACTAACTTTAATATTAATGCGTTAAGTATTTTATGAGCGGGTTGTTTTATAAATCGTAATTGATGTCGTAGTCGTTCGTAAATTTCGTAATTGTCATAAAAATAGTGTCACCAAACTGAGAGGGCTTATCCTATCGTGTTTATTGAATAATCTATCACTCCATTAAACCAAATGGGAAATAGCCAGTCGTTTAGTAACAGAAGGCTGACCATTTCTTTTATTCCGAATTCCAAAGTATGTTTCATTTTTCTGAAAAAAATCACGTAAATACACCAAAAATGTCAATTCCTATTACCTACGGCGCGACACTTATTACGTATGCTGTATTATTATTTATCATAACATAAGTATTCGGGTGTTTGAGAAAAACTTTTTATTTTATATTTTAACCAAATAGTTATAGTCCCCTCCGTTATGGGAGAGGGCCTAAGTGATAGTTCAGATCTGGATACGGTTACCAACTTTTAGTATGTTGTTGGGCACGACACTAGGACCCCAAAACTGCCGAGAGACGGGGACGTCGATGAATGTCTCCCGTGTAATGACGTCATCAAAATGGCTGCCGCTTTGTTGCGAAAAGTGTAAATTTCATCCAAACTGTGCATTGCACCTAAACGTGTGTAGTATCAAACGAAAGAAGATTAAATGTGCTATATTGTTGTAATACATTATATACTACTGTATATTACAGTTTGACAGCTATAAACGAAAACCCAAAATCAGGCTAAAAAATAATTCGGATATTTGCATTTTACAACAAAATTATAAGTCCAACTTTAAAGCCGAGTACTACAATAACAAAACAGGCTATTTAAGCTATACATTGCTATAAAAATTATTAAAATCTGGTAATAATTGTGGCAGCTATGTTAAAAAACATGTCGGCACTGCCGAGTTATTTCCTTAGAGTGAAAAAATAACAATTTTCACAATTTACAGAATATCCGCAGAAGCTTCGAGTATATTGTTGGTGAAATAATTTGGAGCCCCTAAATGTCGGAAAAATATCTCTATAGTGACTGAGGTCCAAATAATGACGTCATGAACGTGACCGCTACCGAAATTTGTAAAACATAAATTAAAGCTATACCATGTCACATACATACATGTGTGTAGCATCGATCGAAAGCTTATTGAATTTACTACAATACATACATACATTATTTGTGAAAATAATGTATAGTTTAGGAGTTGTTGACAAAATAAAATATTCTTTTAGGAAAATAAAATGTATATGTTAATTCTGTGGCCAAATAAAACACAATACACTAATGTTTTGTATAGCATTAAAAACACCAACTATTCAGCTTTAAAACACAGTTTGAATTTATAAAATTTGATAAGAACTATAAAAGTTGTGCTTACAACTCTAAAGCACACTAACTATTTTACCTACAATGCACTCATACTATGAGAAGCTTGGGCCTAATTATTGACTAGTTTTTTCTAAATTTTGTAAGGATTTTTAGGGTTCCTTGTCATTAAAGTAAATAAAAAAATCGGCCAAGTGCGAGTTGACTCGCGCTCCGAGGGTTCCATATACATCACACAATTTTAACAATTTGTATTTTTAATACCAACTTACGCTTGACCGCAGACTTATTAGTGTTTTTTTCTGTAATGTACAGGTAAAGAACTATATTACGTATTTTTTTCTAAAATGTAGGTTCGTCGGTTTCCGGGGGACAGAGAGCAATGGAAATTTTTTGCCTTATTTCTTAAATTACTTACAAACTATACCTTGTTATATATCAAATGAAAGGATTTGATGTGAAAACTACAAATATATAACTTTTATAATTTAAATTTTAATAGTTTTGAAGTTATTTAAGAAATAAGGCGAAAATTTTCCATTGCTCTCCGCCCCCCGGAAACCGACGAACCTACATTTTAGAAAAAAAAAACGTAATATAGTTTTTTGCCTGTACATTAAAGAAAAAAACACTAAAAAGTCTGCGGTCAAGCGTAAGTTGGTCTTAAAAATACAAATTGTTAAAATTGTGTGATGTATATGGAACCCTCGGAGCGCGAGTCAACTCGCACTTGGCCGATTTTTTTATTTACTTTAATGACAAGGAACCCTAAATCCTTACAAAATTTAGAAAAAACTAGTCAATAATTAGGCCCAAGCTTCTCATAGTATGAGTGCATTGTAGGTAAAATAGTTAGTGTGCTTTAGAGTTGTAAGCACAACTTTTATAGTTCTTATCAAATTTTATACATTTAAACTGTGTTTTAAAGCTGAATAGTTGGTGTTTTTAATGCTATACAAAACATTCGTGTATTGTATTTTCTTTGGCCACAGAATTAACATATACATTTTATTTTCCTAAAAAAATATTTTATTTTGTCAACAACTCCTAAACTGTACATTATTTTCACAAATAATGTATGTATGTATTATAGTAAATTTAATAAGCTTTCGATCGATGCTACACACATGTGTGTATGTGTCATGGTATAGCTTTAATTTATGTTTTACAAATTTCGGTAGTGGTCACGTTCATAACGTCATTATTTGGACCTCAATCACTATAGAGATATTTTTCCGACATTTAAGGGCTCCAAATTATTTGACCAACAATATACTCGAAGCTTCTGCGGATATTCTGTAAATTGTGAAAATTGTTATTTTTTCTCTCTAAGGAAATAGCTCGGCACTGCCGACATGTTTTTTAACATAGCTGCCACAATTATTACCAGATTTTAATAATTTTTATAGCAATGTATAGCTTAAATAGCCTGTTTTGTTATTGTAGTACTCGGCTTTAAAGTTGGACTTATAATTTTGTTGTAAAATGCAAATATCCGAATTATTTTTTAGCCTGAGTTTGGGTTTTCGTTTATAGCTGTCAAACTGTAATATACAGTAGTATATAATGTATTACAACAATATAGCACATTTAATATTCTTTCGTTTGATACTACACACGTATAGGTGCAATGCACAGTTTGGATGAAATTTACACTTTTCGTAACGAAGCGGTAGCCATTTTTATGACGTCATTACTCGAGAGACATTCATCGACGTCCCGGTCTCTGGGCAGTTTTGGGGTCCTAGTGTCGTGCCCAACAACATACTAAAAGAAGGTAACCGTATCCAGCTCTGAACTATATTCCCATAAGGGAGAGCACTATTAAGTGTTGAATAAACCAACCCGCTCTTCTAGTTGTATATGTATACGTACATGGCTAGCGTGTGTTTAACCCCGCGTGTGGCTTGTAGCGTCCCCGCCAGTAATGCAGACCCCGCCGGCCAACCTTACCGTACTGGACGGCAAGGATGCCACCATCGCGTGCCGGGCCATAGGCGCGCCCACTCCCAACGTTACCTGGTACTTCAACGGTTAGTATTGCTTTATCAAACAGTTATTGCCACGAGAGTGAAGATCAAGTACAGTTGCGTGGTTTGCTTTAATGGTGTAAAAAGTTCCGTAATGGAATAAAATCTTATATTCAATATTATAACATTTTGTTACCGCCGAAAGAGCGTAATAGTCATGCAATTGGTTATCTATATATATATAAAAGAAGAAGCTGACTGACTGACTGACATATCAACGCACAGCCCAAACCGCTGGTTCTAGAAATTCCAAATTTGGCACGTAGGTGCCTTATAAGGTTTAGGGGTGCACTAAGAAAGGATTTTTCAAAATTCACCACGTAAGGGGGTGAAATGGGGGTCCAAAGTTTGTATTGGGAAACAAGATTAGTTTGACTATTTTATTTGAAACTTCACCGGAGTATTCCTAACAATAAATGAGTAAACACGTGTTTCAGCTTTTTTGAAAATTCAACCCCTTAAAGGGGGAAATGGGGGTGAAAAAGTCTAAAAATCAATATGGGTATCGTTTCTATGGTTTATCGGGTCGCTGATTAAGAACACAACAACCATTTTATTATACAACGTGGCAGGCGTGAAATATCATCCCCCAGGGGGTGAAATGGGGGTCCAAAGTTTGTATGGGGAAACACGATTAGTTAGACTATTTTATTTGAACCTTCTCCGGAGTATTCCTACAATAAATGAGTAAACACGTGTTTCAGCTTTTTTGAAAATTCAACCCCTTAAAGGGGGAAATAGGGGTGAAAAAGTCTGAAAATCAATATGGGTATCGTTTCTATGGTTTATCGGGTCACTGATTAAGAAAACAACAACCATTTTATTATACAACGTGGCAGGCGTGAAATATCCTCCCCCAGGGGGTGAAATGGGGGTCCAAAGTTTGTATGGGAAAACAAGATTAGTTGGACTGTTTTATTTGAAACTTCACAGGATTATTCCTAACAATAAATACGTAAACACATGTTTCAGGTTTTTTGAAAATTCAACCCCATAAAGGGGGAAATGGGGGTGACAAAGTCTGAAAATCAACATGGGTATCGTTTCTATGGTTTATTGAGTCGCTGATTACGAAAATACCAATGATTTTATAATACAACGTGGCGGGCGTGAAATATCATCCCCCTGTTGGGGTGCGATAGGGTTTAAATGACTAAATATCAATACCTATGGGTGTCGATTTATGGTATTTTGGGACGTTAATTACGAAAATGGCATCGATTTTGAAATTTGGTATAGAAATAGTTTTAATCCCGGGAAACGACTAAGGGTAGTTTACATTGAAAAAAAAACCCTTAAAGGGGTGAAAAGAGGTTTGGAAGTTTGTATGGGATTTTTTTACAGCTGAACCTATTTACTTGAAACTTAGTATACAGATATTATGAGGGCCGGGAACGAACAAAAAATAGTTTTTTCGCGAAAATTAACACTAAAGGTAAAAAAGTTAAGTGTGTTTGCAGGTTTGTATGGGGAATTTTAAACCGTTGAACCGATTTAGACGAAACCTGGTATATAGTAAGTTTGAATTTCTGGAAATAACAAAAGGTAGTTTTCATTCCGAAAATCATCTCTTGAAGGGGTGAAAAGGGGGATAGAATTTTGTTAGGAAATTTTTTACCGATTTCGATAAAACTTAGCATACAGATAGTTTGAGTCCCGCGAAAGAACATAAAATAGCTTTTATGTCGAAGATCAGCCCTAAAGGTTAAGGGTGAAAGTGGGTAGGTAAATTGTGGGTAGGTAAATGAGAAATCACAAAACAAATAACTGTATTGTGTGGCGTATCAAATAAAAGGCATAAAAAATGTTGAAATCGGGGTACGAGTCCGATTCGCACTCAGCCGCGATAAATTCTCATGGAATCATGCTGAAAGCGTCTTTTTTCAAATTTGTTCATACGAAACCCTTGAGGCGCAAGTAAGACCCACACTTGCCTGATTTTTTTAATTTCCTAAAATCATTACTTAAGGGGGTGAAATGGGGGTTGAAAGATTTAATGGGGTATTTTTAAACGTTGAACCGCAAGATTTAACTTGGTATAGAGATAGTTTGTGTCCCGGGAAGGGACAAAATAGTATTTATTCCGAAAAACAACCCTTACGGGGGTGCAAAGCAAAGGGGTTGGAAGTTTTATGGAGAATTATTTACAGCTGAACCGATTTAGATGAAACTTGGTTTGGAGATAGTTTGAGTCTCGGGAAACGACATAGGACACTTTTAACCTGAAAATCAACCCTTTAAGAGGTGAAAATGGGGTTGAAAGTTTGTATGGGGAATTGATAACCGCTGAACCTATTTAGATGATTTGGTATGGAGGTAGTTTGAGTTCTGGGGAAGGATACATAATAGTTGTTATCCCAGAAGTCATTCCGTAAGAGGGTAAAAAGGGTCTATTACTAATTCCACGCAGAGGAAGTTGCGGGGAAAACTTTTAATCAAGAATAGAAATCGGTATTAATCTTTCTCTTAGTATTAGCAAGTCGTTGCTGGCGTAACAATAAAATAAATATTGCAACCATTTCATTAAAAAAAAAAATAAGGGAAAGCCTTTATCAAAATGTCATATTCATATACCGAAAGTGACCGAAACCTTCAGAAAGTAACAAATACTTTTCCGAAAAGCGCATCTAAATCGTTTCAACCAAACGCGTGATAATCGCGGACTTTATACATACAATACAGAAATGAGGGTCAAACTGAGAATCTCCTTTTTTAATACTCTTAGTACGCGGGCGAAGCCGCGGGCAACTGCTAGTATGATATATAATGCTACAAGTAATATGATATATTTATGATATGATAGTTTATTAGCTGTATTGTGCGTGTTTGATAGATGTAGATGCACCTACCTAGTACTTCAACGGTTAGTAATGGAATGGGGTACAGTCGCCATTAGATATATCGGGTTGGAGCGGCCTAGGTTGTCACAGATATCTCAACAAAACTTCTATTGTCAAGGCGATAAAATGGCGAAGCACGTTCAGATATTTTTGAATACATTGGCCGATCCGATGTA
Source organism: Pammene fasciana (assembly GCA_911728535.1). Taxonomy (NCBI): domain Eukaryota; kingdom Metazoa; phylum Arthropoda; class Insecta; order Lepidoptera; family Tortricidae; genus Pammene; species Pammene fasciana. Next base: position 11,927,578 of record OU452278.1, on the reverse strand, counting down.
CCTATTTGATGGCGACTACACCTTTACGTACCTACACGTACCTTATCATTATTACAAGACTTTTTACGAAAATGGTCTCTACTCTACCATAACCATGAGTAAGATATATCTAACGATACCTTGTTCTTCAAACGCTAGTAATGTTACTGCCGAATCTAAGTAACTTGTCATTGCCACGAGCTTAGAGCTTACACATAGCATGGTTATGGCCTATTTACGTCAGTGATTTGAACTTTGAATACAGTTCATTAAGGATACCTATGTTAACATTTTTGGCAGATAGAGACATTAACTGAGGTTTTATATGTTGTTGATTGACTGATATAAGCTAAAACTTAACACTTCTAATTGACAACTTAACAAGCGGCATGAAAATATTCTTTATTAGTAATATCTAACTATTAGTACGGGCGGCGGCCGCAGGATCTGCTACGTTAAATGATACAAAGATAAGCCCTATGGCACATGTTCTTAAAAGTGATGCTGATTTCCGAAAAAATAGTAAAATAAAATTAGAATTGTCCGAAAGCACAAAAAAGTACCACTTCCGGTGTAAAAAATGGATGGTATTTAGCTATGTCATTGGATAATAATAACACTTGTGGCAAAAAAATATAATTTATTTTTAAATACAAATTACTATTTGTCGCCACAAAAATCATCTCAGTATCTAATGCCGTAGGAAAATACCATCCATTTTTAAAACCGGAAGTGGCACTTTTTTGTACTTTCGGCCAACTCTATTTTTTTTAACTATTTTTTCGGAACTCAGCATCACTTTTAAGAACATGTGCCATAGGGCTTATCTTTGTATCACGTTACGTAGCAGATCCTAGGGCCGCCGCCCGTACTATATGCGGACTGAAGTCGGCGTAAAAAATCGCGTAATGCTACGCGTAACTCTACCTACAGTGGTCAAAAATTCAGTGTATCCGTTTAAATTTAAGCTTAGACTCTACTTTTATGTATTGAGTTTATTCGGAAAGCTCTATAAAGATAGAGTCATACGACTGACAACTATTTGAGAAATATCACGCTTAATTTACGCAAAATATGATTACATGTTTCTGGATAAACCCTATGTGTCGTTACTGAAGTCTCCGCTGTTTGGCTTTAGATTAACGCTCAAAACAGAAATCATTCCATAAAAGCATAAAACTCTTCACAGACTTCACATTCGCTAAATGTATAATGAGTACCGTAGACTTAAGACTAGACATTCCTAACATAGCATAGCCTGTTAAGCCTGTACCTTCGTAGTACTACATTAACATGAATTCGTAATTCCAGACTCCCTGATTATAAATCTGTCGGCGAGATTGCAAGCCTTAGAGCAAGGAGATCTGCTCATTACCAGCACGACTACGGCCGACACCGGCAAATACACCTGCGTGCGCGCCAACGACGCGGGCAACGTTTCCGGGGAAGCCTACTTAACCGTGCTGGGTAATATATCATCTTAATTGCAGGACGGTTTCACCCATTTACCCTTGAGGGTGGAGTCTCCCGTTGAGAATTCAGTGACAAGTATGCATAAGAGATAGAAGGGCAGTGCTACAATAGTATTCGTGCTTAGATTACCATTTACGTCTAAATACGTGCTATACAAATATCTGTTTACACAAGCCCAAATTTTCACTCAATTCATATTTGATAGATTAAAATATTCAACCTCTGGAGAAATTTTTTAAGCTTTCATGGTACTGTGAACTTGGATAAAGTGAATATCAAGAGATTGCATTTTGATTTATTTTAAAATTATTTTATCCTTTTAATTAAATCTAGGTTTACTATATTTGCAATAACAGATATGCCACAATACGTCCTGTTCTTATAAAACAAACCACTTGTTGCATAGCAAGTGGGAGCTCGTAATTAATTGCAATCTTAGACGATTTTGATTTACCTACCCAGTTAACCCAGATTTACTGTTTCTTAATCGCAATCCCTGATTTATTTTATTCCTATTTTTTCTTAACAAGTAACAATGGAAAATTGTAAACTATTAATATGATAGTTAACTTCCCTACGTATTTAATTATGTTTACAATGGCTAATTTCAAATAATTTGAGTTTTCATTGATTACCATTTGCCCACTTTTGTACTACATAAAGGTTTTGTTTCAGTGAGAACGCAGATAATAGCGCCCCCTGTGGATACGCGCGTTTTGCTCGGCCACACGGCTACTCTGCAGTGCAAGATTTCAAATGACCCCAACGTGAAATACAATATCGACTGGTTCCATAATAATCAGTAAGTTACACCTAACTCAACAATCTGAAATGCTAAATGGACTAGAACGGGATGTATTTGGGTTACATTTATATTAAAAACAAAATATTGACGAGCAGTCGAATCGTTTCCCGAAAAATAAATTGTCGTTTTTTGGTGAACACGATTTTTTTTGTAGACTGCATCGTAGTTCTTAAATCAAATTCACGTACATTTATATACATATTTCATTATTTTAGATCGTATACTCCTTGTATTACTTGCCCGTGTTCTGTAGCCTTTAACGATTAACATTCATATTGTACTATCGTTCCTGTTCCTGTTATCTATTTACCAACAGAGATTTTTTGTGTGCCCAGGCCGATGACAGCTGGTTCCCGGGTGTGGGTCGCGGCAGATGGCTCGCTGCAAGTGCAAGCCGTGCGCGCCAGTGACGCAGGCGAGTACTCGTGCATCGTGACGTCACCCGGCGGGAACCACACGCGGAAAGCTGTCCTGTCCGTTATCGAACTACCCTTCGCCCCGACTAATGTCAGAGCGGTCCGATTAGACGCCACGACGCAGAGGGCTATTAATGTTTCGTGGACGCCGGGGTTTGATGGGAATTCGCCGATACAGAAGTTCATTGTGCAGAGGCGTGTTGTGCCAGAATTTGGTAAGTAAATCTTGACGTGATCACACAAAAATAACGGTTGATATGTCAACGAGTTCATCTTATGTAGCAGCCGCTGCCACTCGTCCTAACTTTACCGTCGTTTCACAGGTCCTACTCCAGATCCTCTGTTAAACTGGGTAACTGAACCGACGAATGTCTCAGCTAATCAGCGTTGGGTTCTCCTGACTAGCTTGAAAGCGGCTACTTCCTACCAATTTCGAGTTTCAGCCGTCAACACGGTGGGCGAAGGCCCCGCCTCCGACCCAACCGACGTTTTGACTTTACCACAAGAAGGTAACATTCATTTTTCAAAACTAATTGCAAAAAACCGTAATACATGTTCTCGCAATATTACAAATCCGCTTTGGTCAACTAACACGAACTAATTATCTGACAAGCAAATTTTTCAAATTAGATGTCATTAACAAGCACTGCAAAGAAATAATTACTGACGCACTTTTGATTTGGTCATTGGCATTAAAAAGGCACTTCATTGCCCAAATATTGGCTATGTGCGAAGTGCATGGTGGAGAATTCGGAACAATATGCAAAAATACTTACTTTCTTTGAGAGTTGTAAACTCATCCTCGGTCTATTAACTAATGTGTCCCATAGCCACCACATGCTTCTGTCGCGCACAAAGCCAATATGACGATAAAATCTCAAATTAGTAGTATATTTGAAAAGGTTTGTGTTTTCCTATTTTTACAATAAACTGTTCTCCTTTGTGATTAAGCTGCCAGCGACCTTATATGCTGCCAAGGTATGCAGAAAGACTTTAAAACGATATGTTTATAGGTTTATTATTGTGTATGTGATCTATGTATTCGGTTAAATTGAAAACACAGTTATTTTCGTGAATGCGTCCATTTTAAGACCTCCATTTTCAGTTAATTGAGCCATTTAGGTTCTAGCATTAGCATGATGAATGAAATCTTGCATCGTCATTACATTACTTAATTTACCTTTTGCACGTTTAAAATAATCGTTTCTCTGCGGTCTAACACTTACACTAACACCAATTTGCATGTTTATCTGATACACATTACAATGTTCCGAATGAACTTATTCCCATGAATTGTGCATTGTGGTTCTGATAGATAGTTGCTTCAGACATCCGTCTTCCTTAATTATATTTTTCCCACTTCTAAGCATGCTACTTTTGAAATTTAGTAACACAGATTAAGAAAGAGTATACGTTGCAGCTCCTTCCGGCCCACCTATTGGTTTCATGGGCTCGACTCGGTCGTCTTCGGAAATCATCACTCAGTGGCAGCCGCCCCTAGAAGAACATCGCAATGGCCACATCCTAGGTTACGTCATTCGATACAGACTGCGAGGCTACGACAACAGCCCCTGGACTAACCAAAACATTACCAACGAAGCCCAACGAAATTATTTGATCCAAGATTTGATTACTTGGAAAGATTACAACGTGCAAATAGCGGCTTACAATGATAAAGGTGTAGGTGTGTTCACTGATAGTTACACTATCAAGACAAAGGAAGGTGTGCCAGAAGCGGCTCCCGACAGTGTTCGATGTGAAGCTTACAACTCTACCTCCATCGCTGTTTGGTGGACTCCACCAAATCCTCAAAAGATAAATGGAATCAATCAGGTACATTTTTGGTCCTTTCATTTATCTTATACTTACTTAAAATATACTGCTTGTCACATACCTACCATATGCATATCAGTTTTTATTTAAACAAGTAATTAATTTAAACCAAGAAAACTCAATGGTCGGCTTCCAAACGAATTTCTTCAAATCGTATAGATGCGGGCAGAACTGCTTGCAAAACGTAGAGCTGCCATCGATAGCCCGCAAAAAGATACATCTGCTAATAAATCATTGATTAGTTAGTCAGCGAGTCGAAAACTTACGAATAATATTTCGGCGAATCATCAGGCACCCAACAAACGTACTGCTATTATAACATTAAATTTTTTAATATGTATGTTTAAATGTAGGGCTACAAAATCCAAGCGTGGCGATGGGATGAACTTGAAGCCGACAATACCGAACAGAAGCTTGTCAGCGTGCCGCCAAATCTCCTGGACCCGCTAACCGAACAGACGGCTATTATCAGTGGACTTGAGAAATTCACCGACTACAACATATCAGTGTTGTGTTTCACTGAACCGGGGGATGGACCGCGCAGCGATTATGTTCTGGTCAGAACCAATGAAGACAGTAAGTATTCTGTTATTTATATTGTAGATGTAGGCGGGTCGTTGTTCTTTTTACCGGCAATGACCTGACCCTCACCTCGATACTCTAATTGACTGATGAGCCGAGCGTAGCGAGGCGACGAACGTCTCCGTTTTAACTCACAAGGAGAGGGCGCGCGGGTGCGTGTTGGGTCTGGGGTCTCTCACTGGTACGACGATTTGGCAGATTGATGTGTGTGTATTGGTTGGTTGGTTGGTCAGTGTCGGTCTAGAGGTCGCAATTTTCATCCGATTTCGATGAAACTTGGCATATACGAGTGTTCCTTGATTTATTTGCCAAAAATTGTCTAGCCATTTTTTTGATTGAGGGGTAAAGGGGGGAAGTTTGCTGTCGCGTTATTTATGGACGGATTTCAATAATTTTCGGGTAAAAGGTCAAGCCCACACTTATAAGTTGTTGTAAAAAAAAAGTTTCGAGGGAGGGGGAAAGAGGGGGAAAAGCGGGACAAAGTCTACGGTTCACAGAACTACTAGTTGGGTATGTTTTAGTGTTAAATAATTTCAATGCACTTTTTAGTTCCGGATGAAATAGCGAACCTACAATTTGATGACATCTCTGATCGTGCCGTTCGGGTATCGTGGTCGCCGCCGAAAAAATCCAACGGAATTCTAATAGGATACAAGCTCTCCTACCAAATAAAGGATGACAAAGAAACTTCAAAAGAAGAAATACTGCCGGCTAACGTTACCAGCATACGAGTTGAACATTTACAGGTAAAGTTTTCTAACATTTTAATATCTTTTTATCAAATGAATCAACCTACATTCAACAATTTTTAGAAAATTATCTAATCAATTATTTATCAAACCACTCGTAGCAAAGTGGCACGGTTTATTTTCTATTACAAATAAGAACTTGAAATGTTTGCTGTTCTTTATTTTCTTATCTTTGCCGTTGCCTGCATAGCAAATAACCTCTACAATAAAGAATTCTATGCGAACAAACTTAAATATACTTAGGTAAATCTTATATTTGCATTGGCGTTGTTGAGTTTTGCAGCTTGAAGCGTTAATTAATGTCACTAGCGATTCAGATTGCAATCGTAAAATGACAAGGTTAGTTAGTAAAAACAAAACCATTTCGTAACAGTAGGCGAAGTGTACCGAACCGTGACTCGTGAACTGAACCCTTTGACCGCCGCAGATGGCGGTCGCGTTTTCGTGGCGCGGCTTTGACACACACATTTGTCGTCAGCTAATGCAGAACGCTAAGCCAGCAAACCGTAGAGCAAACATGACATTTGTTATTCGTATATATTATACGTAGTTAGACTAGTTAGCAAAGTTTCTGTTAGATATGGCACTATATTTTTTTAATAAAACTAGGTTTTTAATTAGATTACTAACTAAAACACGTAATCATGCGTAAGGCATTGTGGCTAGCCTATTACGCTTAGACAAAATCAGCTTAAAAAAAACCGGCCAAGAGCATGTCGGGCCATGCTCAGTGTAGGGTTCCGTAAACTGAGACCATTAATTCAAAAGGTCGTTTCTTACGGGAAATTTGGCGGCGCTTACGTCATTTTTACTTAAGTCCTTTCACTATGGGTTTTTGAATGATAACTCAAAAACGGCTCAACCGATTTATTTCAATATAGTTTTCATTGAAGGTACTCATTAGGCCTCAGCTTCATGATTTTTTTCAAAATTTTAGGACCCACGATTCAAAAGTTAGATGGGGGGGACGCCCTGTTTTAAACTTTCGGAGCTATTATTTCCGAAGGTATTAGTTTTATCCAAAAACTGTTTTAGAAGACCCTAATTATTTTTAAAAGACCTATCTAACGATACCACACACAACTTGGTTGGAACAAAAAAAAATTTCGCCCCCCACTTCACGTGTACGGGAGGTACCCTAACAAAATATAATTTTCGCGTTTTTATTCTACCGTTTTGTCGGCTTGGTTAATGCACATCAAACCAAATTTCAGCTTTCTAGTGCTAACGGTCACTGAGCTAGACCGCGGACGGACGGACGGACGGACATGGCGATTGGCGAAACTATAAGGGTTCCGTTTTTGCCATTTTGGCTACGGAACCCTAAAAAGACACTGAAATCGTGGAAATATTGTCAATTGAAAAAAAGATATTTATACCAGTACCAGTGCATAATATCTCACTTGGGTTCTGAAATAGCAACCTAAACCTATCTATTTCCAGCTCCCCTATACAATGATTGGCACGTTCAACCTTATTTTGGGAATCCCTTGTCTGTCTGGTATTTTCAGTAGTTAGTTAGTACCTAATGTTGAACTTATTATTTATAGCTGTATCAGTAAATAACGTGCAAACAACTGTACTAAATAAGTAAATAATTAATAGGGAAATTATCATTAGAGCTACTGAGTAAGATCATGTGGCGTCTATGCTAACAATGTGCAAGTTGCTGAACATTCTCGATAACTTTGAAATAATCTCGTCACGTACCGCATAACCTATAACTATAGTCCAAAAGCTCCCAATTATGGCCCAAATTAACCTAGACTACCTTCGTTTACTGTGTTGACCATATTAATGTTGCACTTGTAGTGGTAGTTTGGTGGTTTTACCGTACCTCTTTCCGAAAACTTAAAAGTTTAAAAAGTTACAATAAATCGATTTTAGTCAGAACTTAGGCAAACTACCAGTATGTTGAGGTAGAGAATTTGCAAGGTTATTGCGTTTGAAAATGAGAAAAAGTATCCTCAAAATGTGACATTTTCAAGTCAAATGTACATCATTGTCTTCTGTATTCGGTTTGGTGTTTTTATTTTTATTTTTTTCTAAATGGCTTTTTATGGCAGTAACGCCTTAAATATTGATAACCGATACTGAATGATGTACCGTTGACTAGAAAGTGTCACAAATATCTGTTAACATAGTATAACTTCTTACTTTTCGTCGTGCATGGCCGACGTTTAGCCACTTGGCTGCACTGGGGGCCAATGATGGTCTTATTAGCGAATAACAAAATTAACAAAGAAAGCACAAAGTTTACCTGTTTCCATTATCATTTCGGAAAAAAACATGAAAATGTTTTGTCTCTAATACATAATGACAGTGGTTCAAGCATACGCATTTCCTAAAAGTCAGGCCTACAAATTTGAGTCTCTGAGTCCGTACCGATTTTGGACGAATTTTAAGGTCTATTAAGAACAAGAAAGATTAAATATACTATATATGCATATTGTAGGCGAGCACGCACTACAAGTTCTGGCTATGCGCGTTGACCGGTGTGGGCGAAGGTCCGGCGCGCTCCGCGGTCATCCAGTCGGGAGTAGAGCCCGTGCTGCCGGACGCGCCGCGCAACCTGGCGCTATCCAACATCGGCGCCTTCTCAGTACTACTGCAGTTCACGCCTGGCTTCGATGGCAACTCTTCTATCTCGCTCTGGACCGTACAGGTATTCCCATCCTACAGAATTTGGTTGCGTCGGCGAAGGCCCAATGTTGGGGTCGAGGCAGAGTTGCCAACCTAACACTATGCAACATCGGCACATGATCGGCACCTTCACTGTGGTTAACACTTTCCGTAGCGCGTAGCCAGGTATTCCTCGCGTGTAGCGCGTAGTAGCTACGAACAGAGAACCCGACAGTCGGGTTCTCGGTGCTGAATGTGTTACTTCATACCTGACTTCAATGGCAACTCTGCTAGTCTAATATGGACGGGTTTTTATCGCCTGTCAGCATAGCTGTCACGTTTTAACAAGTATGTAACTGCGAAAGTGACGCATCGTCATGCGTTAGGCGGTAAAATGACAGCCAATACCAATTAGGTGTACCCACATAGCTATTTTATATCTTAAGAATATAAATTTACAGGCACAAACGGCACGTAACTCATCCTGGATAACGGTATTCGAAGCTAACGCTCCAGACGCCCAATCCATACTCGTGACCGGGCTAGTGCCGTTCACCACGTACCGGCTACGTGTAATAGCCACCAACGTCGTCGGGACTTCTCCGCCTTCTGAGCCGTGCAAAGAGTTTCAAACCATTCAGGCTCCTCCGCAGCACCCGCCGAGGAACGTGACCGTGCGGGCAGTTAGCGCTACTAACCTTCGCGTCAGGTGGATCGTAAGTATTGGATTCTCAGCTGACGGTTCCTTGTAGGGGCACAGTTATTTATTAGAATGAGATATTGACCCAATTATTTCTACTTATAGCTACGTCCTTGCTAACGTGGCAGAAGTACGATTTCACAAGTTTTGATTCAGCCTTTAAAGTATTTTATGCCTATTGAAAGTTAAAGGTACATGATCGAACGAGCTGAGCTTAAGCGAAGCGAGTTCTTACAAACAACTTCTGGCTACTGGGACATCTCGGCATTTCAATGACTTTTTTGACTTTGAGAGTTTGTTCGACGATTACTTGAGTAGCGTTTCTTGATCTTTATGAATTTGTTGAGATTGTAGCAGAGATAGATAAAATTTGAGAGTTCGTACATATATGAGCAGGATCGATCAAGGGGTTATGGAGCTAAAAGGCGCGAAAAAATCATCACACGGGTCTTGTTATATTGGGCAGCTTGTTTGCAAGTAAATCGCGAGTTCTCTGTTCGAGGCGGACTACTAGTTAGAGACTGTTAAAAATTTAAACAACATTTTCAGCCTTTACAACAAAGCGAATGGTACGGCAACCCAAAAGGCTACAACATAACTTACCAACGAAGTGGCACCAACGACACGTTGTTCAACATCATAGAGGATCACACGGCGAACTCGCACATATTGTCCGGTCTGGAGGAGTGGTCCGTCTACGAGATACAGATGACTGCCATCAACGAGGTTGGCACGTCTACTGAGAGCCCAATGGCTACCGAAAGGACTAGAGAAGCTGGTAATTTTTTTATTTTAATTTCGCTAACTTTTGTTTTGGGGACGACTACACCGTCCAGTGGGTCGGCCCACTTATCGCTGGGAAGTGTTAAGACGATTTTTTCTCAGCTTTTAGCCAGTGATAGGTGGTCTGTTGTCGTTTCGGACGCCAATACTCTTTTTGAATCGCTGAGCTAAGCGATAATAGTAGCTAGACAGTTTTTTTCCTTTTTAAATATATCAACAAAGCATCGAACAACAGTAACCGTACTTGCGTTGCGTTGGTTTATAAAAGTTATAATCTATTGTAAAAAATTGTACTTACTGTTGAAGGTTCTAACGCGTGTGTAAATTTTCAGTACCATCTTGCGGACCAGACAACGTATCAGCTAACGCGACTTCGTCTACAACAGTAGTTGTGCTATGGGGCGACATCCCAGCTAAAGATCAAAACGGCCTGATCGAAGGATACAAAGTTTGCTACGCCGCCATCGTGCCGCCTCCTAGACCGGACCATCAGAAAGTGGAATGCCAGTCCATACCCTCGAACCAGACGCACACTATCACACTAACGGAGCTGCGTAAATATGTCGTGTACCAGATACAAGTACTGGGTTACACTAGGTTGGGAGACGGAGCGTTAAGCGATCCTCCTGTTACGGTGCGAACGTTCGATGACAGTGAGTAAACTTTTCGTCCTTCAATATAATATTGTGCACATCATCCGTATAATCACAGCCTAGCTATCTATACAATCGTCTAACTTCATAGAATCTATTTACACTGTGGTACAACATCACAAAAATTAATAATTGCCTTTAAGGCTCTATAGATTCTGCTCCTAATTTTTTTTTATAACTGGGTAACCTACTTTAATACTTATAGCTCCCGGGCCGCCTTCCAACGTATCGTTCCCTGACGTGACCTTCACTACCGCACGCATCATTTGGGACGTGCCAGAAGACCCCAACGGAGAGATATTGGCATATAGAGTATCCTACCACCTGAACAGTTCGACGCAGCAGCAGTTTTCAAGGGAGTTCCTACCGTCGGATAGAACCTTTAGGTAATAAGATAGACAAAACACTTGGTAAATTGTTTGCTATTGGCCAAATTACAAATAATATATATTAAAGATATAGAACAATACAATGTGTATATTCAAAATATAAACAGTTCGTCTTTGCAGTTACTGATGCGTTATGGGAAAGTTAGTCATTTTCGATTCTTTTAAGTAAGACTTTCTGTATATAAAGCGGATATATTGTAATACGTTCGTTTTGCAGGGCTACAGAACTGCTGTCAGAGAAGTACTACCAGTTCTCGGTAACGGCTCAAACGCGACTGGGCTGGGGCGGCACCGCGCGCGCCCTCGTGCTGACCACAGTGAACCGCGCCGCGCCCGCGCCGCCCGCGCGCCCCAACGTGGCGCGCTCGCTGCTGCAGCCGCACCACATCACCTTCTCGTGGACGCCCGGCAACGACGGCTACGCGCCGCTGCGGTAACTATCCCAGCTGTACTACAGTGCTAGCACGACCGCGACTGGGCTGGGGCGGCACCGCGCGCGCCCTCGTGCTGACCACAGTGAACCGCGCCGCGCCCGCGCCGCCCGCGCTCCCCAACGTGGCGCGCTCGCTGCTGCAGCCGCACCACATCACCTTCTCGTGGACGCCCGGCAACGACGGCTACGCGCCGCTGCGGTAACTATCCCAGCTGTACTACAGTGCTAGCACGACCGCGACTGGGCTGGGGCGGCACCGCGCGCGCCCTCGTGCTGACCACAGTGAACCGCGCCGCGCCCGCGCCGCCCGCGCGCCCCAACGTGGCGCGCTCGCTGCTGCAGCCGCACCACATCACCTTCTCGTGGACGCCCGGCAACGACGGCTACGCGCCGCTGCGGTAACTATCCCAGCTCTACTACAGTGACAGCACAACTACAACAGGGCTTACTTTCTTTTTCCCTGTGCCCCCAAAAAGTCATTCTGGCCAACACAGGATCGTAAAATGGGGGCTAAGCTAAGGCCATTTAGTTGTTGTGGAAATTGATTGCGAAGGCAGCAGCCTGTAACAGTGGGTACCTTTAGATTAATAAAGTACGTGGTGTTTTTTTTTTCTTGCAGCTATTACACAGTACAACAAAAAGAAGAAGGCTCCACATGGCAGACGATCCCCGAGCGCGTGGACCCATTCGCAACGTCATACACTGTGGAAGGACTGAAGCCATACACAGCTTACCAGTTCCGCATTCGAGCCACCAACGACATCGGTCCCAGTCGTTACAGCAACGCCACTGAGACCGTCCGCACTTTGCCTGCAGGTCAGTATTACATGCGAATCTGGTCTGTTATATGCTAAACGTCATACACCATGGAAGGGCTGAAACCACACCTACACGGGTTAGACAAGACAGCTACGTCTGCAGACTTCATGAAGAGGTGGCCTGAGGAGGACTGCGAGTGATCCCTACAGGTAATAGTCTTACCCTTTTACTCTGTTTTATTTATGAATGGTATGTGAAAGAAACCTTATTCCTCGTGGCGTATTTTGTTGCTTAGTTTTAAAGACGAAACCTTTGCCTATAGGCATGATCTCGTATAACAGATTCCTATTACTAGTATTAAGATGCTGTGTTATGTTTTGTTAAATTTTGTTGAAACTGTACCTATACGGGTGAGTGGTAATCAGGGCTTGTAACCGGTTAATGCAAAAAACCCCGAAATGATCCAATATATTTAATTATTTTATGGTTTTTATGTAAAACCCGATGTTTTATTATAGATTTCACTTGAAATTATAGGATTTTTCGATTGAATATAAAACAGTAACGAAAAGAACGAAAAAACAAACAGGTTTTTTACTATGGATTTCGGTTACGGTTACAAGCCCTGGTGGTAATATCTGAGAGCAGATATTATGTGCAGGACAGCCGAGAATGTGGGAATGGAACGTAAAGCGACAGAGTGGAACGGAACGGGTGCATGAGAGAAGGATGACAAGAGGTGTGAGAGGAACGGGGAGAACAATTTAAATGGTGGACGGTTGCGCTAATGTTCGAATTAAATCCCTTGATTAAAAATAGTTATTGTCGTTCAAAGAAAACAAGTTTATTAAATATTGGTTTTTATTACGAGGCTCAACAAGATCCCACATCAATATATCAACGCAAATATTTGCAGTCTTTTTTTATAATGTTATTATCACCATCACTCATTCATCAATCCAGGTAGCCTCATTGCACTACGGGAACAATAATATTCAGACGTGTGAAAAAATAAACAATCTGAATCTCGTATCTTAGGACATTTAATTTTTTTTATTTCAAAACTTAAACTCAGTACACACCGCCTACTGAACAAGATACTAAATTATTTGTATTATTTACAGCCCCAAGCAAAGCCATAGAAAAACTCCACGTGGTCCCGATAACGCCCAGTAGCGTCCGAGTGCAATGGACTCCGCTTACCGAACAATACTGGAGCGGCGACACGCAGACCGGCGGCTACCGTGTCTATTACCAGCCCCTTACGGATTTCCCCACGCCTCTACATCATACTATGAAACAAGAAGTGCCTGGCATTAAGGTAAGATTCCTTAAACTAAGGCAGAACGTTGTCGTAAGCCAGGAAAAAACTAGAACGTGTAGATTTGTGTCAAAATATCTGAGACTGGTACTATAATAACAGGATTTGGGTTGGTTGAGGTGGCGGGCAGGGTGACGGTAAAGAGAGACAACTGAAGTCAATGCTCGGAATGGAATGTGTTTATTTAATATCATTATACCTATTTATACATGTATAGAGCTAGTGCATCGCAAGCAATGCGCATTATGTCGCAGCAAACCATGAAGTTGCTGTTAAACATGTAATATGGCTAGACAGCCATTACACCTCCCCCGAAGGTCCCTTCACCGCCAGGGTGGCAGAAGAAAAATTTAATGCATATTACTTGCTTACAATTTTTCTGTAAATAAGTTGAATAAATCATTAATAAAATCATTTCTATATAAAAATAATTGACATTTTAAGTCTTTAAAAAAATGTATATAACAATCATATTTGTTTTGTTTGAAGAATTCTTAATCTTAGGCTCAGTGTCGTGTTGGTCCTTTTTTTTTAAATAAAAGAAAATTTAATTCATTAGTCATTAATTATAAGTTTTTAACACATTATAAGTTTTATTCATTATCAGGATGCGCATTATCGATATGTAAAAAAAAATACTTATTAGTTATATTTTATAGCGCTAAAAATCCTTTAGGGCTAGTGCCTATACCTTGTATTCATTTATTACTTGTCGACTGGAAAATAATCATTATCAATATTCATTTATTAATAGTAGGGTACCTTTCATAAACCTATCTAGTTCAACTAAATAAAACTAATGCCTTTAATTGGAGACTCCTGCTCCTACAATAAATGGGAATGGTTACCCAGGGCATGGTCACCCTATAACAATACATCATGGGCTACGCTCCCGTGCGTACCCGAACTACAAAACACAATACAATACACAATAAATCGGTATATCAGGCCTGGCTACTTGGCTCTGCCTGTACCCTACACCTGTACCTGAGACACAAATACATTAAGACATAATAGTCTCCTACGATTCTCACTAAGGACACGGTAGTTCGCATAATGATCGAATGAAGGACTAGCGCTCTAGCTAAGGTCACATTCTCTGAATGTGCCTATAACTCCTTTAACTACTTATTCCTAACTTGGTACCTTACTGCGCTTCATAAAAAAAAATTACTGTACCTTAGTACAAATCTATTCAAAACTCAATAAAACAAAAGTAAACAAGTATTAACATTCACTTTCACTAGGTATCAGATGATCAGTCCAATACGTAGCTAAAGCAAAGATCATTAATGTGAACAATTAAAATATCAAAGCAAATGGTGGTATCAAATTTCATTCACTGTAAATTAAAATATACTAAATGCGCGATGAAGTGTCGCGACCTACATAATTTTTGCTGACACGCGCGTAATCATACGGCGCGTGCGACCCCGTATTACGAAACTTGTTTTTATGGACTACATTCGACACTAAGAATTAACAATTTACAATAAATTTTTTTTTTTGAAAGCAATTTGAAAATAAGAAACATATGTACTACTAATTTACTACTATTTTTACGTTATGTATGTGTTCTACCTTTATACCTTATAAGTCTGTCTCTGGTGGTAGCGGCGGACTTTGGGGTGTCCAGATTCGGTCTCCTGCGGCTTCGGCTGGCGGCGTCGCGTGGAGCGCTCGGAGATGTCCATAATGCATCCTCTCGCGAAGCCTTTGCTGCGTGTGCTCGTGCAGCGTCCTTGGTGGCGCTCGGCGCACCGTTCTGGTTCTGGTTGTCTGATGGTGCTGCGCTGTTCCTTGGCGCTGGGCTTCTTGGTCTCGACCTGCTTGTGGCTGTGTCAACCACTCGACACACCTTGGGGGTCCGTCGTCGTGCGGGCCCAGAGTGTCACCCTCGCTAATGGCTTGCTCGCTGTTGGCGGCGGCAGTGGCAACTCGTTGGCGCTGTTGGTTGCCTGGCTACTGTTCTGTTGGGGCTGCGCTGCTTGTCGTCGGCTCGGCTCGGCTGGCTGCGTTTCCGGCGTGGCCACTGTAAATGTTGTATTTATTGTCTCCTGGACTGTTCGGACGTTGTCACCGATAGTTATTCGTGGACTCCTTATGGCCGATATGGGCCCCACTAACTGAATGTCGATACCTTCGATCGTAAGGGTTAGCTTCGTTGATGACATGACCGTGGTTGAAGATTTTTCCTGGGTAGAGTTTCTTGTTACTGACTGCTTCTGACTGCGTTTTTGAAGATTTTTCGGTCCTGGTGGTCGATTTGAAGATTCTTTACTGGTTCGTTATAGGCAGGGTCGCCATATAATAACAGGATTTGGGTTGGTTGAGGTGGCGGGCAGGGTGACGGTAAAGAGAGACAACTGAAGTCAATGCTCGGAATGGAATGTGTTTATTTAATATCATTATACCTATTTATACATGTATAGAGCTAGTGCATCGCAAGCAATGCGCATTATGTCGCAGCAAACCATGAAGTTGCTGTTAAACATGTAATATGGCTAGACAGCCATTACAGTACTGAGGCGGAGATAAGCGGCGGACGATGCTATTGATTGATTCTGCACATCTCCGGAGATCCGCTTCAGTGGATAGGCAGTCTGAACCCCGTCATCTTTGCATCCGTAACATATATTTGACTGAATGCGTCGGTCGTAGTCGGTTTCGCTATCGTTTCGCACAAGTCGGTCCCATCGTACAGCAGTTCCGCGAGTGCAGTTCCGCGGCGGAGGTGTGTTACTCGTGTTAGGTACCATTTTATTATAACGCCGTCTAATTTTCAACTTTAAATCGTTCGTGTGTGTTCTTTAAAACTAACCTAACTTTTTCAGGCCTATCAATCGAAAGCTGTGTCTTTGCCTATTTTTTTACCATAACCATGTTTACGTGTTCCAGAGCGAAGAAGTAGTTCTGACGGACCTGGCAGTGGACCGCAACTACGAGATCAGCGTGTGCGCGGTGAACTCGCAGGGCTCGGGGCCAGGCGGCACGCCGGCGGTGGTGTGGGTGGGCGAGGCCGTGCCCACCGCGCCGCCGCGCGACGTGCGCGCCGAGCCGTTGTCGCCCACCGAGGTGGCGCTCGCCTGGCAGCCGCCGCTGCTGGCGCAGCAGAACGGCGACCTGCTGGGGTACAAGGTGCGTGTTTGTATATCTAGCGGACCTGGCAGCAGACAGCAACTACGAGATCAGCGTGGGCGAGGCCGTGCCCAATGCACCGCCAAGGAAAAGTTTTCCTCGATTTGTGGCTTTCCTAGACAGAATATTTTTTTGGTCTTATACAAGCTTTCGATCCTGGATAGGAATGGTATCAATTGGCGTATAAAAAAAAGTTTGTCGAAAATGACTTTTATCTCGCATCCTGTGTGTTTTTTGAGTTTTTTCCAAAATCTGTAAACGCCAATCTTCATTAATTTGAAATCGAGGGAAGACCTTCTAAGACCATTTTCGCGTAGCAGCCCTCACTGACCCAAAAAGAAAATCACCTGTAGGTATACTGTATATATTATGTCTAAATATAAACGACGAATGTGACATGCTGACGAGTGACGATCTGGTTGCTTTTCGATGCTCATAATCAGTACTAACGCACAGACATTGGTAACGGCACTCTTCTACTTTCTATTTCACAAAGAAAAAATACTATTATTGTTTTTTTTTGTTAACCAGATCTTCTACTTAATGACGGAGTCCCCGGAGGAGCCCGAGCCGGGCCGCAAAGCCGAAGAGGAGATAGAGGTCGTCGCTGCAACTGCCACTTCGCACTCTCTCGTCTTCCTCGACAAGTTCACGCAGTATCGTATTCAGGTCATATTACATTTTATTTGTTTTTTCGAGAGCTTAAAAGAAACCTGCAATAAAAATGAGTACCAAAAAATTTTGGCAGTTATCAATTATTTCTGACACTCTTGTCATCATAATATGTTATTTCTGCTCCCTAGAGGTTATTATGAAGATGTAACTCGAACAGGTTCTTGCATTCAACCCGGCCGGCGACGGGCCGCGTTCCACCTCCATCCTGGTCCGCACGCACCAGGGCCTGCCCACCGCGCCGCGCAACATCACCTTCACCGACATCACGATGAACAGCCTCGTCGTCTCCTGGGAGGCGCCGTATCGCCGGAACGGCCTTATACAGTCGTACCTGGTCACCTATGAGACCATCGAGCAGGATGAACGTAAGTGGAATCAATCGTGCAGAACGGTTTCAAAGACATTTTATAAATAAATATAACTAATAGTATATAGGTAATCATTATTTTGACTTTACTAAATACATATATTTCTTAAAAATGTTTGGGATTCAAATCGTAAATTGCACGCATGACCTGTTTTTGAAATATGCCGTTTATACAATGTGACACATGACATGAACAACTTTTTTTGTGTTATATAATCAACCTAGAGATTACAAAAATTTTCATCACACTTGCTCGTAAGAGCTGTTGTTAGACGTAGGTGATGCGGGTCGTACATCACTTATTTCGACCAAGGGCTGTAATGTAAGTTTCATCTCTCTTACATGGGGAGCCAGACACCCGCGGTGCCGGAGCGCACAATGTACTATAGGTCACGACATTTAAACGCCCGAATTGTATAAAACAGTGGAAATTTGTTTGTGATTTCGGATTTGGCCTAAAAGTAAAAGTTTTTCAGTGTGGTCTACATAATTACTTCGCACAATATGGTAAAGAGTTGAAAAAACATTCTGTATTTGTGGATTCTTCTCAAAACATCTATTTGACTTGCATCAGATTTAAAAGAACAAAAACATTTTAGAATTGAGCAAGCAAGTGAAGCAGAAGGTGACCGAGCAGCGCTTGGCCGTGGGCGGGCTGGAGGAGGAAGTGGAGTACCGGTTCTCGGTGCGCGCGGTGACGCTGGGCGCGGGGGGGGCGGCGGAGGCGCGCGCGCGCACGGGCCCGCAGGCCGGCTCGCCCGCCACGCCGCGCGCGCTGCAGCTGGCGCCGCTGCCCGCCGCGCTGCACCTCGCCTGGACCAATGCCGCCTCCGGCCGCGGCCCGCTGCTCGGATACTACATCGAGGCAAGGAAGAAAGGTACGTGCGCGGTGCGAGCCCAACACTAATTATACGGAGTCGGTGCGCGTCTTAGGGTGAATGAAAACGTTCGGTGTACGGCACGGCTGCCCTGTGACCCGACCGAATTACACACACATACGTCCGGTTGACGCCTGTGGCCTATTTAATAAAGCTACAATAGGGAAAATGCTGATTTAATATTTACCATTATTTTGTGATCAAAACGTTAAAAAAACATAAAATTATAGGTATTGTAAAGTTTTTACTTAAGTTTATACTAATTTCAAACAATAATTACGATTTGAAAATTTGAAGTGACGTGAAACGGAACGTGTTTTAATCCACCAATCAGCGTCTGGTGACGTCACGCCTGTATGACAACTAATGGGGTTGGCAACTGTCACTAGTGTTGTTCTATGGGATGAACTTGCGGCCATCTTGTCGAGCAAGGTGGTTTGGTTTTGTGATTAACTTCTTATTTTTTGTTCATTTTCGTGATTCAGTGTGTAATATATAGCTTATTCTGCAGTGATTTAACGAACTAGTGTGCAACTAATGAAGAATTAATCTCAAAACAAGTGTAACCCCTGTTTGAGTTGGATATCCGTTAGTCCACGTGCTTTTTGTAGGGAGAAGCTATCTCCTTATAAAAAGCCTAACCTCACCGTTCAACGTCCAGCTCTTGGAGCGAAATTTTAACTAATTAACCGTACACTTGTCGTCTCTACTTCGACATTGGCAAAATTGTCCCAATATTGTGGACAGAATGCCATTTATTTTAAATATTGAATTGTTCTATGGGATTTGGCTTAAAGGGCTAGTATCCGGGTAAAAAAAGAACAGAATTTGACCCTATTGGCAGGTTTGACAGGGACGAATCAAGGACAAACAAATATGGCGTGTGATACACACATGAGTGGCGACACAGGAACTGTAGATCCGTTTAGGCGCGAAAATTATATAGTAACAGCATTTCTTGACTGTAAATTATAGTATTTTCATTTTTTAACACACCCGTGGTCTATTCTACGTGCGATTCTCTCAAATGAAAGCATAAATGAAAACATTGCATCTTGCCTATAGACAATTTACAAGCGGTAGTCTCTTTCTAATACATAGAGCTAGAAAGAGACTTCCGCTTGTAAATTGTCAATAGGGAATATTATGGAAAACTCTGCGTAGGGGGCGGCACTAGCACAAACAGAAAGCCTACTGCGTAACACGAAAATAAAAGTTTCGTTATCTGGTACTGTCACTCTTACACATTGGAGCGATAAAAAGATAGATGCAGCAGATGTCAAAATTTCAATTCTTGTGTTTCACAATAGGCCCTCTGTAAACAAACCGCCTTTGTGCACAAATGACATTCTTATTCGTTATAAATAGGGAATATTACGCAAAACTCTACGTAGGGGGCGGCACTAGCACATCCATAGGGCCTACCACGAAACACGAAAATAGGAATTCCGTTACCTGGTTCTCTGTCACTCTTTCATATTCGAGCGATAGAGAGGCACATGACAAAATTTCGATTCTCTTGTTTCACGATAGGCCCTTTGTAAACAAACCGCCTTGGTGCGTAAATATGACATATTTATTCGTTTTAAATTATCTATGAAAACTTGTAAAAAAAACTGGTTAAGGCCTGGTATGTATTAAAAACTCTATGGTTTACCGGTGTGCTAGTGCTGCACTCTGGTGGCAGAATATTGCAGTAATATCCCCTATTCTCTATGAAAACTTGTAAAAAAACTGTTTAAGGCCTAGTACGAGTATGTATTAAGAACATGGTTTACCTATGTGCTAGTGCTGCACTCTGGCGGCAGAACATTGCAGTAATATCCCCTATTGTAGCTTTATTAAATAGGCCACTGGATGACGAATTTTGACATGACATTAGGTTTTGAACTTGAACCGTGTGTGTGCGGGCTTAGAGCATATACCTAGTGTGCGGGGAACTGGCATTAAGAGCCGCCAGGACGCTCGCGTGAACTCGCGTCCCCATACAAACGTAGTTCAGCTCTCATTTTAAAACGACCTGCTTTAAAACTACGAAATTTGGCATGGAAATTATAGCAGTACAGATATATGTCGGTAATTCGTTTTCGTTGCTAAAAATTGTCATACAAAGTAAATGTAGCAAAAATAAGTTTTGTATGTAAATCTGTAACTGGCTGTATTTTCTTTGTATTATTTAGCAACGAAAATGAATTACCGACTTAGATCTGTACTGCTATAATGCCCATGCCAAATTTCATGGTTCTAAAGCACGTCGTTTTAAAATGAGAGCTGAACTACGTTTGTATGGGAACGCGAGCGTCCTGGCGACTCTTAAGTATGAAATATGTACCATACTTTTCTATGGAGCGCACATTTTAGCATCGTCACACAACACCAAAATGGATTTTCATACAATACTAAAGCCACTCCGCCGCCGTCGAGGGGCGCCGGCACAATCACCTGGTGATTGAAAAAACTCAACGCAGGTTGTAACACATTCTTCGAAGTCAATTCTTACCAACTTGCCTATTTTGAGTACTCTTGACAGTTTTCACCATGATTTTTTTGTATCAGAATATGCGTGAAAAATTAAGGCGTTTGTAAATTCTTAATGATTTCCTTTTATTATTTCTTTTATGAATACATGTTAACTTTTTCTGCAGCCAAGGAAACCTGGCAGGCCTGTAAGTTTCTAGTGTACCTCTTCGCACATTAGATTTTGTCATAATAACTTTGCACATAGCCTGTAAAATGTACATAACCTTCATTATTTTCAGTTATTATCAACCCGAATGTATATATCAAGTTGCATTTCATTTTCAGATGATACGCGATGGGAAACGATCACAAGAACTAGCAATGGAATGCTAGAAGAGTTTACGATATCATACCAAAGTCTGCTACCCTCCACCGCCTATAATTTCCGAGTGATAGCATACAACATGTATGGCATCAGCAACCCGGCGTATAACGAGAAAGTCATAGTAACGCCGTCGAAGCTGTACTTGGAATACGGCTATCTGCAGTACCGACCGTTCTATCGCCGCACGTGGTTCGTTGTGGCTTTGGCAGCCGCCTCCGTGGTCATTATTATTATGGTCATAGCCATACTTTGCGTGAAGAGCAAGAGTTACAAATATAAAAGTGAGTTAATCGGTTTTTATTGTTTAGCTGTTATTTTGGTTCTAAGAGTATTAAAGAACATCGCACTTGACTTTATTTTGTTTGCATCATGATAATGGTAGATTATTGGATGAAAAAACAAACTTATTTGAAATATGTACCTCTAGCGGGATTTATTGATGTGCATACGCAGTTACGCACAACTCTTTGAACGTCATACGTCAAAGTACAAAAACGTAAATCACTCGCCAAGATCAATGGTGCAAGCGAGTCAATATAAACCTTGCTTGAAAGGGCGAAGGTTACTTTGACAGCGTACGTCATAGCACTTACAGGTGTTCTGGGCACGACTACGTAATATGACACATTTAGGTGTTCTTAGCGTCCAAAAAGTTAAGGTTCGATACCGAGTGTGAAAAAATAACGTTCACTTCGTATATTTGTTAACAGAAGAAGCTCAGAAGACTCTAGAGGAGTCGCTGGCGGGCGAGACGGACGAGCGCGGGTCGCTGGCGCTGGACCTGTACCGCTCGCGCGCCAACTCGGCCACGAGCGCGGGCGCGGGCGGGGGCGGCGGGGGCGGGGGCACGCTGCGCCGCAAGCAGGCGCCGCAGCTCGGCAAGTCGCCGCCGCGCCCGTCGCCCGCCTCCGTGGCCTACCACAGCGACGAGGAGAGCCTGCGCGCCTACGACGAGAACCCCGACGACTCCTCGCTCACCGAGAAGCCCTCCGAGATGAGCTCCTCCGACTCCCAGGTGATCACCATTAAAATCAGCGTCGTTTGAATTCCCACACGTGTGACTAAACGCTTTGTTTTTGCATACCCGCGTCGGGAGTCGTGATGGTAAATATGATCTCTATAGCTTTTTTCGTCACGCTTTTATTGAGCACTGTTAATAGTTGCAATCGCAGTGTACTGTGCTACGAGTACATCGTTGTGTTAGATTCACCAGTTTTCTTATTCCTCTTTGTACATTTCGAGGCAGCGTCTCGTTCGTTTCCGCTATTTAGATCTTGGTATGCGGTATGTTTGATTTAACATTATTGTAAACATGTTGATGAATGTTATATTTTGTTAAAAAAAATACAAATTAAATAGTTTATGTTTCGTTTTCTAAAACAATAACTAGAATTGGCTTTAAATAAATTACCGACTGAATTAATCTTATGCTACTCTATATAATGGTACGTTCACGTTAGGTTTCATCGCACGTTAAACGTTGACATCCAATCCTGATCAAAACTGAACAGAAGGCCTCACGCATGCAGCTGACTGTAAATCTAAATGTTAAAACCATCACACATTTATGAAGCCTAATGTGAACATGCCCTACGGGAGTGCCCATAATTAATAATACCTTTTCCCCCATACAGAATTCCGAGAGCGATAACGAAAGCGTTAGATCGGAGCCGCACTCGTTCGTGAACCACTACGCGAACGTGAACGACACGCTCCGACAGTCGTGGAAGCGGCAGCGGCCCGTGCGCAACTACTCCAGCTACACGGACTCGGAGCCCGAGGGCAGCGCCGTGGTGAGCCTCAACGGCGGCCAGATCGTCATGAACAACATGGCGCGCTCAAGAGCCCCACTTCCTGGTTTCTCCTCCTTCGTATGACAGCGGTCGTGCGAGCAGCTGGAGCCTGCGCCCGCGCCCGCCGTACACATCTAATGTAAAGGACACACGAAGGTATATTTAGACCTGTATGTGTATTTCAAACAGAAAGTGAAGCCGGAAGAGTTTCAAAAAGATTAAATCTCGTTTTGAAGTAGAGAGTAATGGCGTCAATAGACAATGGTGCAACATGACGATGTCAGTATGTCAATCTCGTAGCGAGTGCGAGTGGGACCGTGCCCCCTAGTTTGACGCTGTCTTTCGGACCGCACGTTTTGTTTGAAGAGCACACTGCTTTTTATATACCTTCATGAACGGTCACTGCCCATTCCCAATTGTGTATTTACTTTTTTTTACTTCCTAATGTAAATACATATCAGTTATAAGTTATAAACTAAAGTTTACAAACGGTATAGTTGTTAAATAAATTTGTTATTGACAGATCTAGTGATTGAACTCAAATGATCATATACGATCTCAAGCGCCTTAGTACTATTAGTTATGCTAGATGCGTGATTGCGAATGATAAATTTATATTTGTGTGAGTGATATAGCAACTCTCGTTGTTTCTAAATAGAGATATTTCTCACTAGATCTGTCTTTACAGCAGACTTCTGAGCTAACCTGAATGACCCCCTCAAAGTAACCTATACACGCAATTTTTTTTGTGTCTAGATTATTTTGACAACTTCTCCTGCTTAGCTACATCTTTAGCTGATTGTACTGGAAAAGATGATGCATGTGTTCTTACGTTTTAAGATATTATAATTGAATTAGAACGACCAATGTTATATTAATAGCAAAATTTTAGAGATCTCGTTATATCAAACTATTTTGATTAATTACAGAGTTAATAATAATGACCTAATGTTATAAGTGTGATTTGATATATCTAGACAGGAATACAAATATATGTAGTAGTGGATGGAGTTCATAATGTCGCGAAATACACGCAGCTTAGAAATAAGTTTGTCAACCCACACAACCGACGCAACACATTTAAACTGTAAGCTTTAATTAAACTATTCAGTAACTGTTTTTGAATGGTTTTTATATTTTTCTGTTTAGTGTTTCTTAAAAAAAATCTTATTGTATATTCTACCTCCTTCTCCATGGTTGCTATGTTGTCGGTTATCTGCGTTGATAGACTTGTTGCCACAGGCAAAATATAAATTAAAATTAAGATGTTCACAATTTATTCCTATTGCACTTAAGCCACTATATTTAGGAACACAATTGTAATAAAATAACTGAAATAAAGTCACCTTAGAAATCTTATGTACTTACTTTGTAAAACAAAAGTTTAAATTAGGTCGCATAATCCCACAATAAAATAATATTATCACATAAAAAATAATTATGAATTATTTTGTACGTAAAGCTACGTAACATGAACTAAGTATCTGTTTAATTGTTATGTATTTTACTTAACACTTATGGATGTTACTTTCAAATTAGGTTACACTCATACACGTTTATTAAGTCTCGTATTATGAATGATTGTAATCATTAAAATATTTTTGGCACTCGGTACCTACTCGTAGAAATATCTTATGTACCTACTAAACTGCGAGCTATGTATATATTTGTTTTTTTTTTACCAGATTTGCTGTACAGCCGACGATAATAAAATTACTTTAATACCCGCTTATATAATATAACATTGCACCACTCTGAAACACGAAAGCTGGCTCGGATGAATACAGAACAATCTCTGTCTTCGAGTAAAGGCTGTACAGTCGCCACCAGATATATCGGAGCAGCCAACACAATCAGAACACGACACAATGGTCACAAATATCTGAACAACGCCTCTATTGTCAAGGCGATAAAGTGCATGTTCAGATATTTGTGAGTACCCTGGCTGCTGTGATATTTGATAGCGATTGTACGAAGTGCGTGTGGCGGGAGAATTAAATAATAGATGATAATAGTCGCCGGAGTGGCACCACACATGCAAACAGCCAACCTGTCAGTCTAGGCAAGTTTATGGGACACATAAGTGTTAGAGAGAGCAAACGTTTTTGCGATCTCGTTACACAAGTAGGTGCGACTCGTAAAAGTCGCCAATGTTGCTCTTATTATTATTTTTACTCAAAAATTGTTGGATTTCCAGACAGCTTTGGTGAATCAGTTTGAAGTAAGTGTATGTATGGGTGACTATCATAATGCCTTAAAATATAATGAACAGTATTGTTTGCAATAGTTGAGCGATTTATGTTATAAGGTATAATATTGAGACATAGTTTAGGTTTATTTCTTAACATTTTTTATGGAGCAAAGAAATCGACTGATAATTTTAGAAGTAAACTCCAATTTATGTAAATAAAATTAGTATTACCCATAAACATAAGGCAGCATGCATTTAATTTAAGAAAAAGCTTGAAGACTAGGCACAACTTTATTAAAATAACTGTGATCTATTGTAATATAAAATTTTCATAAAAACTTTTAGATATTACTACAATATATAGGCGTGTAAAATAAAGTTAGTTGTTCATAAACTAGGAATATTTTGTAAAATTCACTTCAAAACATACTGCAGCGCTGTTAGTGATATGTACTAAAATTAGGATGCACTTGTATATTTCGTTTTTACAATTTTTTACTCAATAACATTTGAAAATGTAATTTAATTGATCAATGAACCAGTTTAAGTTTTTTTCCATAGCTTTATTAGAATGTAAAAGTTTTATGATTATGAAATGTTATAAACGACGTTTACAAAAGGCAAGTGGATAGGAATGGCACTGAAAAGTGGAGAACTGTGTAATTCTTTTACGTAATCATGATTGCCATAGAAACTATGTCAGGTGCCATTATTTGGGCGGAAATTCCCTATTTATAACTTTCAATATTTGGACGTTTACTTTGTAACAATACAGAATTATAAGCATAAAATGTTTTCTTTGTTTTCACTAAACCTTTTTGTTACTTACTGACTTAAAGATATAATAGACGGCCATAGTCGTAGTAGTAGTAGAACTTTTTGAACAAATAGCGTACTAGTACACTAGTAGCTACTAGGTGGAGTAGCAGTGCAGGGTGCAGGTGACTTTTCCTCTTACATTTTCGGTATCTTTCGGGGGCTTTCGGACAGGGCGCAATCGACTAGAGCTTCAAAAAGTTCTCTACTATATAAGTTACTGCCAATACCGATCCATACCAATCGTTTGTTTACAAAGTCAATGCATTGACTAATACCAAGTAGTCGTAAGTACTTACCTAGACCGGAGGCCGTCGCCGGCAACCAGCGCGCGTCGCCGCAGTCAGCCGCACGACCCTATCGAACATACTGGTTTTTTAAGTATGTGGATAAAGTTTAAAATTATTTCACGCTGAAAATGCTCGCCGCGCCGCTGACACTTGTTATTGGGCTTGTTGATTAATAATTTTTCACACCACCTGCTCGACAATGCCAAATTATGTATCATGTCATGAAAACCCCACCGAAAGCAAATCATTGTAGCCCTTGGCTTTAGCGGGGAACGTTACATTATAACCCGCCGGGTAATAATGTGATTTGACTTCTTATTGTTGTCCTTAAAGTCCAATTTCGAAAAGTCCGGACGGCGCCTCAGCTAATCCCCGCGAGCCGCGGCGTCACACCGAACTGATTTGAAAATGGAACACATTTTAAATCCTAAAACAATTGCCGCGAGTGTCATAAGACGCTGCAGTATACGGAGAAATACTTCAGAAGAAATACTTCTATTAAAGTAGAAGATAAAATTCTAATAATATGTACTAAACATCAATTTTCTCTTTTCATTTACTTTCATATAATTCCGTTTCTAGTAGTCTTGGTTTTGTTATTGTCTCGCAAGAGGTGAGAAAAGTAGAGTATACTCCTTGGGGATAAAGCTGTTTTAGTCACGGGCGCGCTTAAATCCCTCACTGCACTCAGGACTCAAATCTTAATTCCCTCTCGCTGCGCTCGGAAGTTAAAACTAGAGTCCTTCGTTACGTTCGGGATTCAATAGCGCGGCCGTGACATAAAACAGTGCTTTATCCCTTTGGTGTACAATCTACTAATAATACATTGAATGTTAATGGTGGGAGTAAATTTAATACAGCCAAATTAATATGCAAGTACTTTTTTGTGTATTTATAAGATTAAAATAGTTTGTCACATTTTGCTAACCAATCTCTAGGAGCATATTTTGCACTATTTTGCCATTGTTTAATAACATTGTAAGCAGCAGCATCAACAATAGAGAATTCATTATTATATATCCAAGTCTTGGATTGAGTGAATAATTTCTTGGTCAATGCTTCCTTGCTCTTCTCTGGTGTTCTCTCCAACAAGTGACAGATATCCAGGAGGTTGTCCACATTGTAGTCTTCAGAGTCATATGGTATAACAGATGGATATACCAATGAAACATATCTTAAAATGTTTACATTGCCAACAATGGGCAAGTCCAAAGATGACCACTTTAATTCAGGATCAGCTGAAACTAAGCATAAAATAAGAATGATTACACAACTTTGACTGCCCAAAAAAAGGAGTGAATTGTTTTTTTACTATACTACAGGTGATTCCACACTTCCACATGCTTCCACAGTAGTGGAATACTAAGTTTATACTGAGTAAAAAAGGGTAGTTTGCTCTCTCCATAATATAAGTCCTTAATAATTACTCAACTTACCATTTTTGAATATCAACCTGATGGTAACTTTAGATCCACATCCTTGCTTTGGTAAGCTTTTCACAAAAGCCTGTATTTTTGGCACCTTTTCACTTGGGACAGAAGAATGAACATGCCATGACGCATCAACTGGAGATTCCTTCAATACCTTTTTTAAAAACCAGGGTAAACAATCAGGGCTGTATACCAAAACTATTTCCTCTGGTATTTCAATCTGTAAAAACGTAATTGGGTAAGTAAATTAACATTGGATAACATAGAGGGTGCTAAATGGTCAGTCCGTCCATGTAACACAAGACCATTGCTAAATGCCAGCATTAAGACAAATAGATACACATGACTCACTAGGTGAGTCCAAAGGCACACTCGACGAGTAAACAAAGCTGCACGCAGAGAACTCCCCTGAAGTTGATTGAGAAGTTCATTTATTTGTATGGTCCGAAAGGACTCGCTAGTGGACTGGTTGGCATGGCCTCTAGTCGTCTATAGCTAGTATGGACTGAACTCCACTCGGAAGTTTTGTGGCATGTGAGCAAAGCTACTGAGAACTCTATAGGTGAGTTCTTGGCTCTGAGTGTAAAAAAAGAGCTTTCTTAAATTTTCAAATGGCTGCAAAATAAGCTTAAGTAGTGGAAATGAACCAGACTGCAGTTTAAAAAGAGTTATGGTTTGTATTGGAACACATTGCTAGACTGTGTCCAATAAATGACATGTGATTTGACTATACTTACTACAGCAGGTTTTTTGTTGCTTGATCTATTAACTTTTGCAGCATCCACATTGCAGAAAGAACTGATTGTTTTTATCCTGTCATAGAGAATGTCAAGTTTCTTTAAAAGCTGATCCTGCCTGACTTCCAAGTCTGCCATTTCCTTGCTTGGCACCTGTAACATATTTTATCATTTATACATGCTTATGGACATGTTTTTAAATGACTTAAGGTATGTACCTTTAAGACAGGAGAAGATATGAAATTTATAAGACGAGATGGCTTGCATATAATACATATGTATTTGTGCACTGGTTTGATACAGTTGGACATTCCGCATTGCCTCACATAATTTTACAATGACAATTTACAGAACCTCAGATGATATAACACCTTTTGGTGAAGGATAAGTAAAATAATATTCGAAAACAGATAAGTGCTATCAAGTGAAAAGAAAAGAATTTTGAAATCAAGCTATTACGAAGAATATCCGATTAATTTAATCCTTAAAGTTTAAATATCACCACTACATACAATACAGTTTTGAAATCGTTCAGTAAATGAAAAGCGCAGCGCAGCCCTCAAGATATTTTATTCCGTGTATGTAGTTTCTAGGATAACCTTGTTTAACCTTTTTATGGCCATAATGGATGAATGATAGATATGTATCGGGTAAAAGAGAGTACTAATGAAATAAACCTTTAGTAACTTGACAACCTGGTTTCTAATATTGATATTGATTTCTTCTTCGGTCGATTCTGCCGTCGTGTCGAAATTGTAAAGATTTTTCATGTGATACATGCACTTCGGTAAAAGTATATTACCGTCATGAGTAATAATTTTTTTCATGGAATACATTGTGCTCATTGATGAAACAAAATTAAGTACTAATTATGATCTATTTCTAACTGCACAAGACGCTATAAAAAGTAAAGTAGATTTCACCTAACCTCTCGTGCTCTAAAGTAATCAATGGGCTGGGGCTGGGGCTGGGGGGCTGGGCCATAGATTAATATGTATATAACTGAGATAGATGGGCAACTCGACGGCTCCTACTTGCAGCAGCTAGAGCCGCCATCTAGTTTTATAGTGCTACATTTGATCCCGTTACAAGGGAACGGGAGACGGGGTTTAAGGGGTGAGGGGGACGGGGGTAGACCCCGTCCCCCTCGCCCCTTCCTGACAGCCATTTGGCGGGAAATCTAAGTTTGGACGTCCTGTAAAGAAAACTAAGTTTATGTCAAATGCAAACAATATTTATTGTACATATTAAATCAGGTAGGTACATGCTTTTCACAATTAGTACACAATTTAGCAATATTACATTACATATTGACGCTTATAAGTAGGTACCTACATAGGTTAATACTTAATATCTAACAAAAACCTAACAAGCGGAAGTCTCTTTCTAACCTTATGTATTAGATAGAGACTTCCGCTTGTAAATTGTCAATTGTAGCTTTATTAATTACTTTAATTAGGCCACAGGCCATCGGTTCCGTAAATTCTGGCTCGTCACAATAAATACACACAATACTATGGACAAAACCATGAGCAGGAAATATTTATGCGGCATTGTAGTATATATTTATATAAGTAGTTATATCGTCGCTTAGTACCCATAGTACAAGCTTTGCTTGGTTTGGGCCTATTAGTAGGGTTTTGTCTCAGTACAAATGCAAAAAAAATTGTGCGCATCGAGAAAAAGTTGTGAATTTTTGACCATAGATAGAGCGAGCAAAGATGAATATTTTTTAGTATTCGCGGTCTGTAAAATTTTTGGACCTTCACGTCAAAATCAGGGGTCCCGTGCAATATGTTATTACTCTCTGGTTAAGACTGCTAGGGGTTGTTTGGTATCGTTTCCGTGTAAAACAGACGTGCAGAATTCATTTCTGATATTAAAAATGTAAAATTTCGTATTTAAAAAAAAGTTGTGCCGCGAGGAAAAACACAATTTTATTTTTATTTTTTTAGAACGTCATATAACTAATATATATTCTTTATTTCAAATAATAAAAAATATTATAAAGAAGCATATTTAATATAGATTATAGAAACATATACATTTTATACACCTTTAATACAAAAAACTTCTGTTTTTTTTTTTACTTATGTTGAGTAACGGAAAACAGACGTCGCGTCGTTTGAATTGTGATGGTTTATGTTAAAGTAAAGGCGGAAAAATATGTTTTTATTTATTGTATTTTTTTATTTCTGCATTTTGTGAAGTTATTATGAATAAAATTTACTAATAACAAGCCATACATGCATTTTAAGGTCAATACGCTACGGATGTTCACGTTCACATTGATTATCGATACTTACTATGGAGAAAACATATACACCACGCAGCAAACATTTTTTTTCGCGTAGTTTTTGTATACTATAAGCCTAAAAATTGTATATATTTAGAAACTACATTAAATATGCTCCTTTATAATATTTTTTATTATTAGAAAAAAAAAGATATATATTAGTTATATGACGTTCTAAAAAAAAATAAAAAAATGTGTTTTTCCTCGCTACACAACTTTTTTTTTAATAAGAAATTTTACATTTTTAATATCACAAATGAATTCCGCATGTCTGTTTTACACGGAAATGATACCACACAACCCCTAGCAGCCTTAACCATAGAGTAATAACGTATTTCACAGGACCCCTGATTTTGACGTGAAGGTCCAAAAATTTTACGGACCTCCAATACTAAGAAATATTTATCGTGGGCCATTCTATCCATGGTCAAAAATTCACAACTTTTTCTCGATGCGCACAATTTTTACAAATTCGAGCTCTGCTATATGTGGATTAATGAATATTTTGTTATTTTTCAACCGACTTCAATTTCAATTTGTCGGGATCTTTGCTTTTGCTTTTTTTATGTATGTACTTACACCGATTATTCGACCTCAATTTTCATACAAACAAAATATATTCATTTAGCATACGGCTGAAAAACATAAGAAACGTTTTTTATAACAACAAAATTCATAATTTTATATGTCATATCATAACGATTAATTTGCATAATGCTCATGCATGCATGTTTAACAAAATTCACTTGCCCGGTCCATAATGGCAGTATTTTTTTGGTATGAACACTATGAACACAGTGTAGGTATGATTCTCATATTTAGTTATAGCAATCAAAATATAACAAGTGGCATCCCACAAGACACAACATTATAATAAAACTATGTACCTATATAATACAAATGGGCGTATCACAAAATTTACAAGTCACAAAATGAAAGACGTAATTTAGAATTGCCTATTTCACAAGGAAAAATCCATAACTTGTAAACAATTATGAGTCATGAATTAGTTACCTATGGATTTTTCCTTGTAATTTATTGTACATGTTTTTGCTTCGGAACGGTGTCAAAATTATACTATAAATTAATTCGGCATCCCTGATTTATACGAATACGATACCAAACTTTGCCCTAGTAGCTGTCAAGATAAAGCCTCTACTAAAAATTTACATCAAAAATATTGGTGGCTCCACTTCTCAAATCCATCCTTGGACCCCAAGGAATAATCATGCCATAATAAGTCGATATGTTGTGTCGCAACTAAGACAATTAAACGTAATATAGCGCAAAATATTTTTTTTTTCTTATTACAATTTCAGAACTTAGTAACTGTTAATACTTATAAAATGGTCAATTTTTACAAATGTGTAAATTGTTGTGACAATTCTACAATTCAGCGTAGGTAAACTCGGATAAATCCATATGTCAGATTATGCGACTTTGGTACAGTCGCCATCAGATATATCGGAGCAGCCAAGGTGGTCATAAATATCTAATGACAACGCCTCTATTGTCAATAAGGCGATAAAGTGCATGTTCAGATTTTTTTGAGTACCGTGGCCGCTCCGATATATTTTTACAACTTTGTGTGAACAGATTAAATACGGAAGTATTACAGTTTAATAAGTAAATTAAGTAGCCGATCCCTTGCTTCCGGTGTTAATGTTAATAAGTAACGCAACGCATGCCTCCCGCAAAACGTCTTCTGGGCACATTTCTACGATGTGTTGCACAGTTTGTATTGATTGGCTCCCCAGTCGTACTCTGCTGTCGGTGACAGGCCTCGTCTGTGTAGGTGGTAGTTACAGCGCCCTTCTCACGTCCGGATGCGGTTTATGGTGACCCAAATTTTGCGTTGCTCCTCTCCTTAAGGCCAGTAGGCACTTTAAAGGCCTTCTACACGATCGGGACCAACCGCCAACCATCGTGTCCTTGGTCGGGTTGATATAAAAATGGACAGTGTAGAAAGCGGTTGACCCGACCGATTTGGTTGATGTCAACGGCCTTGGTTGGGAGCGCATCCCTCACGACAGTCTACGTCCGTGGTTGGTCCCAACCGTCTAGAACGCTGTCGGCCGACGGTAGCGGTTGGATGGTTGGTCCCGATCGTGTAGAAGGCCTTTTAGTGGGATCCATGTCACAACAGAATTACCACTCTGTTCCTGCCACTGCTTCTTTCACTAAGCGGAGACGTTGAATGGTACTTTGCTTTGCCCCCGTAGTTGACAGTCAGACCAGATAGGTTTATGAGACTGTAGGCGCTCTCTGACCGGCGTTGTCGCCGTAATCCACTCCCGTGCAGCAGTTCGTTGATATCGGGTGATTCATTCAGTATATGATTCTTTGTTTCCTTTAGTTTTATTCAGGAAGTGGCCTTGGAGTGATGAGGTCAGCCAGCCTCGGTTCAGCCTTTTATGTTGCTACATCACCGTATTCTAGTGAGTTAATAAGCCGACTGAGTTATACCTAGAACATAAAATAAAAATTTTACTCGGAATTAATGACTTGTACAGTCAAGGTCTAATATATCGAGTAGACTTTTTTACCAAAGTATGTGTACGAGACCATATTGTTAAGGTATTAATCATTGAGGTAAGTACCACAATATGAAAAACACAAAAAAGTACACAAAAAGAGGCACAGTGAAAGGCGTCGCACATGCTGGCTTTTGTCGTTGACAGCCGGTCGTACTAAGGACATTGATAGTGACAAAGAACCAACAAAGCGCTTCGTTAAAACTAAACCTGCGTATTCCGGATAATTCGCTAGTTATTAGGTATTCCGTAAAAAAAGGAAGTCTATCGCTTAGACGTGACATCAACATAGAATCACCATGGGTCCATCAGTGAATTAGGTATTGTGCTCGTGTGTTGATCCTAAATATATGTATATCTAGACAGGTTTAATTTTAACTATAAACTGATGTCAATTAAATATAAATGAGACAGTAAAATGATAATGTTTACGCAACACTACCTTAAGTCACGGAGCGAGTTCTTCGCTAACCCGTAGATACTGGAGCTTCGGCAACGGCATGTAAGTGTAGATAACGATGATTACATAAACCTGAAACAATATAGAATACTCTCATTTGTGGCTTTTTGGTACATTACCGTAAGTTGACTCCGTGGAAACTATCTAGTAAGATAGGAATGAGATCGATTGACATAAAAAAATAGCATTTTAGTCCCATACAAGTTTTGCACCTATGTTATGAATGTTTACTATACAGGATACATATTCTAAACGGCAGCAAACTATGAGGGCAGCTGTTAGATCTCGTAATGCTATGTGCAAATGGTTTTAGATGACGTCGATCTTTGTCTGTTGGCTGCTTTACATGATGGGCCATCAAAGGGACACAGCTATAAAACGAAACGAGATTCAACGTCATTTTCAATCAATGTTAATCTGACAACGACTCCACATCACTTACCCTCCAGTTTTGAATGTACCTGGCTAGATTTGGGGATGCAAAGGTTAAATCCAAAACTTCCTTCCTAGCCCTAGTGACAAAGGTTGGTTCACACCCTAACTTAAGAATTTGGAAGTTATTGCATAGAAGAAAGTCATTAAGTAACTCACCCCTATCATTGATGTCGGAGCTTCCCCAGTTGGTGTGGTGGGCTGGGCGTAAGCGTCACATCCCACCAGTAATTCTGCTTTGTGTCTGCGGGCGTAGTCGGCCACGGCAGTGAGTTCTGCAGAGGGGTCAGTTCTATCTCCAGGGAGGTAAGCTGAGCAAAGTAAGACCCTCTGCCCGCTCCATCCCTTAAGGTTTACATACGCTGCTACCAGGTCGTCTGTGCATAACTCTGGAACAGGTGGAAAGTCAATGTTCTTGCCAAACGCAATACATGCTCTAGGCTTAGTTGTGGTTGAGTTTCGCACCCAAGTCTTGCGAGGTCGACGCACAGTGGATCTAAATGACAAAAAAATGGACATTCGCATTTTTTTAAAAACTCTTTTAAAAACATTCTTTTCGGTTGAAAAAGATGTAAGGAATAAAAAATGTTATGTAAAAAAAATTCTAAATAAGGCTTATTTAAAGTA
Organism: Pammene fasciana; assembly: GCA_911728535.1. NCBI lineage: Eukaryota > Metazoa > Arthropoda > Insecta > Lepidoptera > Tortricidae > Pammene > Pammene fasciana. Next base: position 11,892,572 of record OU452278.1, on the reverse strand, counting down.
GAAAAAAAAATCTGTTTTTCTTGTATGAAACTGAAAAATAGGTATCTTGTTATGAGAAAACCGTTACCGATCCCGCTTTCTAACCTTTAGAATATTATCCTCCTTCTTAAAAACAGACGTAAATAGTAAACAGCTTATCTCGGTAGGTGCCCGTTTTTTTATATACCTATTTTTCAGTTTCATACAAGAAAAACAGATTTAATTTTTTTCTGCTTTAAATAAGCCTTATTTTGAAAAAAAATATATAACATTTATTATTCCTTACATCATTTTCAACCGAAAAGCATTTTTTCACTTCTCATGCTCTTAAAATGTTACTTTAGTCTCTGCAGATCGGAACTAAAACTCTTTATTAATCTCTAGGGACTAAAACATTTTTTTGTTTAATTTACTTTGGAAACCCCTAAACAGCCACTCACGGTGTTTATGAATGGACGATTACCGCCCTTTTTAGTGATTGTGCATAGACAATTTTGGACCACGCATATAACCTCAAAATGACAACTGTGCGAAAATATTAAACAAACTCGATAAAAAAAAAACCGCCTAACAAATTTTATTGATAATTTCAATTTTTGCCATTATAAATAATGAGATTTTGTGTAGAATGTCGTTATTTTTTCCTCGCATTCAAAGTGAAAAGTAGAGTGTTTAACGCGAGACTAAACAACCATAATGATCCTCGAACTATATCCAAAACTAAACATCTCATACCATTATGGCTTGTTTTAGTCCCTTGTTGAACAATCTACTACATATTTTTAATTGAGTTTTAAAAAAAATGCGAATGTCCATTTTTTTGTCATTACGATCCACTGTGCGACGTGTCCTGCAAGCCGGTTTACAATAATTTAATCTTTTGGTAGCAGATTTTTTTTATGGAAGCCATAGACAAATTCCCGCTACCATAGACAAATTAAGCATTTTGTCTATGAATTTCCGCTACTTCCGCTGATTCCGCGAGGAATCCCGCTAGGTGTGTGGTGACCCTTAGGGTCGCCACACACCTAGCGGTTTTCCTCGCGGAATTACCGGAAGTAGCGGAAATTTGTCTATGGTAGCGGAAATTTGTCTATGGTAGCAGATTTTTTGTATGGAAGCCATAGACAAATTACCGGAAGTAGCGGAAATTCATAGACAAAATGCTTAATTTGTCTATGAATTTCCGCTACTTCCGGTAATTCCGCGAGGAAAACCGCTAGGTATGTGGCGACCCTTAAAGTGAGATGCGTTTTGTTCGTACGTAGACTTATTGGACTGTCAGAAGTGTCAGAACATTTTATCCGTTTTTACAACAAGAATGAAGATTAATGTCGAATGCTGATATTTATGAATTAAAATAAAGTTGTAAGACTGCATTTAGCGTTTGTTAGCGACGTGCTCATATTTTGTATTTTTGAATTTTTAAATAGTGTTTAATCAATATGTAGGTAGCTTAAGGATCCTAAACTTAAGGGTAGTTTTAACAGTGGCCGTGAGCCGCTATACTGGTTTTGTATGTGTGCTGTATGACGCGTGAGTCGGTCCATGCTATCCGCGAGAGACGCCCGTACACACCACTATAAATTGAGCTTTCCATTTTGTGTACATTTGTGTGCGTTTTTTCGAAATATAAGTTGTTAAAAAGTTCTACTGTGTTCACCATTTCGTCACGGCGAGACCCAACCCCCAACAAGTGGTCTTCGAGCCGAATCTACGCGTTTACCACACGCCGCCGCGTACCGTTATGGTGAAAACTCGTCGTACCGTACGAAAAGAACTCGAGCAGCTACAAATGGAGGATAGCGCATCCAAATTTCAAGAAGAGCCCGAACAACAGCCAGAAACCAGCCAGTTTCAAACGCCTAAAATGAGTAGTGTGAAATCGGAACCTAAGTTATTGGCCGCGCCGGTCAAAGTGCAGCCGCCATTATGCAGTGCGTCGAAACCGTTATCCGCGCCGCCGCCATTCCCCGCTTCATATAAATCTACATCAAAACGGTCAGTATCGTCGTCTGTGCTGGCACAAAGGAAGAGGTTACAGTTGGAGGCTGAAAGAAAGAAGGCTGAAATTAGGATGCAATTAATAGATAAAGAGCTAGAGGCCGACCTAGCCGATTTAGATGATGGTAATATATACAGTTCACAAGCTAACGAGGATTTTACACGTCCTGAAACTAAAGTCGGGAACTTTGAAACGTTCTGCTTCGCGCGTCGCTCGTATCCCAATGGGTATTGAGTGCTGAGTCAGCACTCAGGGTGGGGAAATGTTAGCGACGTGCTCATAGCTATTATTTACGAAAGTATTAGTTTTATCCAAAAACTGTTTTAGAAGACCCTTGTTCTTTTTGAGAGACCTATCCAACAATACCCCACACAACTGGGTTGAAACGAAAAAAAATTCGCCCCCCACTTCACGTGTACGGGAGGCACCCTAATAAAATATATTTTTCCAATTTTTATTCAACCTTTTTGTCGGCTTAGTTAATGCACATATTCGTACAAAATTTTAGCTTTCTAATACTAACGGTCACTGAGCTAGACCGCGGACGGACGGACGGACGGACATGGCGAAACTATAAGGGTTCCGTTTTTGCCATTTTGGCTACGGAACCCTAAAAACTTGATAAGTGACGAGGGGTTAGGTTAGGTTAGCTAAAACATTTCGTTAAGAATTCGAATCGTTTTCCTAATATGTACCTACCTACAGTCGAGAGCTCTGAAGCTCGAATCTATCCGGAAAGAAAAGTGTCGTAGAATGTATGAGCTCCCATATAGGTAAACCACGACACTTTTTCCTTCCGGACAGACTCTATATAAATTAGATAGGATTATAATAAATTATTAGGTAGGCACTTTATCAATTTAATCATTATTAAATAGATACCAATACTGATAATGAGACTAATGATAATTATGATAGATAGGTACTAATAATAACTTACCACCACGAAGTGAAGCAATATGTGCCGAAGGTCTGGTCCGTTTTCGATTTAGGTGATCTGACAAAGATAAAATAAATCCTTTATCTGGAATTAGCGTTGACTTTTCTATGGAAGGTCAATCTTACGGTTCTACATTTTTTTTCTATTTGCCGCCTTTTTCTCATTATTGACAAATTAAGCAGACGTGTATCAGAATATATCGTTGTCGCATTTCATCAAAATAGGATTAGTAGTTTAGACATGAAAATGTAACACATGCAATCGCATTCACCTTTGCATTATTAGTATCGATGTTTTGTGATGTTCGCACTTGAAGCTGATTTGGCCGGTTTTGTAATTTGTGGCTTGGCACCGACTACAAACATATCAGTTGGTAACGCATATAAATAATATAATGATTCTATTTAACCTTTTTGAAGTCGGTTTCTCTTTTTTTTGTATAAAGTTTTTATTTTTCCATTTTTAGTGGTTATATATTTATCAAAATCGGATAACAAGTCTCTGAATAATCGATAAAGATATATAAAAAAGTTCATAATACACCCATTCTATCTAAGGAAAGGCCCACGTATCATATGTGGACTTCATCATTAGGTCCTCTCTATCAAATTGGTGGTTTTCAAGAGGGAATGCTCGGGTTGCTTAAGAAAACACCCAAATCAACATACATGTGCCTTTAAAAATTGAGGAGTTCTCTCAATTCCTCAAGGATCCCATCATCAGAACAGCACCAGATTAATGTGGGACCATCTTCGAGGTAGTTCCTATCAAACAAACAAAAGGAATTGTCCAAATCGGATCATGGGTCTCGGAGTATTTAAAAAGGTAGGTCATTTAAAAAATCTTCATCATTATCATCAAAACAATCATCATCATCAGGTCCACTCCATCAAATTGGTTTTTCTTATAGACTCAAGTCTTACCTTGGATAGGTGAGGGCTTTGGATGCGCTGGAACAGCGTTACTACTGCATCCTGCAATATCCGTTGGCAGTGGCACATCTGCAAAATATTCACAATTGGAATGGAAGTAAATCATAGGACTTATATATATGTCTACCTGTATGAGAAACGAATCTCTTTGTGTGTAAATGTCTATGGAAAGTGACCTGCATTCATTGTTCTTGTGTGTATGCATCAGCCTATTAACACGGCGGTATGCATGGGGTTAGATAGTCAGGTTTTTCTTATAGACTCAAGTCTTACCTTGGATAGGTGAGGGCTTTGGATGCGCTGGAACAGCGTTACTACTGCATCCTACAATATCCGTTGGCAGTGGCACATCTGCAAAATGTTCACACTTGGAATGGAAGTAAAGCACAGGACTTATATATATGTCTACCTGTATTAGAAACGAATCTCTTTGTGTGGAAATGTCTATGGAAAGTGACCTGCATTCATTGTTCTTGAGTGTATGCATCAGCCTATTGACACGGCGGTATGCATGGGGTTAGATAGACAGGTTTTTCTTATAGACTCAAGTCTTACCTCGGACAGGCGAGGGCTTTGGATGCGCTGGAACAGCGTTACTACTGCATCCTGCAATATCCATTGGCAGTGGCACATCTGCAAAATATTCACACTTGGAATGGAAGTAAATCACAGGACTTATATATATGTCTACCTGTATGAGAAACGAATTTCTTTGTGTGGAAATGTCTGTGGAAAGTGTCCAGCATTCATTGTTCTTGTGTGTATGCATCAGCCTATTAACACGGCGGTATGCATAGGGTTAGATAGTCAGGTTTTTCTTATAGATTCAAGTCTTACTTTGGACAGGCGAGGGCTTTGGATGCGCTGGAACAGCGTTACTACTGCATCCTGCAATATCCATTGGCAGTGGCACATCTGCAAAATATTCACACTTGGAATGGAAGTAAATCACAGGACTTATATATATATATGTCTACCTGTATGAGAAACGAATCTCTTTGTGTGGAAATGTCTATGGAAAGTGACCTGCATTCATTGTTCTTGAGTGTATGCATCAGCCTATTGACACGGCGGTATGCATGGGGTTAGATAGACAGGTTTTTCTTATAGACTCAAGTCTTACCTCGGACAGGCGAGGGCTTTGGATGCGCTGGAACAGCGTTACTACTGCATCCTGCAATATCCATTGGCAGTGGCACATCTGCAAAATATTCACACTTGGAATGGAAGTAAATCACAGGACTTATATATATGTCTACCTGTATGAGAAACGAATTTCTTTGTGTGGAAATGTCTGTGGAAAGTGTCCAGCATTCATTGTTCTTGTGTGTATGCATCAGCCTATTAACACGGCGGTATGCATAGGGTTAGATAGTCAGGTTTTTCTTATAGATTCAAGTCTTACTTTGGACAGGCGAGGGCTTTGGATGCGCTGGAACAGCGTTACTACTGCATCCTGCAATATCCATTGGCAGTGGCACATCTGCAAAATATTCACACTTGGAATGGAAGTAAATCACAGGACTTATATATATATATGTCTACCTGTATGAGAAACGAATCTCTTTGTGTGGAAATGTCTATGGAAAGTGACATGCATTCATTGTTCTTGTGTGTATGCATCAGCCTATTAACACGGCGGTATGCATGGGGTTAGATAGTCAGGTTTTTCTTATAGACTCAAGTCTTACCTTGGATAGGTGAGGGCTTTGGATGCGCTGGAACAGCGTTACTACTGCATCCTGCAATATCCATTGGCAGTGGCACATCTGCAAAATATTCACAATTGGAATGGAAGTAAATCATAGGACTTATATATATGTCTACCTGTATGAGAAACGAATCTCTTTGTGTGTAAATGTCTATGGAAAGTGTCCAGCATTCATTGTTCTTGTGTGTATGCATCAGCCTATTAACACGGCGGTATGCATAGGGTTAGATAGTCAGGTTTTTCTTATAGATTCAAGTCTTACTTTGGACAGGCGAGGGCTTTGGATGCGCTGGAACAGCGTTACTACTGCATCCTGCAATATCCATTGGCAGTGGCACATCTGCAAAATATTCACACTTGGAATGGAAGTAAATCACAGGACTTATATATATGTCTACCTGTATGAGAAACGAATTTCTTTGTGTGGAAATGTCTGTGGAAAGTGTCCAGCATTCATTGTTCTTGTGTGTATGCATCAGCCTATTAACACGGCGGTATGCATAGGGTTAGATAGTCAGGTTTTTCTTATAGATTCAAGTCTTACTTTGGACAGGCGAGGGCTTTGGATGCGCTGGAACAGCGTTACTACTGCATCCTGCAATATCCATTGGCAGTGGCACATCTGCAAAATATTCACACTTGGAATGGAAGTAAATCACAGGACTTATATATATGTCTACCTGTATGAGAAACGAATTTCTTTGTGTGGAAATGTCTGTGGAAAGTGTCCAGCATTCATTGTTCTTGTGTGTATGCATCAGCCTATTAACACGGCGGTATGCATAGGGTTAGATAGTCAGGTTTTTCTTATATACTCAAGTCTTACTTTGGACAGGCGAGGGCTTTGGAGGCACGGGAATAGCGTTACTGCATGCTGCTGCGATTGTCACATCCATTAGTAGTGGAACATCTACAAAATATTTATAGAAGAAAATCATAGGATTCATATGTCTACCTGTGTGAAAAACGGATTTCTTTATATGGAAATGTATATGGAAAGTGTCCCGCATTCATTATTCTTCTATGAATTGAATTATGAATTACGGCATTTCAGTACATTTTATCATTTAAAGATAACAAACTCGCAGGTTTGATTTAATTATATTCTGAGGAGCCGGCACACTTGCACAGAGGAGCAACCACTCTTCCTATACCCGTAGCAATGCTGAATTAATATGCCACGTCAGAATCATGTGGAGGTCAGTATGGATTGATTGCACATACCGTATTAGATTCATTCATTAATTTCGACCATGCGTTAAACTGTTAAGCAAGTAAGCACAGAAAGTATAACCATGGCATGCGCCTTATGTAAATATACATATACCTATAGTCATGGTTCTCACATTTCATCAAAATTAGATTAGTAGTTTAGACGTGAAAGTGTAGCAGATAGAATCAAATTAACCTGTTGCATTCTTAGTACCGATGATTTGTTAAGTTTAGACCTGAAGCTGATTTTACCGGTATTGTACCGCATATTAATAATATTCATTTTATCCTTTTTGAAGTATCTCACAGGTACCTTGACATAATGCTGAGTGGAGATCATTTCAGTGACGTCTTTAAAACTGTTTATTGCTAATTGTGTATTAGTCTTAAGTTATTTTGTAGCGTCATGAATAAATTTATTTTCTTTCTTCGTTCTTTCTTATAATCGGACGAGTCTCGAATAATCGGTAAAGAGATATAAAAAAAGTTCTTAATACACCCATTTAATCTAAGGAAACTTCCTCGTACCTACTTATCATATGTGGACTTCATCATTATACTCTATCAAATTGGTGGTTTTCGAGAGTAAATACTTAAGTTGCTAAAGAAAACACCCAAATCACCATACACGTGCCTTTAAAAATTTAGGAGTAGGTACCTTGAATTCAATTCCTCATGGATCCCATTATCAGAACAGCACCAGATTAATATGGGACCACTTTGTAAATAATTAATATCAAACAATAATTTTTAACAAAAAAAGAACCGACTTCACTTAGGATCCGCTTTTCCAAATGGAAATGACCGGGTTGCAGTAAAAAATACTGAAATCACTATAGGTGTGCTTATAATAGTTGAAGAGTTGCCTCGATTTCTCCAGGATCCCATCATCAGATCCGAATCTGGTTACAATGGGACCAACTGTGAAGTATACTCTTTCAAACAAAAAAAGAATTTTTCAAATCGGCTCAGCCGTTTTCGAATCATACGTGAACATACCTACATAAAAACAGACAGACAGACGGACAACAAAGTGATCCTATAAGGGTTCCGTTTTTTCCTTTCGAGGTACGGAACCCTAAAAAATATCAAAAATAACAAGCAAAGATCCCGACGAATTGAGAACCTCCTCCTTCGAAATCTTGAAGTCTGTTGAAAAATAGAATTAGTCAAATGGAACCACGGGTCTCGAAGTAATCGGTAAGTAAGAGCATGTTGGGTTAGGCTCAGTGTAAGGTTCTGTAGTTGCCGGCCTGTTACAATTCAATATTCATTAAATCAAAAGGTTGTTTCTTACGGGAAATTTTGCAGCGCTTACGTCATTTCATTTACGTCCTTTCACTATGGGTTTTTGAGTGAAAACTAAAACATGGCGAAATTATAAGGGTCCGTAGTTGACTACGGAATCCTAAAAAACACCAAACCTCCTCCTTCTATGGAATTTAAGTCGATTAAGAAGTAGCAAATGCGCGGTCTCCCTAATACCTATTTACCTATTACTTATGTTAAAGGTACTTAAGTTAGTAACAGGACACTTTACCACGAGCTGGGGCAGTATGCGTTCTTGATCTTCCTGATGACGGAAATTGAAGTCCTGATGAAAAAATAAAAACACGTAGTTATTGGCAATAATAAGTGATCAAACGAACTTACCTTAAGTGATGTTCGATCATTATTATATGAAGTGCTTCGTTCGAAGATATATTTCTTACCATGTAGTATCTTTATGTTACTAGGCAACTGAACGCATTTTTAGAGCTAGATTTTAAAGCTGAAACAGTAAAAAAAAAATCATTTCTTGTCTATGCTTTCCTAGCTCCATAGATTATCTAACCTTTATGTCATTCCTTTAGAGCCTAAGTATTACAACTCCCTAGGGTAGCCAAGAAAGGCCTGAGCCTTACTTGCCTGGGTTGGGTGGGTATATATCTTCGAACGAAGCACTTCATATAATAATGATCGAACATCACTTAAGGTAAGTTCGTTTGATCACTTATTATACTTCAGTGCTTCGTTCTCGATATATTTCTTACCATGTAGAGGTTCAGAGATAATGGGAGTTGTAATCTGCTATTATTTCTGCAATGCTAATGGGCTAGAACTGAGCTATGTAATATAGATAAGCATATAGATATTTCCATATAGATAAGCATCACGGTCTGTGTCTTTGACCAAATCTAGAATTTTTTTATCTAAGATTGGTGTAATCAGACGTTTTCTTGCCTGTGTCTGAGTGTAGTGAAGATCACTTAGTATTTGAGACGCTTCACTGAGAGTGTTGATGATGTTGGACCTTTCTCCGGTATTTGTTGCTAACATTGTCAATGCTCTATTCAAGGCTGTCAGGCCGTGACCTAATTGCTGTTGTTCTTCTTCTATCTTCTTGTCACGGTTTCTAATGGCATCTGTGACCGTAGCCACTATTTCTGGGTTCAATTTAGGGGCTTGTAAAAGCTGACAATTGTTAGGCACCAAGTATTTTTCTAGCATATGCTGTTTTTCTTTATAGTCCCCTAACCCATTCTTTAGAATGGGTGACCACAGTTTTGCCAGGTCCCCATTTATATTAGGACCATAAATCTGCTTCTCTTTAACTGGTTTTCCCAGGGCCTTTAACGTTTCACTGTCTAAGGTTACCTCTGACTGGTCAATCTCTACCGGAGGAGTATGTTCTTGGTCCTGTTCTACTAGAGGCTGGCCTTCCTCTTTTCTAGATCTTTCACCATCTGATTCTAGATTAATGTAATCAGCGATCTCCCCATCTTGTTCCATTTTTGATGGTGTCACATCCGCATCTGAAATACGGAGCGGTAGCACATTATGTACTTTTTCTTATAAACAAACTTGTTCGTATATCTCGTATACGACCCAAGATGTGGTCAAAATACGTTAGTGCATCTCGTACACTACCCGTATTTGTATAACACGTCAATACGTCTCGCGTATCACCCGTGTAAACAACTTCCCGTTCGGGAACAGGTTTTGAGGTTATTTTTTGTTGTAGCAAAATATACACTTCCCACTTACTTAAGTATCACTTTTCTGCAAGAAATATAAATAAATAAGGCATACCTGAATGAAAATCTTCGACATCCTCGTAATCCCTGTACGAATTGTACGATGGCGAGCGTTTCCCCCGCCGGTCTTTCAGCCGCTTGATTTTCTTCAAATATTTCTCGATTTTAGTATCATAATCTTTTTTCCGCTTCGGCATCTTTGTATCACTGTTAATTAAACACTTTAAACACAGAATAACACTAACTTTCTTGTGATTTGTGTACTTTTAAGTTAACTTTCGTGGAGTAACAGCGTTAGTTGCCGCGCAAACGTAAAGAATGACATAAAGGTTAAACGGCTATTACACATTGCAACCTGCAGGGCCCAATCTGTTGTGTACCCTGCCTCTTCCTATCCCTCCTTCAGCTCCCTACGGGCCCTACCTTCGATTACACCTTCCAACCTGACAGATTGGGCCCTGCAGGTTGCAATGTGTAATACCGCTTTTAGATAATCTATGGAGCTAGGAAAGCATAGACAAGAAATGATTTTTTTTTTACTGTTTCAGCTTTAAAATCTAGCTCTAAAAATGCGTTCAGTTGCCTAGTAACATAAAGATACTACATGGTAAGAAATATATCGAGAACGAAGCACTGAAGTATAATGAGTCAATGAGTAGGTGTGATTTTCAGATAACAACGGCAAAGATTCTTATGTCACTTACCTTACAACAGCGCGGGATTTCGCGTAATTAAATATATGGACATGACTATAATATTTTATTTAAGCTAGTAATGTCCATATTAAAATTACTATAAGAAGCCGGGTTTCTATAATATGGTGTTGCACGGTCAGTGCTGACGCATTACGGGTTATTTTTGGGTTTTGCCTGCTCCTTTTTAGAAGTTGGATAATATGTTGTCTGGGCCATACCTGTACAGTATCTACAGTCACTTCACAACTTTCCTTTGCTGACTTTATAATTAAAAAAAAACATACATACAGAGATGTTTTCCCATAAATTCATGGTTGATAGAAAAGGAAAGCAAGGTAAGCCACTTATCACACGATAAAATATTATTTCAGAAATTCATTTTCACTGAAATATAACTTAACGATATTTTTACTTAAAAATGAACGAACGAACAAGTTGATGTGTATAAATTGACAATAAATGTATGTAGTTGTTCTTTTATTCTATTGACTTCGAAATTAGGTAACTTGATCTTTTTTAGACTTCTTATTTTTGCACTGAAATCCCGCCTTTTGTCAACGTTGGTTCAAATGCATTAAAAAATAATGACACCTTACCTTATTCATCCCATAGCCTCAATCGTTTTGACACTTAATGGCCAATGGGAACAATCCTAGTTTTTCTAATTTACTCATGAACAGACATTATAGCTACCACTGAACCGCTGGAAGCCTGGCGGTAAGACGTCCGTCTTTCAATCCAAAGGTATCGGGTTCAAACCCTGATCGAATGCCTTTTTATGAATTCTTGTACAAAAATAATTTGATAGTTTATTTATTGGATTTACTTATTCGCCACTTTTTGATGAAGGAAAATATCGTGAGGAAAGCAGAAGTCCTTCTAGGTTGAAGAATAACAGACACGGCAGACACTTTCGTCAAAACTAGCGCTCACGCCAATTCATGGGTTGCCGATGGTACCCAGGCTCAAAGGAACCGTAGTAGAAAACTGCGACAAATGTTAGAAGAATTATGGGGATGGTGATCCTATCTAAAGCGACCGCCCTGGCTGGTCGAAGGTTGGTGTCATTTGTTTTTAATTTGTGATGGAATAGAGAATACTTTACTTTCTTACTTATATACAATCATACATGCATACTTATATTTCAATCAACGCTAAATCGATAATCATTGCACTTGGTAGAAAATAGTTTTCCTCCACATGGGTCAGCTTTCCGTCCATAGGTACTTATTTTTAACTAATAAATTCAACATGTGTCATCACCCCTATTCTAGAAGCATCGGGGTATATAGCTGGTAATACTACTTATTGACCTGTTTTCTTTGTAATGAAGGCTCTAATAATCAGGTGCAGACTAAATATCACCTGAATGAACAACCAACAATGTAATTCAAACAAATCATTTATTTGCTTGTAATTAACATTATAGCGTTCAAACTAACCTGGCAAATGAAGCGTCGGGATAGCCAATCGGTTGAGGCGCCCATTGGGATAGGTATATTTGGCCTCAAAATGGCGATGGCACACCCGCGCATTATTGTAAATAACCGTGTCCGCCTTGCCAACAATATTCCCGCCGATCCTAAGAACCCACGTTCGGAACCTTTCAATTTCCAAAGGGTTGTTGAGATTCACCGGATTTGGGAATGCATGCATTGCAATTCCTGAAACAAGCGTCATTTTTTTCGTTAAAATCTGTCCAGAAAGAAAAGTGTCGTAGAATGTATGAGCTCCCATATAAACCACAACACTTTTCTTTCCGGACACTTTCTTAGTTGATCCCGTCCACGCTCTATGGAAATTGATTATAGAAAACATTATATTATACTAGCCTTGTCCACGTTTTATTTCGCACAACGGCACGCAGCACTTTGGTGGCGACATATTTATGGTGATTATAACACTAAGTATGCGCCCAAAAACTAAGTAATTCTTTTAAATTGAAAACGTTAAATCTAGCCGTAAAACAAAGAAAGACAAGTTTGTCAAATTTGACTTCGCCGCCATGAAGACGCATTTTTTTTTTAAATTGTAACAAAAGTTGCCACAAAACCTAATACTTTATACTCGTCTTTTAAAATCATTTGTAATTCTTGGAGAAACAAACTTTTTAACTATTGAATCGTAATTATAGATTAAAATGCACGTAAAAAATATATTTCAATAATAAACAAATTTAACAAAACTTAAAAGCAGAATATATAAAACTGCTTCGTTTTTCAAACAGCCACACAGCCGTCAGGTGCCGTACAGCGCTATCTAGCGTAGTTTATGAAAACCATAATCACTGGTAGGCACCTATTGACTAGATGGCGCAGATATTAATAAATTTCAAGGCTCCTGTCATAGTTCTAAGAGACCATAGCAGCTGGGCTGGGCAGCCCGCACAAGAACTGTCACTGTCATTGTACTGTCAAACGTGTCAGGTAAAGGTCCGTGTTGTACGTGTGAGTCTGAGTAGTGAGGTGTACACTCAGCAGCAGAAGTAGCTAAGCGGGTAGGGTGTTCAAAATGAGCTACACACGCTCTTATACTCTTAACAATAAAGTCGTGTCCAGGTCATTTTGAACACCCTATCCGCTTGGCAATTTTTGCTGCTGACTGTACACCATACACTCGCCGCGACATGTTGACGCCGAATGCAGATATAGTCTGGCAAACCAAAAGCGCAGTAACAGTCAGAGTAACATGCTATACCCATCCCTTTTTTAGTAGTGTGAGTACTAGCATTAGAAAAAGACAGTATGATTCTCCCTGTCTATGCTTGAAGTGGAACAGAGTTTGTTGCCAAACTATATACTGTTTTAGGCTCAAAACACACCTAGCGGAATGGAGGCAGTAATGTATGGAGGCCATAGACAAATTTAAGCTACCATCAACGAAGCTCCATACATTACTCCATTCCGCTAGGTGTGATAGAGCCTAAGGAACAAAACACACGTGATCTGAATTCAGCAAATTCATAGACAAAATGCTTAAATTCGTCTCTGGTAGCTGATTTTTTTGTATGGAGGCGATAGACAAATTTAAGCATCCATAGAGAAATTAAGGGTCGCCACATACCAAGCGGTTTTCCTCGCGGAATTACCGGAAGTAGCGGAAATTTGTCTATGGTAGCGGAAATTTGTCTATGGTAGCAGATTTTTTGTATGGAAGCCATAGACAAATTTCCGCTACCATAGACAAATTAAGCGTTTTGTCTATGAATTTCCGCTACTTCCGGTAATTCCGCGAGGAAAACCGCTAGGTATGTGGTGACCCTTAAGCATTCATATACAAATTTAAGGATTTTGTCTATGAATTGGCTGAACTCAGCTCAGGTGTGTTTTGAGCCTTTCAACACAGGTGAGTCAGGTGTGTGGTGTCCCTGAGGTTTTCAGCGGTTTTGCTAGTAGCTTAAATAGCTGTTTAAAAACATCGCACTGCTTCCTGTTTAATATAATTAAAATAATATAAAGCTTAACGACGACAAAGATTTAATCCAACGTTAAATTAGTTTGATTACTTGTTATATTTTATTAAACTATTTTTATATTATTGTAGTTCTCGACACCGACAAATTATCTTAGAAGTACTACTTTTGACTTATCATTCTGTCGAAAGAAAATGGCTGCGGTTGTCTTCACTTCAGTGATAGCTTGAGATATAATTAAGTGACTTAAGCCGTAAAATAGTCAAATTCGGTTTTATTTTTTAATCACATATGATCTAGTTCGTGTTGTATTGATTATTACGTATAATCCGCGAGGATACACTGTATTATAAATTCAATAATTCACAAATTATGAAAACGACATGGCGGACTTGTAATCGACCAATGAGAAGCAAGCATTAAGCGTTTCAGAATTGCATGTACTCGCATTTCGCGTCATTAGTTTTTGGTGCATTCTTTCCGTATAGAAAATCGAAATCTCTACTTGTATCAGTGAATTTGTTTGCTTTTTACTTTATCGTGAAGATACTCTTTAAAGTTGTGAGTTGAAAACGTTGTGACTTCTGCTTTACACGAAGCTTTACAAACGGCTGGAATCATGAGTGCGATAGATTTAGGATGAACTGAAATATTTTATCATCTTGTTTTTGTAAACATCACTATGTTTTTGCTATACACGTGCGAAACAGTACATAATTGACAGTTGGTGTTAATGATGTCGGGGAGAGGTGCTAAAAAACGCGGGAGACCCCCGAAATCCGGAAATTTTGAGAAAAACAGAAAGTTTCAGTATCATTTATTAAAAAAGCCTAAATATTTACAAGCTCAAAATGTGGGTTCTGGATCTCTAGCAAGCACACCAACAGCATCGCGGGCATCATCACCACAAGGCAGTGATATAAGCAGACGCAGTACGCGAAAACAAAGAGGTGGTAAAACTCATAAATCGAAACGAGGCGGTTTGTCCAGTGCTTATTCTCGCAGAGGATACAATCCTCATGCTGCAGATTACCATGAGTCGGAGTATCATTATGGTTCCGATTTTGGCGATAGCAGTGACAGATCCGAGGCCGAGGAAGATCGCGGCAGCGAGAGTTCTGAAGCGTCAGTTGCCGATGGTAACGCCAGTGATAGTGATTTCTCAGTGAGCAGCTACAGTACAACAGGGGGCACACCTCGGAAGGCCGCCGGCAACGTCCTGAGGCCGCCGAGCCCCGATCCGCTGTGGCTGCAGCAAGAAAGACAAATTCCCCCACTTGAACTGCCTCAATCCTCTGATGACTTAATCATCCCTCAAAACCTTGTTTTGCAAGTTGTTGGTATATATGAAGTTTTGCGTCACTTCAGACACCTGGTTAGGTTGTCTCCATTTCGTGTGGAAGATCTATGTGCAGCTGTGAGCTGTGAAGATCAAAGCAATCTGCTGATAGAAATTCATATAATGTTGTTAAAAGCGTTACTCAGGGAAGAAGATGCTCAACAGACTCATTTTGGCCCTCTAGACCACAAAGATAGTGTCAACATAACCCTGTTTCTCCTTGATGTCATGACCTGGCCAGAAGTGCTCAGAGTATATATTGAAAGTGATAAAACTTTTGATAGGAATGTGGTCAGAATTGTCAATTCCTGTGAATATCCATTTACTAATGCAGAAGATCGTTTGGCAGTCCTGCAGTTCCTGTGTAATCAATTTTTGATAACAAACCCAGTGCGAGATGATTTACTTAGTGAAGGTAAGTTTCCTCTTCACAACATATTTTTTTTTATATAATTACATTTGTACTTTTACAGCTACAGCCAGATAGGCACAATTTTAGTAAATAATAATTTCAATATGAATAACTATAAATTTGTATTAACTAAAAATTATAAAATTAATCATAACGACTCATAGTTCAATCACTCCCTTTCTCATTGGTCATCAATATCTAGGACACATGGCACTGTGTCACCCAAGTTACCAGAGCAAAGAGGCGACACAGCAACCGTGGGTGTATTTACAAGAACCATTTGGAGCCACTTTTCACCCCCTATAACTTGAAACCTATTTGAACTTCACACTTTGAATATTGTGAATCTTGTTAGACATGCAATTTGGCAACTTTTTATTTGTACCCATCCAAGTATTCAAAGTGCATCAAAGTCAAGGTACTATTGAAAATACATATAAGTAATTATTTCTATGTTTACATCAATCAAGTAAAAGTAACTATTTGATATTAGAGAAAACTTGCGAAGTCATACTATTAAGTAACAAATAACATTATAAATTATTTTAAGCAATTAAAAAATGTATGTATGACTGTAACAGTGATCTAAGGACCTTTGTAAAGCACTTGGTTTCCAGTTAGATCTCATTTATTTTATTAGCAATACCATTTACAAACTTGGCTTTTGCATTTGCCTTGGCTGAGGCAAATGCAAACGCAGACTATTGGTAAAGGCATCGCAAAGAATACATTGTTGACACATGGGAATAACTGTTGTCATGGTAGTCATTCATGCATGGATGCAAGGGTGCATTTAATTTAAAGAGTTGTGCACACCTGCTGCAGCTCCTAGACCCTTAATATTTGGGTGTAACACTGTGGGTGCTGTTAGGGGCTGCGTCTGGAGCTGCGTAGTGTGTGATGCCGTTAGGGTGATTGTGCTAGTTTTCGTCCACTTTTGTCAGTTTTCCGTCCACACTTATTTGTTAAAATTTTCCTCAAAAAAAAACGACGAAAGAATAAATTTAAATTTTAAAATTTCTTGACCATATAAGTTTTTATTGGAAGCATTTTAATCAAGTGGACGGTAAACTGGTCCTGGACGGGAAACTAGCACAATCACCCTACATAATGTAATGTGACTTGTCATATAAAAATATGACAAGTAAATAAAAGTGTTTTGTTGAGAATTTAATACCTACCACAATATGAGTATACATATAACGGAAGTAACAGAACATGAAACTATTAAAGTTCTTACACAAGTCTTCTACCTTCAAGTGGAATCCCTAGTTTGTATTTATTTTAATGTAGTTGACATTTCAATGATATACTTATGTAAAAGAAGTTAAGTTTTTATGGAACCCTAAAATGTGCCTCTGCTTAGATTTTTAACTAAAACTAAAATTTGATTAGATTAATAAGATTAATATTCTTTATTGCACCACACAAAGAAAAATAAATACAAAACCAGATTATAAAAGTAATAATGGTAACAACAGGCGTGTCTCTTCCAGACAACTGTAGGGTAGCAGGAGATTATTGCATTTTTGAGTAAATATAATGTGTATAACTAACTCTAACTAAGACTGGTGGACCTCTTTGGGAGTAAAGGCCTTTACTCCTGGTGTATTCCCAAACATATTTAGACCTATTTTACCAATAATTATTATTTATGATAATTTTTAGGGTTCCATAGCTATGATAGCAAAAACGGAATCCTTATAGTTTCGACATGTCCGTATCTCTTCTTCTTCCTCCTAGCGTTTGTCCCGGCTTAGGGTCCGCTTGACAACCTAATCCCATGAATTGGCGAAGACAATAGTTTTTAAGAAAGTGACTGCCATCTGAACTTCCAACCCAGAGGGAAACTAGGCCTTTTTGGGACTAGGTCTAGTCTCCTTACGATGAAAAGCGACTGGTAAATATCAAATTATATTCCGTACATAAATTCCGAAAAACTCAGTGGTAGGTACAAGCTGGGGTTTGAACCCGAGACCTCCGGATTGAAAGTCGGACGTCTTACTTCAAGAATACCAGTGCTTCCCTATGTCACAGCTATTTTACTCAGAAACTATAAGACATATTATAATTAAATTTTGGTTGTGTATTTTGTGTGTTGCTACTTAGTAGTAAAATTGCTGAAAAAATATTTTTACAGGCACTCTATACATATAACTAGTTATCTACAAATTATATTACCAAATATGATGATATTTGCACTATTGATAAATCACTTCACATCAACACATCGATTTAGTGAATATTTTAAGAAATAATCACCTGTAACTTTTAAACCAAAGATCTCAAAAATATGAAAAAAATTATATTCTTTCAACGAAAATTATTTTGAACATTACTAGGCATTTAAGAGTTATCTCCTAAAAACGTCTTTGATAGGCATATACGACCTTTAAATATTTAGTTTTTTCGATAGTAAGTACAGAACCCTCCATTATGCGTGGTCCGCCACGCACTTTGCCAGTTTTTTGATCAAAATCCACTACAGAACTTGCAAGAGAATAGGAGAGTTATATTTGTGTTTGTTGTTTTATTTCAGTGCCTATACATTACGATGACCACTGCAGGGTTTGTCACCGATTAGGCGATTTGCTGTGCTGTGAAACTTGCCCAGCTGTCTATCACTTAGAATGCGTCGACCCTCCTTTAGTTGACGTTCCTTCCGAAGATTGGCAATGCACTCTCTGCAGACAACACAAGACATTAGGAGTCACAGACTGCTTACCAGATGCTGAAAAACAAGGCTTATTGTGTCGCCATGAACATTTAGGCTTTGATAGACATGGCCGAAAGTATTGGTTTATTGCGCGGCGCATATTTGTGTAAGTAACAATCAAATTAACCTCTCACATAGGAACGTGGATCTGCATTAGTATTTTATACCTATGCACGGTTTCGGGTTTCGGCACGCGAGAGGTTAATTGGTATACTATAATATTTTGCAACTATTTCATAACATGATACAATTAAAATTTTAGTGAGGCAGAAAATGGCGAAGTCTGGTACTACTCTTCTCCACAACAACTACGAGAATTGATGGATGTACTTGATGCTGATGAAATGGAGACTCCTTTGGTGCGTGAGCTGCTGGAGATGGAACAAGAAATTGTTAGACAAATGAATATTACTGAAAAATTAACAAACCAAGCAAAGGGAAGTCGCAAGTCATATTTAGAAGTGGAAAACGCAAACATTCTTAAACAAAAGCAAAAGAGACTTGAACAGAAAGAGCAAGAACAAAATGTTGGACTCCGAATAGAAGATGATAAAGAAGTACCTGAACCATCCCTTGTATCTGATGGTGATGTTGAAAATGAAGTCACAGTCACCACTGAGGATCCACCGTTAGATTATGAAGAGGGTGATATGAAAGATGATGAATGTAAAAAAAATAAAATGAATGCAGCGAATAAAATAAAAACTCCTGGCCAGAAGAAAAGTGAAGAAAGTATGTTTCTCTTAAATAAATAAATATTTTCTGTATAATAATCTTCTGCTGAATCTGAATTGTCACTGTTGTATTACTAATTTGTATCTCTTTAGTTACAGAGCGTCTTACGAGGCTGAAGTCAAATCAAATATCAAATGGAACTTATTTGTTTAAATTAGGAAATGAAAATAATTTTAAAAATTATGTAAACCAGTACACCACAAATCCATTGGCATTAAATAAGCCCCAAAGAAATGAAGAAAGAGATAAAAAACGTTACATGTCCCACAAGTTTTCCCTTTCATGTGGACAAGATTTTAAATGGATTGGATTGTTGAATGGTATGCTATATACATTTCGCTGATTGTAGTTTAAAATTATGCTCAATTATACATATTACTAAAATGTATATATTTTTTCCAGCTACTAAACCTTTACTAGTGGCAACATTAAGACAAACATTGTTGCAATTAGAATCTAATATAGTGGTGCAATTTATGCATCCTAATTGGACTCTATTGAGGAAGCCATGGGTGCAGGCCGTTCAACTTTGTCAAGCACCTAGAGATTTCGCTAGAGCTTTATGTGTATTGCAGGTATGTAATTATATAAAACAATGTATAAAGTTTCAATAATTCAATTCTGCAAGGGTCTATATTTTTTATCATTTACAGGCATGTATCAAAAGTGTTGTATGGGCTCCAGCGTGGCATGAACAATTAGGTCATGTCAGATTAATTCGGACAACTGCTATTGAACGTGAGGAACGAAAGAAACTTGACAAAAGAGAGAAAAAGGAGAGAGACGAAGAAGAGGAGAGGAACAGAACAGCATACAATTTCGTTAAATACTCCTTGGGTCTACGGCATCAGGTATTTAATTGCAAGTTATTTAACAAGATTAAAGTATACATGATAAATAGTGCACTGGCGCGGCAGGATGGTATATCGGGCGGTGTATCTGTTTATCTATATTATTCGTTTTTTCCAGGTATGGAAACAAAAGGGAGAAGAATACAGAATTCATGGGCAGTGGGGTTGGCTGTGGAACTCTACCACAAGAAAATACAAAAAACAAAGTACTAATCCAAAACCCGGTCTTTGCCAAGGTCCAGCGAAAATCGCTGTGAGAGTCAGAGAAGGAAGCATTATTAAAGTGTTGGCAGTTGAGCCCAAAACATATGAATACCTCATGTCTAATGAGACTGCTGATAATGAAGTACTGGAAAAACGTAAGTATAGTATATTTGAGTTTGGATAGAAATGCATTTAGAATTTTATTTAATTACTAAAATTGTACTAAAATAATTGTGTGTTTTCTTAATTTAGTGCCTCCTTCAATGAGAAACTTGAAGGTAGAAAAAAATGAAGATGAAGATTTTGAGGAAATCGATGTCGAAAAAGCTTTAAGTTCATCAACGAGAAGATATTACCCGAGAATTGCCAGAAAATCAAAACTCGATGATTTTTTAGCGAGACGTACGTATTTGAAGTTCATGGAAGAAAAGAAGCTCACTAACTTATTAGCGAATGTAAAGAAAGAAGAAACAGACGTAAAAGGTGAGGAAGACAGAAACATTGATGTTGAAAATGATGAACCTGAACAGGACGAGCCATCGCTCTGTGCACCGTCTAATGAAATGAAGAACAACACTGTTCATTTTACAGTTGCTAAAAATATTGACACTTTGAGGGACCAGTATGTGAAATTGACTCAGGTGACTAAACATTATAAATGTTACTCATTTGGATGCAACAAAATAGAGGCTGCAAATTTGCTTCAAGGTACAGGAGTAAAATTGAATTGCTACTCCCCCTTGTGCATCAAAAAAGAAAGAATACTGAATGAATTACTTACACTTATAAAGGGTAGTAAAATAGTTAATTCTACTAGCACTCTTATTAATTCAAACGATAATAACAAGATGTCTATTCTTGAACAATATTTACTGGGGAAGAGTTCAATTAATGCTGTGAGCACGAATGAAAACATTCTATCTGATCTAATGTCGGCGGTGGCTTGCGCACAAGAATGTGACAACAAAAGCACTGATGGCTTTGTGAAAAGAAAATTTAGTGACGATAGTGACGTAAATGTTAAGACTGAAAAACATGACGACGGAACTGCCTGCCTCCTTAAAACTGAGAGCACTCTTGAAGAGTCTGCTGTACCCGCTGTGGGTAACGAGATGGATATTGATATTACGTGCAATAACAACGATGAGAACGACGTTGAAATAGGGCCTTTAAAAGAATTAACAGACAGTGATCCTCAACAGGATGAAGTTCGTGATACGGATCCTGATGAATCGCGCCCTCCAATACCGAAATTACGAATCACTAGGGGAAGATCTGCTAAGCCCACCCCTAGTAAAGTAAATAATAACAACAACGGAAACGATTACAAGTGCTCCGTCACTCCAGCGAAGGATAGTGCGCCAAAATACCGAGCGACGGTCAACAGACGCTTCGGCCAAACGAGGCCTGTCAAAAGGGAAGACAAACAGATAAAGGAAGAAAAAACAGATGGTGGGTTTGTTAGAGTTTACTCTACCGAGAACCCTTGCAACAAAGTGTATTTAAAAAGAGTTCAAACGTCAGCTGTTGAAAAGAAAAAGAAACGAACACCTGTGAAATACCCATTGTGTTCTACATTTCACACTAGAAGTAAGGCAAAGACTATTATGGTTTTACCACATCATGAGCTAAGGAAGCTGTGTAGACAAGCAGGGCTCAACACCGTGTCAGGGTTCAGCCACAGTGCAAAGCCTAATCAGGCGGTTTGGCCTTACCCATGTGCTAGACCACTGTTTAAAACTTGTTGGCTATATCGCACAGTGAATCTGCAATGGCTCGCCAGCGCGGCGTTGCAACTCCGAGTTATGTGGGCCTGCCTACGATGGGACGATATGGCCGCCAAAGCAGCTACAGCGGATGGTAAACATCAATTAACCACTGACACCGAAATAGTGTCTCTAGAGTTATTAAAACATCGACACATTGGGCAGTTTTCGGAACGGACTCAATATTTGAGGCGACGCGTCGTTATTCCGCTGGAACTCCCGAAGACGGTACGGGAAGTGACGTCTATTCGCAGTGGATTAAGGAAACGAAAACGGGCTGAATCTCCTCAAAACACAGAACCACAGGTAATTATCTTGAGTCACGTTTTCAGCAATCGCGTATGTGTCTGTTACTATACTTCCGAACTATTATTCGATATACCGTAAGAATGAATGGGTAGGCTTATGATGTTATTGTACTGTGTAGGTATCGGAAGAATGGGTGGACGAGGACAAGCTGGACCTGTGGGAGGTGCGGCAGTACGGCGAGCGCGCGGAGCGGGTGACGCCGGTGACGCGCACGTCCACGGGCAAGCTGCCGACGCGCGCGCCGCCCGCCGCCGCCGCCGACCTCAAGGACAAGATGGAGCAGCAGCTGCGCGAGCAGCGCGCCGCGCACCAGCAGAAGAGGGCGCTCGAGATGTCGCAAGGTACAACTCTTAACGTACGGCTTCATTGGCAAGCGTTAAACGGCAGGATCGGCAGTGCGTGCAACATTGAGGGCCTTTGCACATCTCTGCGACGAAATCGATACCGCAGAACCACGCCGCAGGTTTTTTTATGGGAGCGTTTAGCTCTCGGAGTCGATTCCGCCTCGGAGATCTGCAAAGGCCCTGAGTGCATCGATCTTTCAAAGGGATTTGATCAGCATGCACTCAGGTCTCTCGCATCTTTTTATTACGGACGCGCCGCCCAGCATAATTAAGTAATACGAAATAATTTAACGTCCATTTGTATATTATTGGCTTGTAATGTTAATATCATATTTATTTTTCAGATAAATCGAAAACACCAGCCACTCCTAATGCAGGAAAAAGTACATTGACATCTTTATTAACTTCCAATGTGAACACTCCCACTGGTCAAAAGACAGTAATAGGAACTAGACGAATTATCATGACCAAAGGAGCCGACGGTACTACAAGAGTGGTCAGTCAACCCATTGCCGCGGCGAAGACGCCGCAGCCGATAGAAGCCGCCAAAGCCAATACGCCGACCCAAAAAGAAGGTCCGCAGAAAGTTCAGATTATACGAGCCCCCGACGGAAAATTGACGGTTCGAGGCTTACTCGCCGGCCAACAACTAATACAGATGCCAGACGGAAAACTCCACGTAGTCATGGCGGGACAGCAGGGTATAGCTGGCCACTTGGTCGCGGCTTCCTCGCCCGCACCCAAAACTGATGCCCCTCCAGTCGAAAATATCGAGAGGGTGGTGGCCCAACCCAAGCCCGTGGTGGAGGAGCCCAAGCCCCAAACTCGAGTAGCCGCGCAACAGATAGTCTTACAAGGCAATCGGCAAATAGTCGTCCAGCCCGCGCAACAAATGGTGGTTCAGTCGACTCCTCGGCCTAGCATGCAGCCTCGCCTACAGACAGTGCTAGTGCAGGGTCAGATAATGCAGCGTCAGGTGGCCCCGGCGCCCGCGGCCCGCCCCGCGCCTCCGCCGCCGCCGCGGCCGCGGGCGCCCTCCACCCAGCAAATCGTCGTGAACAACCCCGTGCTCGTCCAGCAAATCGCGGCCGGCAAAATCCAGCTCGCGACCGTCAACGGGCAGCAAGTGTTGATACGGCCCACCGGCAATAACCAGGCGCAGATCGTGGCGCATATAGGGCAAGGCCCGATGCCGGCGGCAACTCCCTCGCCCGTGGCCGCGCCGGCGCCCGTGCCGCGCCCCGTGGTGGCGCCCCCCGCGCCGCAGCCCCCGCCACCGCCGCCACAGCCGCAGCTCACGGAAGATCAGATTACCGAAAACCGTCTGCTGGCTGGCCAACCTCCCGGCACGGTGATAAAGACCGTAACGGCTCAGGTAATTATACAAAAATAGTATGAAATGTTGTTTTGTGTGGGTTGGTTAAGACACTAAAGAAGTATTTTGTTTTGTTTGTCACAGGTGATGCAGACCAGTAGTGGGCCTAGAATAGTTCTCCAAGGTCTGCACGGCTATTCCCTTACGCCCCAGCAGCTAGCTTTAGTGCAACACCAGGTTAAACAGCAGCTGCTTAAAGGTAAGTTAGAAACTTTGTCATCTGTCATAATACTGATTTTAATTTATTACAACAAATTTTGCTCTAAGACACTGGTCGTGTTAGATGCATACGCCACACTCGAAGGCCCTTGGTTAATTGTATGTATACATTATACTTTACAGCGCAAGAATCGACAGGGAAGCAAGGCATGCTGGGCCCCATGAAGATGTACCTGGCGGTGCAGCCGCCGCCCAGCGCGCCGCCGCCGCTGGCGCCCGTGGCGCCGCAAGCGTTGCACCCCATCCCCCTCCCCACGCACCAGGTAATCTATTATTACTAGTCCATCAGATACTCCACTGTAGGTAGGTTCTTTTCTCATTAAAGTGGCTCACAGTAGGTGACGTGAGGACTAATAACTGCGACTGCTGATGGATACTAGGTAATGCGAATTATAGAAATACCTAAACGAAATGATTCGTTTCTGAATTTGACCATGTATGTGCCGATATTAAGCTTCATTTTAGTTAAGATTACTCGTGTCGCTCAAAAAGGTATCAAGTTTATCCCCGATAGGTACATCTACGGAAATGATTGATATTATAAAGCTCGTACGGACTAATGTATAATGTATGTAAGGTGTCTGTAATTGTATGGAGGGAATACATCAGTATCTAATGATAACGCGTCGTGGTCGCGGAACTGTGGTTGTTAAGTTGGTACGCAAAAGAAAATCAACTTGTATTACGAATTTGAATTTACATTACGTATGTTAATTAATCTCAAGCTGAAAAAGAAAAAAGTATGATATAAATTAAATATTAATTAAAATATAAAAAAAAAAAAACAAATTCTAACTACTATAAGCGTGCAAATGTAAAAACATTAGTCTCTTCAACACAAGTTCTGCGACCACGTTAGCCATCGATAATTTATTAATGGCAATATTTTTAGTTGTGATAGTTTGTTACAAGTTAAGGGTGGAATCAAACCGAGCGTCATACAAATTTAATTAATATATACTTTTCATAGTACATTAGTTTTATCATTTATTACTCGGTTAGAAGCAATCCTAAAATCTTAGGGCATGGCAATATAAACGACGACGCGTTACTCGTGATGGTGAAACCCTTTACAAAACATAAGCTAACAAATTATCAATGGATCGGACTTTGCGCTCGTTGGCCATTTTATTTAATATTAATACATGGTTAAGACTGGATGTAGTGTAGTATATCGCAAACATATTATTTTGTAGTAGAAAATTAATGTTTTGTACATTATAACAACACCAAAGAACACTTATACTAATTATTATTATATGTGCAATGTATATCCTTAATAATAAATGTATACAGATTTTTCTACATAACATTACAGTAATCAATACGACAGTATTAGAGCATTTATATATTAACATTGCCATGAATTAATTTCAATGATTGATTCTATGATTTCCAACATTTTCATAAGTTAAGGAGGAGGAATTTAAATAAATTGACATTTCATAGTTTTACAATTGTTGAATTGCCTATATTTTTTTCATTTTCTAGTTTGGATTATATAAAATGTTATTTGGGAAACGGCTAAAATATCGACTTTGATTAGAAGGAGACTAATCCTAAATTGACGTTTATAGAAGTAATATTGTTTTTTTTAAATGTTAGAACTTATACTGACAATGAATTTTGGTTGTCACAATAATTTTACGACTACATCAGGTAACTTGAAAAAACACTGCGATTTAATATTTATTCAGTCCATGAGATTTTATGATTTAAGGGATTCAAGTGTTAAGTCTGTAACTTAGTATATCTACTGATATTTATAAATTACAATACCAAATATTAAAATTGAAAAAAAATATCAAAACTGAGATATTGTTGTCATTGACGTCGTCTTTATTTAGCTATTACTGATTTAATATGCATACACATGTTACTGTCGTATGTTTTTCAGTAATTACCTAATTTTAAAGTATACACACACTGAATCTTACGATTGCGCCATAAATCTCTGACATTCTAAAATCCCACGGACTTGTTATATTAGTAAAAAGTTGTATGTGTCGTATCGGAAGTCGATACATAAAATGATACGTTCCTTTATGGCTTATCCGTTGGTAAAAAAAAAAATTTTTTTACCTCGTGACGACAGCCAACATTTTATCTATCGACTATTGAATCTTTTTTAAAGTATGTAAAAATGCGTCTTCTGTTCGCAAAACGCAAATTAAAATTTCCATTGTTTACATTTCTTTCAATATTAAAACGAACGGTAACAGGAATTGCTCATACACCACCTGTTGATATGTATATTTAGTAGGAATTTCAAGTAAATCATTTATAAACGGTTATAAACGGCTCGTGCAATAATGACCTTTGAATAAATTATTAAAGTAATGAGCGAGTTTTATTTACATAGTCCTGTTTATTTGTATAAATTTGTTTTGTCGTTTGTTTCTAAAGAGTTTGTGGGGGTGTATGGGCAATTATCTGCTTAGTGTAAACTCTAATGTAAATACATATGTTGAATGTAAAACAGCTCACGGCATGTCCTGGAAACTCACGTAAAGTTAAAAGCAATACGGCTACTGTTCAGATTGCAACTTGAACTGATATATTCCCACAAACAATTTTACTTATAACATTTTAATTTTCACCTTTTTTAGTTTATACCTCCGTCATAGTAAACTAGACAGTATCAGGTCTCACATACTAATTTGTTTTCTTGAACTTTCGTATTTAATATAATCACTTGAAGTTTGGCAATATTAACATTATTAACAAGCTCATTGTTACGGCTAAGACGAGATTTTAATTCAGCCGTTCTTAATGTTATTAATTTTTACTCACGGCTTAATTAATTATTCCTGGATTATCAAGTGGTTGTATTAGATGTATATAGATGGGTTTGAATACCAAATTTCGAGAGCAGTCCACATCTAAGTGTTGATAGACTTAACACCTTGAATTAAATTAGGTACTTTTATGACTAACATAAATATGTATGTGGCATACGTAACTCATTACTAATTTGATGGTAACATTTGAATATGTAACCAACAAGTTATTAGTTATTACTTACCCACAACTGCTACAACTTTGCCTGGCTTGAAAACCATTGTTTTCTTCACGCCTTTCTGCCATCTCAGGAGTAAGATTTGAAAACCAACAGGTGAAGCAAACCATGGTGTTCCAAGTCTGGCAAAGTTGGGCATCGTAGGCAAACTTGTAGCAGTTGACGGTATTGTTATTTTCCAAATAGAATATTTTAAAATCATAACACTTAAGAACATTGCAAAACCTTAAAAGAAAAATGCTACATTAGTACTAGTTGCCGCTAGGAAGTAAGTAAAATGCTTTGTTTGTGAAGACTTGCTTTATTTTTGTAAATTAACTTCAACGAAAGTGATTGTCCTGAGGATCGTGTAGTGGACCGTCCTCAGCTTAGTTAAAACTCCTATGAATACATTATTCGCGTCACTATTCCTTACTATTATGACCTGCTGGATGATGTTACTTGATATTTACATTATTTGACAATCTTAAAAGGCAACATTATACTAAAACATCCCGTTCCCTTTTCACTTTTAGGATGGTAACGAAGAAGATATAAAGCGTCAACCGCCGCTGGTAAACGGCGAGGATAGCGTGGCTGAAGCCACCACACACAAAGAGGCTACTCCTTCCAAACCCGAGGACATAACGCAAAATAATACTAAAACAGATATCATTAATTCAAACCAGGATGTCATAGTGCAAAGCAACAAGTTTGTGCTTACTCCCGACTACATTCAACAGAGTAAGTATCCACGAGTAGAGCTCTTGACGACTGCCACGCTAACGCGACAACTTTATTAAATCAGCCGACTTGGTGTTTCGCTTTCCGCATATACACACTACTAACATACAGTCAGCAGCAGAATTAGCTAAGCGGGTCCGGTGTTCAAAATGACCTACACACGCTCTTATTTTCTTAACAATGAAGTTGTGTCCAGCTCATTTTGAACACTATACCCGCTTAGCTACTTTTGGTGCTGAAATAATGTAGTACTTATCTCTGCGGCAAACATGTTTTCTCTAGCTCTTCCTAGTCGCGTTAGGGTGGTACTGATAAAGAACTTATAAGGTATAGGGGGGGAATCTCAACTGGGGGGGCATTTCCACCAAGTCGCAATATCTTACGTGTTTTACATAATAAACTATAGTGCCATTTATAGAGCGAAAAAATAGCTTTTTTGCTATCCGGATATAGGTAGATGGCAATATAGTTAATTATGTAAAACACGTAAGATATTGCGACTTAGATGAAACTGACCCCCAGTCTAGAGCGTCCCCCTGTACCTTAACAGAAAATAACGCTTTGTAATGCCTGACAGAGGGGAGGCCTTTGCCCAGCAGTGGGACACAACATAGGCTATTAAAAAAAATGCCTCACAAGATTATATTTGAATTTCAGTGGTACTATCTGAACGAGAGCAACCTAAATTTACCAAATATTTAGAAGTAAACGTAGTAACTAATAACATCTGTTAACGTCATCGTTAAAAAATCTTGTATGAAAAGTTTGACAGTTTTTTGTGGGATGACAGCTCCGTCGCCATATTAAACTCCGTGGTGCAACCTAAGTCTAAATTTAACTACCTTGAAAATGAAACATGGAATCTGTAATACTGGGCCAGCGATATGTACGCCGTTAGTAGCGACACTGTATCTCGTCTGGCTTTACTGTATTTTTTTAATGATATACATGACACCTAAACAATACTCTGTCGCTTTACAGCCATCAAAAGCGCTCTAAAACAGGAGAATCTCAACCCCGAGATCGAGGAGAAACTCCTCCAGCTGCAGCGGTACCAGGAGAAGCAGATGAAACCGGAACCGAACGTGATCGCGCACCAGCCGGAGCGCGAGCCGCGCGTGGTGGCGGTCGCCGCGCGCGCGCGCACGCCGTCGCCGCCGCCGCCGCGCCGCCGCCCGCCGCGCGCCGGCGACGACGACGACGAGTGGGTGGACAGCAGCCCGCGCAAGCGCATGCGCGCCGGCCGCGCCCCCTCCCCGCCGCCGCCGCCCCCGCCCGCGCCCGCGCCCGTCCGCGCGCCCCTCCGCGCGCCGCCCTCCGCGCCGCCGCCGCCCGCCTCCGCCGCCGACGAGCGCCGCCGCGCCGCCTCCAACCACTCGAGGATGCAGATGCTACTCTTCAAACATAAGGAGATGCTCAAGAAGGATATTATTAAGAAGCGAGGGCTACTGGAAAAGGAGTTGGGCATTGAAATACAGGTACGAAACCTTCATTTAAGCGATTTGCTCTGACTAGTTATATTATCGCATTCTTGAATTCAAATCAAAGAAAAAATATCATATGCATATCCTAAATTAAAAAAACCGGCCAAGTGCGAGTCGGACTCGCGCACCGAGGGTTCCGTAAAAACCTAAAACAATTGCTATTTCTTATGATTGCGTGGACATGAAAGTTTCGTTTTGCTACAGCAAAAAGATATTATAGAGCTGAGTATATGATATGAATTTCAATTTAATACCTCTACGCGTTTACACGAAACAGGTAGTAAGTTTAAAATTAAAAAAAATATTTTAAATACTATTTTACTAAAAATGTCTACTCTTCGTAATTTTTCCTTTGTCTTTGCTATATGAAGTTTCTTCGTGCCAAGTTTCAAGTTTCTGAGTTTACGGGAAGTACCCTTTAGGTTTTGAGTTTCTTGCGAGTACTCATCTCCATAATATGCAACTTAAATTGCTATTTCTTTTGATTGCGTTGACATGAAAGTTTGTTTTTGCCACAGCTGAAAGATATAATACAGAAAGATATAACTGAGTATTTGATATGAATTTCAATTTAATACCTTTACGCGTTTACGAGGAAGAAGGTAGTAAGTTTAAAATTTAAAAAAATATTTTTTGTATGATTCTACTAAAAATGTCTACTTTTTATAATTTTTCCTTTGTCTGTGCTATATGACGTTGCTTCGTGCCAAGTTTAAAGATTCTGAGCTTGCGGGAAGTACCCTTTAGGTTTTGAGTTTCTCGCGAGTACTCAGTTTCAAAATATGCAACTTAAATTGCTATTACAAAAACTATTTAAAACGGGATATTTACCATGTGAGTTTTTTATTTTGAGCTTCCGATATTTCGGCACAGTTGCATGCGCCATTATCACAAAATATTAAATTGCTATTTCTTTTGATTGCGTTGAAATAAAAATTTGGTTTTGCTACATCTGAAAAGTCCTATAGCCCTGAGTATTTGACATGAATTTCAACTTAATAACTTCACGCGTTTACGAGGAAAAGGGTAGTACGTTTAAAATTTTAAATATATATTTTTGTATGATTTTACTAAAAATGTCTACTTTTTATAATTTTTCCTTTGTCTATGCTATATGACGTTGCTTCGTGCCAAATTTCAAGTTTCTGAGTTCATGGGAAGTACCCCGTAGGTTTTGCGAGTGCCGAAAACTCTAAAATTTGCAGCATAAACGACTGTATCTTTTGATTGCGTTGGCTTTTAAGTTTGATTTTTTCACAGCTTCCAGGGACAATAGACCTTAGTATTTGGTATAAATTTCAGCTTGATACCTCCACGCGTTCCTGAGAAAAATGGTCTTGACAGACAGACAGACAGACAGACAGACAGACGGACAACAAAGTGATCCTATAAGGGTTCCGTTTTTTTTTCCTTTTGAGGTACGGAACCCTAAAAACCTAAATAAATCTGGACAAGGCTTTAAAGTGAATTCACTATAAACAGTCATATGGACAGGCGTAACTTTGTTAATATTAAAATGAAATGGATTTTATTAGCAGTTTATATGTATATTTTTTGTAATAAATGTCAATATCGCTGCAGAAGGAGCTGTCGGCCGAACTGGCGCTGCGGACGCGCGCCGAGCGGAGTAAGCAAGAGGAGGTCCGCGGCGGCGGCGGCGGCGGCGGCGGCGGCGGCGGCGGCGGCGGCGGCGGCGGCAAGCGGCGCTCCGGCGGCGCGCGCGACAACACGCCGCGCGCCGCCGGCAAGAAGCCGGTCAAGAAGGAGAAACTGCTGTGCATTTGTAGGACACCTTATGATAACACCAAGTGAGTTTCTGCTTTTCTAATTTAGATTAAACAGGACACATTACAAGTAATTTTTTTGGAAAACTACAAGCGTAACATCGCAACTAAATCGTACTGCCAGGATTCGAGGAGAAAGGCTGTACATTTCCGAGCTGAGGAATCGATTAGGTGTGCACGCAGACCAGCCTAGCTTTAACCTTAATCATTAACCTGTTGTTTCAGGAGTAGATATCCAATAATTGATTTTGTGTACAGATTCTACGTGGGCTGCGAACACTGTAGCAACTGGTTCCACGGGGACTGCGTGGGCGTGACGGAGGAGATGAGCAAGACCATGGAGGAGTACGTGTGTCCCGACTGCCGGCGCGCCGAGGAGACGCAGGAGCTGTACTGCCTGTGTCGGCAGCCCTACGACAACTCACAGTCAGTCTACTATTTTTATATCTAACATTTCGAACGCGCAGAACTTCACTCATATAGGAAGTGGGGTTTTAGTAAAATTGGACGAGTTTGATATGAAGTTTATGACTTATGATAAATTGAAATGTTTCCTAGTTCATTTGTTTTGTTGCGTGTACTACTTACCTATTGAAGATCTCGAACATTTTCTTGTTGGTGTTTGTACTGCTTGTTCCATTACATAGTGTGAACCATTTTAAATACATGTATATGGTTAAATGTCTATACATACTAAATAGGATTTTATTTTCAGATTTTACATTTGCTGCGACCGTTGTCAAGATTGGTTTCATGGACGTTGTGTGGGCATTTTACAATCGGAAGCAGACAACATTGATGAGTACATTTGTCCAAATTGCCAAAAGAATAATTCTGTCAATTATGCTAATATGAAAGAACTCACAATGAAAGACTTTGAAAACTTAAAGAGGCTTATAAAGCAAATACAGTTGCATAAAAATGCGTGGCCGTTTATGGAACCTGTCGATCCTAGAGAAGCACCTACCTACTACAAAATTATAAAGGAACCTATGGGTATGTATTATCAGTATTTCAATTAATGGACATTGGAAAAAAATATTGTAAGATTTATTAAATTGAGAAAAATACCGATATTTTACGGAGTCTTACATAATAAACGATTTGCAGTGTCGATTTGCACACCTTGTAGATGTAGTGTAGAACAGGACATATTTTGAGTTCAATTTCCTTTAGTTTGCATTCCTCTTATTTCATCTCTACCGACTACGTTATAACGCGCTGCCGCATACGTAGTGCATTCTGCTAATCATCATCATCAGTCGTTCCCTCAGAGCTGAGGATTGTGACATCATGTCCTTCTGTTGAAGACCAGGTTCCTCCACAGGCTTCTATCCCTTGCTACGCATTCTGCTAATACATGCTTACTAAGTCTCCTCCTTTCCATAGTGTGGGCAGGAGGATTTGCGCACCTTCAGTTCTAACTTCTCTTCCTCCTAGCGTTTGTCCCGGCTCGGAATCCGCTTGATAACCTATAATTCCATGAATTGGCTTAGACACTAGTTTTTACGAAAGCAACTGCCATCTGATCTTTTCCAAACCAAAGGGGAAACTAGGCCTTTTTGGAATTAGGTCCGGTTTCGTTACGATGTTTTCCTTCACCGAAAAGCGACTGGTATATCAAATGATATTCCGTATATAAGTTCCGAAAAACTCAGTAGTACTAGCCAGGGTTTGAACCCGAGACCTCCGGATGGAAAGTCAGACATCTTACTGCAAGGCTACCAGCGCTTCCTTCAATTCTGACTTCGAAATCAATAAAATTTATTTATAAGATTTAACATAAAATGACCCATATTTTCTAAACGGGTCAGTGAGGGCAGTTACCTGCTATTGCTAAGGTCTCTAAAGACCATTTTCGCTTCGGATCATGGGATCTGGTACCTGCCCCCACTAACCCATTTAGAAAATCCATCATGTTTATCTTTAATTACAAAAAAACCTGATGTACCATTGGGTTCAAAAATGCATGGGCAATTTATGAATGAATTCATGGATAAATTGGCCATGCAATTATGAACCCGATGGTACATGTACCCTGTAGCACAATGAATGATAACACCTTTATTTATTCCAGATTTACAAACAGTGGAACGAAAAGTGAATGAACAGACTTACAGTATGTTAAGTGAATTCATTGGTGATATGACTAAAATATTTGACAATTGTCGGTACTTCAATCCAAAAGACTCTGAGTTCTATCGTTGTGCTGATGGTTTAGAAGCATTTTTTGCACAAAAAATTAAGTACTTTCGTGAAAAGTTATTTGAAACAACGCAATGATAATAGTGCCAGTGTACAGTGAGTAAAGTAAGGATTATGATGTTAATATAATGCAGTGTAGATGTGGCGGAGATGATTTGTGTATTTGTATTATTCTACGTGATCTGTAACACTTGTAAATTGTAAAGTATGTGATGAAATTACAAAGAATAATTTATATAAATAATTTAACAGGTATCTAACGAGTACAGCATTGTTTCATGTTAGGTATTTATTGTATTTATTACATGCATTATACTTTGAAGCTGATTCTCCTTAGATATAAACGATAGCAGAGAAAAATATTGCAATGTATACAGTTCGTGAGATACCTTTTATGTTAGCTAATAATAGAAAAGCTATTTTAGTTATTCTAGTAGTACTAGGAATAAGTAAACCTACCTTGTATGTAAGTAATAAATTTTTAATAATATACATCTTGATGATGCTTTTCAATATGGTTTTTAATCAATAGGTAAGTATTATTTTCTTGAAGTTAATGTACAGGCAGCAACAGAAGTAGCTTATCATTATCAGGGGAGGAATAAAAATAAAAATAACACACCAAAAATAGGTATGCAGAATTTTGACTACAAAGCCATTTCTGTTGCTAACTGTTAAGAAAAACCTCACCTCAAATCTCAGATTAAAGAAAATTCATGAAATAGTCACATACAAGGGGCGTGCTAATAATGAGACCCGAGCCAGCGACACATTCTAAAATTGAACCACGAGCGTAGCAAGTGGTTCAAAAACTGGAATTTGAGCATGCAAGGGCCTCGAGGCCCGAGAACTTTGCTGGCGAGTGTACAATACATCATTTTTACCACACCAATGCGAGGAAAATACGAGCTGTAAAATACAAATGTAATCAAAATTAATGGTATTCAATGTCCCTGGAAGCATTTGAAATGGTCCGCGAAATTGTGAACAGAACAGCCACTGGTTACTAAATCACTCCACTGGTCCAATAACTATTAGGGTCACAACACACCTAGCGGAAGTAGCGGAAATTTGTCTCTGGTAGCGGAAATTTGTCTATGGCTTCCATACAAAAAATCTGCTACCATAGACAAATTTCCGCTAATTCCGCGAGGAATTCCGCTAGGTGTGTGGTGACCCTTATAAATACAAAAAAAATTTATTATAAATGTACATAAAATTCCTAATACAGAAAAGGCTGAACCTATTCTGATTAAACTACAATTAAACATCTAACAACTATTGCTGGAAAAACTGCACCCAAACCGCACCGGTGCGATGCCGTATTTTTCTCAAATTTGACTGAAATTATTTTATTAAAGTTCAAAATCCAAAGGAGCTTAAGCTGGCTCTACATGATGGGCCATCATAGGGACGCAGCTATACAACATAACGAGATAGCAATATCGTTAGCTCCCTCTAACGCATAGGTGCGTCCCTATGATGGCCCATCATGTGGAGGAGCTATTAGATATGCTATGGGATGCCAGTACAGTCGCCATCAGGGTCGCGTTTTATAAAGTTACAATTTACAATTTCGCTGTTTGCCTCTCTTTCTAGCACACATATTGGATAGAAAGAGAGGCAAAAAGCGAAATTGTAAATTGTAACTTTATAAAACGCGACCCAGAGGCCCGTTTTATAAAGCTACAAGTTACAATTTGTAAGCGGAAGTCTCTTTCCAACCCTATGTGTTAGAAAGAGACTTCCGCTTACAAATTGTAACTTGTAGCTTTATAAAACGGGCCTCAGATATATCGGAGCGGCCAAGGTAGTTACAAATATCTGAACAAAGTCTCTATTCTCAAGGCAATAAAGTGCATTAAGTGCATACTCAGATATTTTTGAATATCTTGGCCTCTGATATATTTGACGGCGACTGTTTCATGGCTGCTCTACATGATAGGCCATCATAGGGACGCAGCTATACGACGGAGCGAGATCGCAATAGCGTTAGCTCTCTCTAACGCATAGCTGCGTCCCTATGATGGCCCATCATGTAGAGGAGCCATCACACGCAGTGACGCACCCATACCGGTCACTCATAACTCGCCTCTTTTTGTATCGGGGGTAAAGCCCGTCACAGACGGAGCTATAGTTTGGCCAGAGTTTGTTTGACTTCAGGCATAGACAGGGAGAATCATACTGTCTTTTTCTAATGCTAGTATTCTCACTACTAAAAAAGGGATGGGTATAGCATGTTACTCTGACTGTTACTGCGCTTTTTGGTTTGCCAGACTATATAATATATATTAATATACCGTAAGATACCGAGATATAGTCTGGCAAACCAAAAGCGCAGTAACAGTCAGAGTAACATGCTATACCCATCCCTTTTTTAGTAGTGAGAGTACTAGCATTAGAAAAAGACAGTATGATTCTCCCTGTCTATGCTTGAAGTGGAACAAACTCTGGCCAAACTATATATATATTATCGTATAGCTCGGCACCCCACACGTCAAAGATATGAAAAGAGAGAAAGATATATCGGTTGTACGTCACGCCAGAGAAGGAAGGCTATACCTAAAATATATCGTAATATATCAAGCTATAATATATATTATAGCTCCGTGTGTGGAGTCTGTCAACAAATAGTACGTAAAATATATCGTAAGATACCGAGCTATAATATATATTATAGCTCCGTCTGTGATGGGCTTAAAGCTGGAAACAAATTATGGGACGCGCCTCACAGCCGCGACTGATAAGCGTACCCCGGGGTTTTCGGTGCGGGAATGTTATACACTAGCCAAATAACAGGTAAAAACTGTAAAAAAACTATACTAATTTTACATTTCTAAGCACATTTGGACCTTACTACCTACGTTTAATTCATAGTTTGGTAATTATTTTACAATAAACAAAATTATAAATACACGAAATCATTCCCGCACCGAAAACCCCGGGTTAGGGTCGCCACACACCTAGCGGTTTTCCTCGCGGAATTACCGGAAGTAGCGGAAATTTGTCTATGGTAGCAGATTTTTTGTATGGAAGCCATAGACAAATTACCGGAATTAGCGGAAATTCATAGACAAAATGCTTAATTTGTCTATGAATTTCCGCTACTTCCGGTAATTCCGCGAGGAAAACCGCTAGGTATGTGGCGACCCTTAAACGGCTATTACACATTGCAACCTGCAGGGCCCAATCTGTCAGGTTGGAAGGTGTAATAGTCGTATTACACATTGCAACCTGCAGGGCCCAATCTGTTGTGTACCCTGCCTCTTCCTGCCCCTCCTTCAGCTCCCTACGGGCCCTACCTTCAATTACACCTTCCAACTTGACAGATTGGGCCCTGCAGGTTGCAATGTGTAATACAGCTTTAATTGAAGGTAGGGCCTGTAGGGAGCTGAAGGAGGGGAAGGGAGAGGCAGGGTACACAACAGATTGGGCCCTGCAGGTTGCAATGTGTAATACCGCTTTTAGGGTATGTGGTGACCCATAGTTCGGGTCACCACATACCTAGCGGTTTTCCTCGCGGAATTACCGGAAGTAGCGGAAATTCTTAGACAAAATGCTTAATTTGTCTATGGTACCGGAAATTTGTCTATGGCTTCCATACAAAAAATCTGCTACCATAGACAAATTTCCGGTACCATAGACAAATTTCCGCTACTTCCGGTAATTCCGCGAGGAAAACCCCTAGGTGTGTGGCGTCCCTTCAATTGGAAAGAGGAATACGAAAAATGTAAAAGCGGTATTACACATTGCAACCTGCAGGGCCCAATCTGTTGTGTACCCTGCCTCTTCCTTCCCCTCCTTCAGCTCCCTACGGGCCCTACCTTCAATTACACCTTCCAACCTGACAGATTGGGCCCTGCAGGTTGCAATGTGTAATACCGCTTTAAAGTATAAATATTAAAAATTGCGAGTGCACAATCGTGCACATCTCTAATCACCTGCGATTGTCAATACATTGCGGTTTTTTAAATTTCGTTGCACCTACCTAGATATACTTTACCTACCTAGACGGCAATGTCTCGAAATCGCGCGCAAGTTTTGTCAAAATTGCGCTGATTGTAGAGGCCATTAAACTTGAGAGAAATTTCAAAGCTGCCAACATAAGTAACTTAAACCCAGCTTTTTTCCATAGACATTTTTTTTATTCCACTCTGACTAGCAATTATTTGACTGAATGAAACGAAGATTTTAGTAGAGGTTATGTTTACTGGATAATTTTGTCGAGTCAGGTACATCGTTAATAGTGTTAAACTAATAATTCAGACCCTAAGCACAACAAGAAAATAACAAAATGTTGGTGACACTAAAGACTTTGCAGCAGCAAACGTTTCAAGTCGAGATCGATCCAGAAGAAACCGTCAAAGCTCTCAAACTAAAAATTGAAGTTGAAAAAGGTAAAGATTATGCTGCCGATCACCAGAGACTTATCTACGCAGGAAAGATCCTGTTGGACCATAACAAGCTTGTTAGCTATAACATAGACGAAAAGAAATTTATTGTTA
Organism: Pammene fasciana; assembly: GCA_911728535.1. Taxonomy (NCBI): domain Eukaryota; kingdom Metazoa; phylum Arthropoda; class Insecta; order Lepidoptera; family Tortricidae; genus Pammene; species Pammene fasciana. The sequence continues at coordinate 11,854,679 of OU452278.1, read as the reverse complement.
TTATGGTAACAAAACCTAAGGCGTCTGAAGTTCAAGCGTCATCTACTTCCGCTCCTGAGGCCGGTGAAAGTGCGTCTACGGAAAGTGGTGACAACAAAGACAAAGCTGCCGCTGAAGAACCGCCTAAACCGGCGACCGCCGCCGAACCCGAACATGCAGCCGAAGTGCCAGCCGCAGTCGCCGCTAACGAGCCCGACTTCGAGGCCACTGTGCAGAGCATCATGGATATGGGGTACAACCGACAACAAGTAGAGCAAGCGCTGCGCGCTTCATTCAATAATCGCGAGCGAGCTGTGGAGTACTTAATAACAGGTATTCCTGAGGAGCTGCTTCAGGAACAAGATGTGGATGAAGGGTCTGATGAAGACCCATTAGCATTTCTTCGCGACCAACCCCAGTTTCAACAAATGCGTGCTGTGATTCAACAGAATCCTAACTTATTGAATGCTGTGTTACAACAGATTGGTCAGACAAACCCGGCACTGCTGCAAGCCATTAGTCAGCACCAACAGGCCTTTGTTAGAATGTTAAATGAGCCGGTCAACCCTAGTTCGGGTGCAGCTGCTGCTGTTGAAGACAGTCCTGCTGATGCCCCCCAAGCACAGCCACCCCACAATATCATCCAAGTGTCACCGCAAGACAAAGAGGCAATTGAAAGACTAAAAGCATTAGGGTTTCCAGAGGATATGGTCATTCAAGCATATTTCGCCTGTGAAAAGAATGAAAATCTAGCAGCTAACTTCTTGCTGTCCCAGAATTTTGATGACTAACATTATTGCTCTCATAATTTGTTTCCGGGGAGAGATGACAAATAATATTATACAAAAGTGTATTACAAATGTTGTCGATCTTATGTCAATAGCCTAATAGTTCATTGCTTGTATATTTCAAGTGTATTTTTTTTACACTAAGTTTCACAACAATTTGTCAACATTTGTGTCGAATAAATTTCTTATTGTTCACTCTTGGTTAATTATTTATGCTCCTCTTTTAAATAATATTGACAAGCAATAAAGTTTATTTTCACACCAACTATTCATATACGGGCTTTTTCTTCCCTGCTAGGAGGGAAAATAAGTGGCACTTCACTTCTCTGTTCTACAACATTCGTTTTTTTTCAGCCAGTCAGTCATTACAAACATTTCTTATCGAATTAATCAATGCATTATAATCAAGAAGCACATAAAGCACATAATATATAAAGTTAATATAAATATGGTTCACCAATAACATTTTTAGTATATAAGATTATTTATTTTCACACTTAAATAAAGCAGTACCTATGTGTCACATAGGAGCATATCTATTTTTACCTTGGGGGTTAATAGACCCCTCACTACGCTCAGGATTCTATTATAGACTCCATTACCTCGCCCTTAACGTAAATATTTCATTTTGCTCCCTTGTTACACAATCTACTATTGTAAATTGTAGTATATACATACAAACCAATATATCCAGCTTCCTAGGATTTTTGCCACGGCTCAGTTGAGGATGGGGTCAGCTTGGCAGCCTAATCCATTAATTGGCGTAATACTATTTACGAAGTCACTGCTTACTGACCTCCAAACCATAGGGGAAACTAGGTCTTATTGGGATTAAGTCCATTTTTATTCGCGGAACCGGAACATTATTTAAAGTGAAAATCATTATTAAATTTATTCCGTTAAAAATAAATCGTCAGGTGACAAACAAAACTCACTAAGTGCTACCACAAGTTCAAAGCCATAATTAACCAGACTGCCAACATAACAAGGTTGATTTTCGTAGAATTATTTTTTTAATTAGTGAGTTTTGCTTGTAACCTGACGAAATAATCTTCATTAGCCGTTTCTACACCTGGCGCACCGCCTAGCGAGGAAATTGCCGCGCGCGGCAGCTCGGCTAGTGAGGACGTGCCTTGCATTGCGGCGATTGCGGCCACGCGTGCATTTGCCTCGGCCGAGTCACGTCCACGTCTACGCTAGCCGAGCTGCCGCGCGCGGCAACTTCCTCGCGAGCTATTCAGTTGTCTCGCATACGAAATTGTTTTGAATAATTTTAAAGAAAATAATATATAATCGACATGAGATTATTCTTACGATTTTTATTCAAGTAATGATATTATTCTTGAGTGTCCAACACTGGTTGGGAATCCAGTAATAAATACGCATGATACCCTAAGTCAACAACAAAGACTTACGAAGATCTGCCAGTTCTGCCACAATCTCCATGATTCTTGATTACACCCTGCTACCCTAAGGTTGTCTGGAAGAGATCGCTTTATAGCGATAAGACCGCCTGTTGTTACCTAAATTGTATGTAACTGTACTCTGTAACGATTTCTGTTTTGGTGCAATAAAGAATTTTTACTTACTTACTTACACCTGTTTTTTAGGGTTCCGTACTCAAAGGGTTAAAACGGGACCCTATTACTAAGGCTCCGCTGTCCGTTCGTCTGTCACCAGAGGCCAGTTTTATAAAGCAACAAGTTACAATTTACAGGCGGAAGTCTCTTTCTAACACATAGGGTTAGAAAGGGAGTGCCGCTTGTAAATTGTAACTTGTAGCTTTATAAAACTGGCCTCAGGCTGTATCTCATAAACCGTGATAGTTAGACAGTTGAAATTATCACAGATTATATATTTCTGTTGCCGCTATAACAACAAGTAATAAAAACAGAATAAAATCATTATTTAAGGGGGCTCTCATACAAGAGACATGATTTTTTGCCGTTTTTATAGATAATAGTACGGAGCCCATCGTGCGCGAGTCAAACTCGCACTTTGCCGGTTTTTTTTTAAATATATCGTCCGGTGACAACCAATGACAAAAGTCACTAGGTAATTGAAAAAAAAAATTCAACTAAACCTTTTCATTACCAATACAATACGGTTCATTACCGATATAAACTTGAGGTAGTAATTAGCGAGTTTTGGTTGTCATCCGACGATATCACCACTGTGGCAAGCAAGCATACGGCCTGACTGATGGTAAGTAGTCACCGTAGCCTATAGACGCCTGGAATTCCAAAGGATTCAGAAGAACGATTGTGCAATTACACAAATTACCAATAAGATGATGTAGGAATTTTAGAAAATACTCGGACCAACTTTTCAACCGACTTCAAGATTTTGAAATCCATTCGTCGGGATCTTTGTTTTTCTTTTGCTATTTTTTTTAGTGTATGTATCTTCACCGATTATTCGAAGACGGCTGCACAGATTTGGAAAATTGTTTTTTTTGTTTGAAAGAGTATACTTCAGGGTTGGTCCCTTTGTAACCAGGTCCAGATCTGAAGATGGGATCCTTGAGAAATCGAGGGAACTCTTCAACTATTATAGGCGCACTTATAGTGACGTCACTATATTTTTTTTACAGTAACTCGGTCACTTCCTCTTGGAATAGCGGATCCTAAGTGAAGTCGGTTCTTTTTTTTGTTTTAAATTATTTATAAAAACATCACGCTTGATTGAAGATATGGATCGCACGCAAGTGATATATTTCTATGAAAAATCGCGTCCCGAGAGATTACTCGGCGTTAAGGAAGATGTATTGAAGCCTTGTAATTCTTGTAAACGTCAGTTACACATATCGTTAAAAAAGAGTGCAGATGAAACCTACCCTAATTCAGTTGCTATCACGAATAACTAAAATCATCGCTGTTGAAAGACTGTCAACTGATGCTGTTCTGTAGGCTGTAACGCAGTGGCCATCTCAAACATATTTAGAGGTGCCGGGTGGATCCATTTTAACCTACCCTAACAGCGCGGTACAGCAGTTGTCCATTTCACTAAAATTACCTTCTACAAGACGCTGGCCCAATATTACAGGGTTCTATTTTACACTTTCAGGGTAAGTCAATTTAGACTTATTGTCACTATGGCAATGTTCAAATTTCAATTCGATAAAAGTGAAACATAGAACCCTGTAACATTGGGCCAGCGAAGAGCCAGGGTATTGAGACTATTGAGGCAATCTCTAGCTCTAGGTAGGACTTGGAAAATATAGGGACGTAATCCAGTGAAGACAGAACTGTGATTACACCATAGGCCGATTTTCTCGTTTGCTCTGAACTTTGTTTATGGCGCGGCTTTTAGAATACAATAGTGAAAAGATGCTTGCAACGAGCTCACGAACCAGCCCATTATAAGAATACTTTTTTTATTATACTCAGTAATTATATTTGTACCCTCGCGTTACTATTGTATTTATTGGATCAGTTGACTTGCCAGGGGCCCGATTTTTGACATCAGAACGCTCGAATTCAAAAAATTTAAGCTCAAAAATAATCGCACACAAAAGTTTGTCGCCAATTTTATCGCATGAAATTAATTGTTTAAAATCATGCTTTTAAATTTCCACAGCTGTTATTTTTAAAACATAATTTCATCGTTTTATTCAGAATTTTAAATGTCACTTTCGAGTGCTCAAATCTCAAAAATCACCCCCCAGTCGATTAAATTCTAGGTTGAAAATTAAAATAAAGAAAAACCATGGTAATACATCAAACAATTAATATTATTGATATTTATAAATAGCATTAAGTTAACATAAAAAGCTATGTTGGTATAAACTTTATTCATTCTAATTTTTAAAGGCACTTTCCACAATGTCTAATAAACTTATGATCACTTGCCATGACCGATTATGTAACATTAAGTAACAGATTTAAAATCTTAATAAGAATCTATTTTAAAATTAAAAAAAGAAGAGAATTACATCAAAATATATCTTCCACTTCTACAAAAAAGCGTGATAGCGAATTTATCTCAATCATGGCGGACAAAGGGTTTATTTCATTTTTTTCTTGTTAAAAAAACAATAAAATAAAAACAGACGATACATGTAAGGTAAAGTAAAATATACATCTCAACAGAATATCATTAGGCTCCAGCAACCAAAATCTAATTGACATTTTCTACCGAGTCAAACTTGTGGCATATCATAATAGTATCCTGCGCAAGAGCATAGCAGCATGCTGGATAACTGACTTGACTTATTACCGCATACCTATATCCTTATTAAAATTTCGTCGAAATGCCAGTAAAAATATTTTTTTATTATTTAGTAAATAAATAGACATCTTTCGTTTAAAACAAAACCATAACATTCAGTTATAGATTAGGTACTTAGATCCGTATTTCTGCTAATACGGCTACATAATACGCTATATTACTTACGTGAACGAATGAAACATTCTGATAGGTATTTAGTAATCATGTAAACTAATTTTAACAAAAATGTGATCCGTGTTAACCGATTCTCCGTATCCACTTACAACGTAAACCTAATTAAAAGGATTTAAACATTTTATACAATCTTTACAAATCTTACATTATCTATACACAATGTACATATTTTTATTTCCCATTTCATTATTTTATTAGTTTAGTAGTAGAAACAGTAGATGAAACTGTACATTGCAATATGGCTATTGCACAAAATACTAAACATAGGCTTTGGCTTGACCATTACAAACACGTCGCTTGGCGGAAAAGAGGACCTAATATTTTATAATAAATACAGCAAATTATATTACCTTCTAAACATTCAATGTCGCTTATAGTAACAGCCTCGTCATGACCTGACGAGATTATTACTTATTTATACATATTGGACAAAAATAACAGTAGTCACTGAATACCACGAAGGCATATATACCTCGTGTGTTCATAAGTTTTGAGACGACTATAAAGTCAAGTAATGAAAATTAAATGAATAATTATCGAATTGCTTCATATTATTGATAAAAGATCAATGCCCATAACTTCTACAAATAGTCTGTCCGACAGTTTTACACTTGGAATTGGGCAGTTGGGCACCTTTCCTCGAAAATGAGGAAAAAAAATTACCTTCGTATGAAAATATCCTCCCTAACGCAATACAGGCATGGTAATAGAATACTAGTTATTCAGCATAGAACTCGATTTATTTCTCAATATTTTGGTGTATAATTTAATATTTCATCCATTACAGTTTTATTATACTTCCGTTGCTTTCTTTCTACTAAACGTAAAATTTTAGGCGTCGTGCCTACACCCCCTAAATACCAAAGTATTAAACGACTAGAATGATAAACACAGAAGGCCATTTTAAATAAATTCAATATATTTTAACTACTTATAGCATGGTTGTTAATTTAAAATATTTATATAATCGTATTACATTCTAGTAACTGAACTGTTTGAGTTTACATTCGTCTCAAAACTTATGAACACACGAGGTATATACTCTGGAGAGTGAACTTCGAACAAAACTTGAGACCGAAAGAAAAAACCCCCTTATTCATAAACGTCTCTCAGGCCTCAATTAGTGAATTGATGTATTGTCCTTATCTGTCACTTTGACAGTTGTTTGTTGGAAACAGCATAAAGTAACTAATTGAGGCCTGAGAGACGTTTATGAATTTAAGGAATTCATAAGAAATTGCATCCCGTTTCGCTTAAGAGTATTGACGTCATTAGACAGTAATAGATACCACCACGACAATAGAGTGCGAGTGAGACACTGCATCTACGATTGGTGCTTTCTTTCCGACCTCACGTTTCGTTCGTTCACTCCCCTATATATGTATAGTCGCCATCAAATATATCGGAGCGGCCACGGTACTCAAAAATATAAAAATTTTACCTTCCAATAAAATTATTATTATGTTTCCTGATACGTCCTGATAGGTCTTATGGCTCTGTTGAAGGGGTTAAACAGGAGTAGACGAGCGGGAGCGAGCGAAAGTCTGGTACGCTGGTGGTTTCTTTACCTTTGAATGTCGTGTTGAAAGACGCGCCGGGTGCCCCAGCGTCTGGCGTCTTTGACCATTCGATTAAATTCTGCAGGGTCTCGTTGACAGCTTCATTTTGGGCGATGATAGCATTAGACAGTGCCGCGAAGCTTCGCTCAGATTGAGTCGCGCGTTAGCCTCGAAACGTCGAAGGCCCCTCGAAACGGCGCAACTCCTCGTTAATTAGTAACTCAGTGGAACCCGGTGACGCGACATACTTTTTTCAGAGTGTCAATATAACGTACCGCTTTCCGTTCCGGGCAGTCGAGGCGGGTCAGCGCGCAGTTCCTCGCGATTCGTTCCGACGTCGCTTTGGGTACGGGCGGATCTTTAATCGACACCGACAGCTCGGCAATCTGCTCGCGCTGCATGATCGGGGGAGCCGGCGGCGGCGCTTGCGTATCTACACTTACATCAGAGATCACGCGGACTGGGAACGGCAGGGCGCGCAGGTGCTGGGCCGTGGTGGCCGGTAGCAACGTGGGCGGCGCCGCCGTAGTGGCCGGCAGCGGCGTGGGCGCCGGCGCCGTATTGGCCGGCAGCCACGTGGGCGCCGGCGCAGTAGTGGCCGGCATCGACGAGGGCGGCGGCGCCGTAGCGGCCAGCAGCGACGTGGGCGACGGCGCCGCCATAATAGCCGGCAGCAACGTGGGCGCCGGCGCCGTAGTGGCCGGCAGCGACTAGGGCGCCGGCGCCGTTGTGGCCGGCAGCGACGTGGGCGCCGGCGCCGTAGTGGCCGGCAGCGACGTGGGCGGCGCCGCCGTAGTGGCCGGCAGCAACGGGAGCGTCGGCAGCTGCGCACCGGGCGCCGCCATAGTGGCCAGCAGCAACGTGGGCGGCGGCGGCGTAGTGGCCGGCAGCAACGTGGGCGCCGGCAGCTGCGCACCGGGCGCCGCCATCACGAATTAATAAATGTCGGATACACGGGAACGCCTACTTGCCATCTCCATATCGAACATCTCGGACGTATAACGGAACACATAATATCTGAATATGCACTTTTTATCGCCTCGACAATAGAGGCGTCATTCAGATATTTGTGACCACATTGGCCGTTTCGATATATCTGATGGTGACTGAACCTCCATGCTCTGTACTTATTACCATAAAGTGTATGGACGTTAACTCATGGCAATTGAGACACTAATTCAAAGTTTACCATTTCGTGGTAAACTATTAATCCATTCCAATCTATTGAATGTTTGTAAATAAGAATATTTAAACATTAACAACAATAGGCAAGTGTGTAAAACCATATTCATAAAAACTAGATGATGCTTAGTACAAACATACTTCTTAAATCAGTAAATACCAACAGGATTAGTGACTTAATATAACACCACTATTCCAAGAAATGGTTTATAATAACTTCGGTGACAGACAATTAACCCACAAATAATGTTTGTATCCTATATAGATATAGCAATGAACAATTTTCGTCAATAAATATTAGAATAATGTGGTCTAATATAACACCCGACTTATAAAATGGCACAGAAGTCGACTTTGACCAATTTACTTCAAATAATTTAAGAAAATTAAATCAGTATTCATCATTCTTGGAATGATGCAAAATAAAATTGTAAGTGTGTTAAAGTAGAATGGTATTACCCTATCATTTAAGAGTAATAATGACGTAGTTCGTAAAAATATAATAACATTTACTGTTAAAACATATCCTTTAAAAACCAACAGAATATTATAAAACAGTTGCTAACAAAACCAAAATTTATCACTATCTAACAATACTTCGAATTAAGCCAATAGATCTTACACATAATTCACAATGAAACAGTTCGACATGTTTTTATTTATATTACATTTAATCCTATTCCTCGTCACGAAGTCTGGACTGGACATGTCGCGCGCGGGCGGCGGGCGGTGGGTGCGCCCGCGGCGGCGGCGGCGACACAAGTGAACAACTGTCAAAATGCAGCGCAGGACCGACTCGTGTGCCTCCTCGAGGCTCTCACAGCAGGCAGCGGCACACCGGTTAGCCAGCTGGGCCTCATTCTGTTTTTTGCTGACAGTACAGTTCTTTTAGTGACTTTAACTCTTCTATTAGAGCCTTGTTTTGGTTTTCAAGCACAGCGACCCGGTTCTCTAGGCATTTGATATATTCTTTTTTCTTGCGTCGACACTCCCTAGCGGCCTCTCGGTTCTTCAGTAACCGGAGTTCCCTCTTGCGTGTCTGGTCTTCTAGAATCGGACCTATAATGATAGTACGATTTGATCGTGTTTAGGATAAAGGAGTAACCACACTTATCGACGCGTAATCGCATTAACGTTATGGGCGAATAAATGAGCCGAGCAAAACTATCTATTTAACGTCGCCCACCTAGTTTCGGCTCAAATAAGGCTGCACACTGGACGGCGAAGAATTATTTTTAACTAATGTCGCTGCAGACGTTTGATAAAATCCGAACGGATTAAGGTTGGGTTGTACCATGCATAATTAAATCCTTAAATATGTTAAGTTAGCAGATAATTTGTTTCAGCCGGTCCTAAGTTAAAACATCCATATGAGAACGATTAGGCAGGTTTGCCATTAGCAGCGATCAGCAAGTAGCTAATGTAGCTATGAGGGGCCCCTCTTTACTGGCGAGTATTTCTCTTAGTACTTGTTGGCATTGATGATGGCGGAGATGAGTAATTAGTATATGTATTATATCTATTATTTACACGTAATATAGCCACGGCAGCGTCTCAAGAGAAAATAATGAAATAGTAATTGGGGACGCAGCAGCCGCGTGTGCGGCGCCTTTACACGAATCATTTAGCAAGTCGAGTCTTGAGTTTCAATTTATCAGCAATAGTACATTATTGCAGAGGACGGGAAAGGGAAATTCGTGGATGAGCGATTTTGGAAAAAATAAGACGAGTCCACGAATTTCTATTCCCGCCGAGGCATATATAGTGCTTTTCTCTAAAAGTGCGAGGAAATAAAGTAAAGTAAATGAAATAAATTACAGATTTTGGTTACGTTATTAGCGTTCAATGTCATGAATTAGCTTCCCTCTATAAATTTTTTTATAGTATTAAGAACTATGTATACTGCCAATTTTCATTCAAATAATATTTAAAAAGAAATTTTCGTCAAAAGCTATTTAAGACAGTATTAAATATGCTCCTTTTATGCAACAGATACAAGATTAAACCTTAAAAAGAGTTGTTTTGTCTATGGTTGTATTAAGCCTCATTCGCACGATCAGACGCGGTGCTATGACAAAGAACGAGACAACCAAGGTTTTTGATCTAACTATCTCGCTCTATCCTACAGTTTGAAGGGATTGCCGTTCAGACGGTGTATAGACGTCGCTTAAGTATTGGCTGTTTGAAATGATATTTGTTAGTCGGATGAAAAGTTTAAAAGGTAAAAAACAATACAGTAATGGATTTTAGGGTCGCCACACACCTAGCGGTTTTCCTCGCGGAATTACCGGAAGTAGCGGAAATTTGTCTATGGTAGCGGAAATTTGTCTATGGTAGCAGATTTTTTGTATGGAAGCCATAGACAAATTACCGGAAGTAGCGGAAATTCATAGACAAAATGCTTAATTTGTCTATGAATTTCCGCTACTTCCGGTAATTCCGCGAGGAAAACCGCTAGGTATGTGGCGACCCTTACTAGTCAACGCCTAAAATATGTATACACTTTGAACCTTATTACAATGGAGTAAGGTGCAAAAGTGTATACATATTTATGGCGTTGACAAATTACTTCACGGCCGCTAAAACAGGTAAATAATGATTTTTATTTTTTTTAATTCGTTTTGGTAAAAAATGAAGAACTTCACGTACTCATTTTGCTACAGTAAGCTGAAAATTTCCGAGCACATTGGAGAAAACCAAATTAATGCATCCCTTTTTCTGGCGCGGTACAATAGTCGAGCGCTACTCGCCCGACAGCTGCCAAGTCCCAAACAGATTTCGCGTCAATAAGTGTGGTGAGACAGCACCGGCAGAGCGCCGAGCGTGGCTACTAACCCGGCACGTAGAACTGGCCGTCCTGGTTGGTGGTGGCGTACTGCACGATGGCGCCGCCGCCCGCGCCGCTCGACACCGCCAGCGTGTGCAGCCCGCCGTCCGTCTGCAGAGCGCCGGCTGGGATCACTGCAACAACGAATCGAATTCAATCACTTCAAGTGTCAACGGTAATAATTAGACCCCGGATTCTTGTCGCGATGAAGTCACAATAGGGTAACTTGGGGAGAACATAGGAAGGTAGTAATTAATACGGATTTATTTAGGTAAGATAAGATAAAAAAATTGTCATATGGTGTTACTTAATACAAAACTTGATAGTTATTATTTTTTGGTATATTACTGTGAAACTTCCTTTAAATCAATGGGGTTGGCAACTGTCAACGGTTTGGCCAGATGGCGCCAGCATAGCTAGGTCCCTTTCACTAGTATTGTTGTATGGGATTTGGCTTAAAGGCTAGCCCATCCAGGTCAAAAAAAATTAAAAAAAAAACGTGATTTTGACACTTTTGTACGACTGACAGGGACCTAGCTATGCTGGCGCCATCTGTAAATACTTTCCACCGGCCAACCCCATTGTCAATTGATTAAATTATCGACATTGTTATTTCATTAACTGACTCTGCGTAACAGATCATGTTACGTGTGTGGAACAGTGGAACGAAACGATTATTCAGCCGATAATTTTTTTTCGTCAAAAACAAGTTTAACGTAGAAATTTAAGTTGTTCAGTAATATAACAAAAAATAATATTGATCAATGCACTGGGCAATTATAATTCTGATTGATTAAAATTTAATTGGTTAAAAACCGTAGTAAATTATTATTTTCCCCGTGAAATAATCATATATTTTAGCTTATCTTAGCCTTTCTTCTTTATGTATCATTTTGGTCGGTGGCAACCGTTCTATTTACTCCCCAAGTTACCCTATTGTGACGTCATCGCGACAAGAATCCGGGGTCTGGTAATAATATTCCGTCTATTCTCATTGTTTATCAAACGCTAAATAACTACACGAAATCAAAGAGTATTAGTATTACTACTCGATTGCGCATAGTTGTACATATTCTCACGGGGCGCCTATAATGCGAGGCTTTGTATATGTGTATAATGTGTTTACGAATTTTACTCCAAATATACGTCACTTTTGAACCAGTCTGCCGGGCACTTCCGTTCCGGCCATGCAGGAACTGGTAGGCTGGGCTTTTCTGTACCTACATAAATACAAATTACTATTTGTTGCTACAAGTAACATCTTAATATCAAATGCCGTAGGTAAATACCATCAATTTTTTAAACCGGAAGTGGTACTTTTTGGTGTTTTTGGATTATTCTATTTTTTTTTTACTATTTTTTCGGAGCTCAGCATCTCTGTTATGAACATGTGCCATGGGGCTTATTTTTTTATAACGTAACGTAGCAAATCTTACGGTCTCCGCCCGTACTACAATATGTACTTCCAATTCCAATCAAGAAATCGTATATACATATGTAGCGTGATTTAGTTATTTAAGAATAGTAAGGCCAGAAATCTACTTCCATAAGCCGACCCTTTTCAAGAATGTGGCAACTTGGGGTCGTTTTAATAATGCCTGCAACCTGCCATGCACACATTAGATACATAAAAAATAAGTTGATAAGTAAAAGTGAAAAATTAACAAAAAACCCTTTCTGTGCGGACCCAACACAGAGCTGGCACAACTATATCCTACAAATTACATCATCGGGTTAATGCCATTCCTCGATTCGGACAAGCGACGCCCATCCGTTAGAGACATGTTTATAGCTCCCGTGCACGAAAGAAAGAGATGCGGCGCTCTTAAGGATCAGACTTTTTGACCAAACTACGATAAATAAGCGAATCTATAAAGTTTTGTCTAAATTTGCTTCTGTGCCTTTTTAGATAAACCAGAATACCATATTTTTTACTTAGTTATATTGCTTAATCCCTTATAGTTTACGTAAGCTGAGAAAAATAAGGGGAAAAAGGACCCAACTTCGGATTTTTTTTCTATAGAGGCAACTTTCAGCAATCGTGTTTCGGCTTGTGCCAAAAACAAGAGTTATAGTCTAATACTAATAATAAATATTCGAAGATTAAATCTATCCCTTTTCCCGTTTACTCACTAGAGCGCTTGAAAAAACCTATAATGTTTCAAAGTAGCCCCTTAACTTGTACTTGTAGTTTCCATCTACACATACTATTGTTTAATGCCATCTGAAAGATAGTAGGTGGCAACTACCGTTGGTAGGTATATTATAAATTATAAAGATTGTGCTCTTTTTTGGGTTGATGGCTTTTTGCTTCCATAATCCAGATTGGTGATATCCTCGTTACTCGTAACGTAACGTAATATATTAGAGATTGATAGAAATAGCAATAAAGCAAAAAAAGTACCTTCATTAAATAAAGATAAGTTGCTGTCAGTTGCTAAATTATCTCTGAATATGAACTTGTTTTTTTGGTACCGATATAATAATACTAATATCTACTTTACTGCATAAGTATCAGTGGCAGAATAGTCGGGATAATCTATTCGGGATATATTTTAACAGACAACTATACTGTTTCTCTACCCATTCATTCCTTACTTTACAATGGTTGAATAACTTGTATTAATACCTACTACATTCTCGCATTATTTCTGTTGGAGGTTTATGCATGACGTCATCGGCACAACTTGTGCCGGATTACGTCATCGCGTGGAATAACAATCAGCGACCGCGGTTGATGACGTCATCGTAATCCTTTTACAATTGTAACAAATATATGCACATTCTCAGTATTTAAATTATTCAAACTCAAAACTTGGCTCAAATTCCTTTTGTAAATATTAATTAGGAAAAACGTACCTTCTTAAAATATTTTAAAGGCCTTTGATTATGTTGTTTTATTTTAGTAAAATGTTATCTTTATTGCTGTTTATAATATAATATGTAATGGACTTAAAGGCCATTGATGTTCTTTATAATTGCACAATATCCACATATGAACAAATATTACCAGATTTAATGCCAAATGGCATTCTTAACCAGTCCTAATATGGGACTAAACAGACTTGTAAAAGTGGTGTACAGAAAATATTAATTTGAAATTATTTTAGTACCTAGGTATTTATAGTGAATGTAACTAAATAATATATCTGATTTTATTATACTTTGATTATTTTGTTGTTGTTATTATCCACAAATAAGCAAATAAAAATAATTGAGCGGAAACAATGAAACCATTTAAACAACGTATTATTTATGCTAGAATGTCATGGTATATTATTATTATGTAGGTATATAGCTGATCACTTTAACATAGTCAAAAGGGCGAATAAGCCGAATAAAAAAAAAATATTCAGTCGAATTGAGAACCTCCTCCTTTTTTGAAGTCGGTTAATAAGAAATCATAAATAAATTGTTTACATCAATCTCACAGTTCTCACACAATCAAATCATCAATCCGTCTCTTCCCGCGGGTGCCATAAAGAGGCGACTAAGGGATAAGGGAACCTCTGATCCCTACTGCTCGTGAGAACGCTGTGATGATTTATTTAATTAATATCCGTATGGCGGCGGTGCGGTTCGCCACCCATCACGTCTCGTTCTTCATGGGGGCGAGAAGTGGCTCACGGAGAGCCGTTTTGCTGCATTGATCGTAGCAAATTGAAATCCGTGATCTCTGCCTACTCCTTTTGGGATATAGGCGTGATTGTATGTATGTAATCTCACACACTGACTAAACAGTAACAGCTGACTCAACTACAATTTTTTTTCTCATATAAAATTTTACTAATACATAGCTAGTAGAACTACTTAGTCTGTTCATAAGTTGTCACAAGAGTTTTGATAAAATACATATCATATAATACAAACCTGAACCAAACATTATTAAAAAACCTACTTCATACAGATTAAAATATATTATGATTAATTTAAAATCGAGATTTTATATCCCTTATAAACACAAATGATGAATGATGATTTATGAAAATTATACTACACAAAAGTGGGTGAACATCATTCTTGTACTCGTCCAGGCGATACAAATTGAGTCAATTTGTTATATTTATGAAAGTAGAAAATTAAGGCATATTATTATAATTGTGTAAAACTACAACAACTATTTCATTAAATTATATCGTAAATTTATCACTGTTATAGGCTTATTAACCATATATTGAAATAATAAGTAATTGCTAACAATTCCAATTTTATCATTCAAAACTCTAGTGACAGAACGTATGAACCGACTAAGTTACTTAGTGAATTGAATAATCTACTAAATGTTATGTTTAGAAAAATAGGCACACAAATAAGAGTAGCCCAAAGCCCTTGTTACTACTAAACTATGCCATTAAAGTCTGACCGTTAGGATTAAATGAGCAATGTTGTAAATTAATAGTTAATACCAATGTGTGGTGAAGGAACACAGAGTGATGACGCCAGGTGGTGACAACCTCGCAGGGACAAGATGATGATTGTACCTGGTTAGTGACACAAGTCGCACACAAACTGTCAGCAGCGGAACATTTAACTGACCTGGCGCAAATGATAAAGGGGATGTCAGCGACACTTCATTCTCGCATCCTGCTCTAGACCCCATGCGATTGTCTGTAATGTTAGCAGGCTTTATATGCTTGAGAATGTAATTTTGTTTCATACAATCTTCAAATCCAGTATGTATTAACTTAGCCATTAATACATGTTATATTGTTTCGGCAGTAATATACAAGTTTAATATCTGTTCTTCATAATTACCTTGATACTGTATTTATGGAAATAAGTTATATCATAGCCCATTTTTTATAAATTTGCTAAGTATACCTTGACTAAAAAGCACAATCTTTATACTTGTTCTACAAACATATTATAAAAAGGAAAACATATATATATTTATGCTTACATACCACAGCATCTAGAAGGAAATTTAATGAGTATATTTGTGTGACTCACCAGCTATCTCCGCTCCACCCAGATCATTCAATATTTTACGGTATGATGGCCGCCGTGTCAGCATTTCCCGATACTTCCTTTTTGGACTGTCATCATCACTACAGCTGTCATCACTGCAGGACTGCCCTTGGGAGCTCACTAGTGTATTTGGCTCGGGTTTAATCTGTGTACAAAATAATACATAAAGTTAATCCTCTGTGTAATTAATATGGCAGGAATTCACTATATGTCCAACATTATTAAACAAAGCCAAATTTAAAGCTAAATAAATCAATCAGAATAATATAACAAACAATTACTATAATGCTGTTAAGTTTGGAAATACATTACAATCTAATAAAATTCCAGACTTTATGAAATCATTAATTAAATTAAAGTTATTCCAGAATACCTGCAATGTTTGCAGAGTGCCTTGTGTTGTGTGGATAACTGAGCTTGGTTTGCTGACAAGTATTACATTTCCTTTAGGTAACTGCACAGATTGAATATTAGAAGCCGTCTGAATCACCGACTGTTGGTTTGCTTGTATTACTGATTGAACCTGAAAAAAATAAAAAAAATAATAACCATTAATTAATCATCGTAATATTGCCGTAAATTCGTTATTAACAAAGTTAAGCATTGATCTATAAATATAGTTATGATAAGCAAAAGATGTGATATGTATATTATGAATGTTTATGATAAACATAATGTGTGATATCAACAAACCTGTGCGGGCGCCTGCATAGTGGTGACAGCAACGACGTGCGGCGCGGGCCCCGCGGCCGCCGCGCCCGCTCCGCTCGCCAGCGGGTCTGCTCCGCCACCGCCGCCAGAAGTTCCGTTCTCCTCCACCATTCCCTCCATGCCAACAAAGGCCACCTAAAATAGTCAAGGTCAACTTTCTGTGTATTCCTTGCTCGGTTCTTGTGTACACACACTATTCTTATTATCAATCGTTGCCCTTTAGTTCTTATAAGACTGTCTACAGCGATATCCTAAAACGGACTCGTCGCGTCATAGTTGCGAAATTTTCCCTATTGCGTCTATTAGCATGAAGGAACGCGACGTATTTAACAACGTTTCGGGGACTCATATAGAAGATTACATATGATCTGTTATTGTGGATTATATCCATATTTGCTAACCAAAATTTTAGACCGTGACAGGTAGCAAGTTCTGTCTTCATTATGAGCACTCACCAGTTACGTATTCCTCGTCACCGTCTATGCTGCGTCCGGAGTGGGCGAACGGGATGGTACGTAGTAGCCACGTCAACTGCGAGAAGACTCGTCACTGGCGGAGACCTATGATCTTGTATGCGTCATAACAATATGGCCGAAAATTGTAGGACATGCGCGCTTTCCACCTACGGTAAATACTGACAGCGGAAAGTCATCAAAAAATCCAACTTCAGTTCGTTCTTCACTCAAAGCAAGCATTAAAAGCGGTATTACACATTGCAACCTGCAGGGCCCAATCTGTTGTGTACCCTGCCTCTCCCTGCCCCTCCTTCAGCTCCCTACAGGCCCTACCTTCAATTACACTTAAAGCGGTATTACACATTGCAACCTGCAGGGCCCAATCTGTTGTGTACCCTGCCTCTTCCTGCCCCTCCTTCAGCTCCCTACGGGCCCTACCTTCGATTACACCTTCCAACCTGACAGATTGGGCCCTGCAGGTTGCAATGTGTAATACCGCTTTTACCAACCTGACAGATTGGGCCCTGCAGGATGCAATGTGTAAGGGTCGCCACACACAGAGCGGTTTTCCTCGCGGAATTACCGGAAGTAGCGGAAATTTGTCTATGGTAGCGGAAATTTGTCTATGGTAGCAGATTTTTTGTATGGAAGCCATAGACAAATTACCGGAAGTAGAGGAAATTCATAGACAAAATGCTTAATTTGTCTATGAATTTCCGCTACTTCCGGTAATTCCGCGAGGAAAACCGCTAGGTGTGTGGCGACCCTTATACCGCTTTCAAAGCGGTATTACACATTGCAACCTGCAGGGCCCAATCTGTCAGGTTGGAATGTGTAATTGAAGGTAGGGCCCGTAGGGAGCTGAAGGAGGGGTAGGAAGAGGCAGGGTACACAACAGATTGGGCCCTGCAGGTTGCAATGTGTAATACCGCTTTAACTAGAGCCCGCGCACGTGTACCCCCGTATGGGATAGATATATAGATGCCCATAATCACTTCTACAGCATAAAACAGAACAATTTACCAATCTTTTCCTTAGCCGACACAACTTTCTAGGAAAACTAACAGCTTTTCTCGTAGCAATCACAGAAATTCTTGAAGAAATCGCGCATTATATCTGTTTGTTACCCTCCACTGCTAGAAGTAACGCGTGGAGGGTAATAGAAACTATGACAAGGACCAACGATAATAGCACCTCTCTGCCGTATCTATTGAAAGTGTAATAAGACCATCCCGTTCTATCTTGGTATTATTAGTTCCGTGTCAGATCTATGGGTGGTATATCTATGGTTCTTCATAATGAACCATCATAGATATACCACCCATAGATCTGACACGGAACTAATAATACCAAGATAGAACGGGATGGTCTTATTACACTTTCAATAGATACGGCAGAGAGGTGCTATTATCGTTGGTCCTTGTCATAGTTTCTATTACCCTCCACGCGTTACTTCTAGCAGTGGAGGGTAACAAACAGATATAATGCGCGATTTCTTCAAGAATTTCTGTGATTGCTACGAGAAAAGCTGTTAGTTTTCCTAGAAAGTTGTGTCGGCTAAGGAAAAGATTGGCAAATGGGGTTGGCCGGTGGAAAGTATTTACAGATGGCGCCAGCATAGCTAGGTCCCTGTCAGTCGTACAAAAGTGTCAAAATCACGTTTTTTTTTTAATTTTTTTTGACCTGGATGGGCTAGCCTTTAAGCCAAATCCCATACAACAATACTAGTGAAAGGGACCTAGCTATGCTGGCGCCATCTGGCCAAACCGTTGACAGTTGCCAACCCCATTGTTCTGTTTTATGCTGTAGAAGTGATTATGGGCATCTATATATCTATCCCATACGGGGGTACACGTGTGCGGTCTCTAGTTAAGGGTCGCCACACACCTAGCGGTTTTCCTCGCGGAATTACCGGAAGTAGCGGAAATTTGTCTATGGTAGCGGAAATTTGTCTATGGTAGCAGATTTTTTGTATGGAAGCCATAGACAAATTACCGGAAGTAGCGGAAATTCATAGACAAAATGCTCAATTTGTCTATGAATTTCCGCTACTTCCGGTAATTCCGCGAGGAAAACCGCTAGGTATGTGGCGACCCTAATGCTTGCTTTGAGTGAACCATAGATTTATTTATGATATTAAAATTAACAACTGCATTAAAATTAAAACGGCTATTACACATTGCAACCTGCAGGGCCCAATCTGACAGGTTGGAAGGTGTAATTGAAGGTAGGGCCCGTAGGGAGCTGAAGGAGGGGTAGGAAGAGGCAGGGTACACAACAGATTGGGCCCTGCAGGTTGCAATGTGTAATACCGCTTTAATAGAAAAACAATGTAGCCAAATGCAAGACTTAAATTTATGCTTACGGGTCACCACACACCTAGCGGTTTTCCTCGCGGAATTAAAGCGGTATTACACATTGCAACCTGCAGGGCCCAATCTGTTGTGTACCCTGCCTCTTCCTTCCCTCCTTCAGCTCCCTACGGGCCCTACCTTCAATTACACCTTCCAACCTGACAGATTGGGCCCTGCAGGTTGCAATGTGTAATACCGCTTTTAGCGGAAGTAGCGGAAGTAGCGGAAATTTGTCTATGGTAGCGGAAATTTGTCTATGGTAGCAGATTTTTTGTATGGAAGCCATAGACAAATTTCCGCTACCATAAACAAATTAAGCATTTTGTCTATGAATTTCCGCTACTTCCGCTAATTCCGCGAGGAAAACCGCTAGGTATGTGGTGACCCTACTCTAGGAGTATATGTTCCTACAGTAGGGTCACCACACACCTAGCGGTTTTCCTCGCGGAATTAGCGGAAGTAGCGGAAATTCATAGACAAAATGCTTAATTTGTCTATGGTAGCGGAAATTTGTCTATGGCTTCCATAAAAAAAATCTGCTACCATAGACAAATTTCCGCTACTTCCGCTAATTCCGCGAGGAAAACCGCTAGGTGTGTGGTGACCCGTATAGTATTCTTTGGGCATTCCTCTCTGCCGAAAATGTATGACCAGTGGTCATACTCATAGTATGGACTGACGTTTATTTGACGTGGTTATTTTGACGTTTCGCATACATTTGACGTTCCCCTCTCCCGCAAAAAAAGGCAGACTTTTTCCGATAGAAATGAGAGCGCGTGTCGCATCCGGTTGGTTTAATAATCAAAGACCCGTCACGTGCAGGGTGCAGACCATGTGCAGACGGTGCAGTTGCTGTGAGAGTTTTTAACGTGGAAAGACATTATTTATGAACATAAAATACCTTTATTGTTTATATTCAACAATCATCAGAATCGCATTGACATAGTAAGTCTAATTGACTTTATTCATAGAGTATCACCGAGAGTGCGGTGGCCAGTACTCACACTCCTCTTCACTGCACTATCGTGGTCATTAGGATAGTCCCAGGTTGCTCCGCAACTTTATCAGCCGCGGACCAGCTAAAGCCTTAGTCAAAAGGTCTGCCTCCATCTCGTCTGTTCGCAGATACTTCACCTCTATTTTTCCTTCTTGGATACAGTTTCTGATGAAGTGCATTTTTAAATCAATGTGCTTCGACTTCGAAGTCACCATCGAATTTTGGCTTAGCTTTAAGGCTGCCTGATTGTCGTTCAATATGACAATACGCTCATAATCAGCGCCCAAGTCTTTGAAGAGACTTTTTAGGTGTATCGCTTCTTTTGCGGCTTCGGTTAGCGCAATGTATTCGGCCTCTGCTGTTGAAAGCGCGATGCTCTTCTGTTTTCTTGACATCCAGCTTATGGCCGTTCCAGCATATTTAAAACAATAGCCCGAGAATGACTTACGGTCCAGTTTACATGAGCCCCAGTCGGCATCGGCCATGCCATGCATGTCTTGTTCGGTCTTTGCAAATATCAAGCCGACGCTCTTTGTCCCTTTAAGGTACCGAAGTACTCTCTTTGCGCACTTAAAGTGCTCTTCCTCATAACAGTCATTGAACTGTGATAGGTAGCTTATTGCAAACATTATATCGGGCCTGGTTGCCACGGCTAGATACATAAGCGTACCTATTAAATTTTTATAAGGGAGATTAAGATGTTGGCTTTCATCTCTATCACCTCTTTCCAGTTTGAGACCCGGCTCCATTGGTGTCGATGCGGTCTTGCAATCTTCCATTTTAAACTTCTTTAGAGTTTCTTCGATAAACTTTTGTTGGTTGATTTTAATTTCTCCTCTATTGTAAGATACATCTATACCGATGAGTCGTTTTGGTTTTCCCAAATCTTTTAATTCGAATTTTGAATTTAGTAGGTCTTTGACTTCTTTCAGTTTTCTAGGACACGAGTAGGCAATCAATAAATCATCGACATATATAACTATTATAATCTTTGCTCCTCTTTTCTCTAGTAGGTATACACATGGGTCAGCTTCTGAAGCTCTAAAACCAATGTGTTTTAGTTCTGTGTCGAGCTTTTTGTACCATTGCCTCCCTGCCTGCTTGAGTCCGTAAAGTGCTTTAATGAGACAGCATACTTTTTCTTTTGGGATGCTCTTTATGTCTCTTAGCATTTCAACGGTCTTATTGTAGATAGTCAAATCCTCTTTTGTGCTTTCTTCAACCATGATTTCTGTCAGGTAGTCTTCTAGATAGTCAGGGTATTTCATAACAATCTTTTCTTCAAGTTCACCATTTAGGTACGCGGTTGTAACGTCCATCTGGTTTGTTTCTAACCCTTCTTCTATAGCTATTCCAATGACAGATCTGATAGAACTTAGCTTTGCAACTGGCGCGTACGTTTCATTGTAGTCGATGCCTGGTCGCTGTGTAAAACCTCGAGCTACAAGTCTGGCTTTTCTAGTTACGCTGTCATCTGGTCCTACTTTATTTCTCAAAACCATCTTGTAGTCCACGACTTTCGCATTCTTGCCTTTCTTTTCGACTTTCCATGTTCCATTTTTAACATGTGCTCTTATTTCAGCTTTTATAGCATCATGCCAGTATTCATCGTTTTCATTTTCATTATCGTCAGATAGGTATGAAATCTCGGTAAGTAAATGACTTTCTTCAGTCTCATCCAGTACAAAATCTTCAGTCCACGCTGGTGGGCGCCTTTCCCTTTGCGGCCTTCCATTTTCAGGTATCTCTAAAATCTCTGATGCGTCGTTAAAAGAATCGTCATGTTGTTCTTCAGGTAGATTTTCTGGATTTTGCAAAATTGGGTCATTTTTCTTCTCTGTGAATTCAATTTCTATTCCCTGTCTTGTCTTGTGACTTTGTCTTTTGTTTTTCTTTCCTTTTTCAGGTGTTTTCGTGTGATGATGTTTCTCTTCGTTTACTAGGCTCTCATAGTCCGTATCTTTTTCTTTGAAGTACATCATGTCTATAACTTTGATGTCCCTGCTTATCACTACGTCGTCATCTTCAGGTATGTATACTCTGTATCCTTTTGAAGTTAGCGAGTATCCCATAAATACACCATCTTTGGTTTTTTGTGTTAGCTTTCCTCGTCTGTTCTTTTTCAGGACAAAGGTTTTTCTACCAAAAACGTGAAGATGATTGCCAGACGGTGTTCGGCTTATCCATTTTGTGAATGGTATGTCGCCATTTAATGCTTTCGAAGGGCTACGGTTTATCAGGTAGTTAGCCGTAGATATCGCTTCCGCCCAGAGCTTTTTAGGTGCGTTTGCTTCGATTAATAAGCATCTGGCTTTATCTAATAAGGATCTGTTCTTCCTCTCACTGATCCCATTCTGTTGCGGGGTGTATACTGTGGTCAATCTTCTTTGGATGCCATGCAGCTTGAGGTAATCGTCAAATTCCTTGTTACGATATTCTGTGCCGTTATCGGATTGCAGGTGTTTTATCTTTTTGTTGTGGAACGTCTCGACTTCTTTTTTGTATTCTTTGAATTTGTTGAGTACGTCACTTTTCTTTTTGAGAAAGTACACGTGGCAATATCGAGAAAAGTCGTCAATAAATGTGACGTAATATCTTGATCCTGCTAATGTCTCACACTCGAAAGGTCCACAAACGTCGCTATGGATTATTTCCAGCATTTCCGTTGTGTAGAGATCATCATGTCTTGTGAATGGTAATCTTGACAGCTTGCCTTTGATGCAGGTTTCACATGCTTCCAAATTTTTGTCGGCCAAGTTCAATCCGTACATAAGGTTATCTGCAGCCATCTTCTTCAGATCCATTTCATTGATGTGGCCTAGTTTACGGTGCCATTCCATGATGTCATTGCTGCCTTTTTGTGTGTAGTTCGCAGTCTCATTCTTCTCGAATTTAAGGTAGTACAGATCTTCTCTTCTCTGAGCTGTCAGTGTCACTTCGCCGCTTTGTGATATGATGCTGGCTTTTTCTTTTTCGAAAATGACTTTATTTCCTCTGTCTGTTATTTTGCCTACAGACAGCAGATTTACTGACACATCAGGAACGAATAAGGTATCATTGAAGTAGTAGTCTTCTTTTTCCTTGTAAACTGTTACTTTTCCTTTGCCTTTAATTTCGCTTGTGTATTTATTTGATGCCAATCTTAGGTTACCATTTTCAGGGGTCATTGCAGAAAACATCGCTTCGTTGCCGCACATGTGAGATGAACAACCGCTATCTAAACACCATATGTTTTCGTCAGTGTTTGAATTTACGGTACTCAGGCAAACATTAAAGTTTTTCGATTTGTTTCTGTGAGGTTTCTCATTTGAGTGATCCTTTTTACCCCAACATGCCTCGGTGGTGTGACCTTTTTTCTTACAGCTCCTGCAATAGGACTTCTTGTTTTTCTTGAAGTGGTATGCTTCGGAACTTTCAGGTTGATCGTTACCGCTCCTGGCCTGATATTCTTCAAGGATTTTGACTTTCAGGTCATCAGGTTTGGGCAATGTGTCTCTGGACTCAATGGCTATTCGGAAATTTTCGAATGTCGTTGGCAGACTGTAGAGTAGCATTATGCTCAGCAGTTCCGACGGTATTACTATGTCCATGTCGGCGAGCTTATCTACCACATCCATGAAATTATTTAAATGGTCACGGATGTCTTCATCGGCAGTCATTCGTTTTAAGACTAACTGTTTCAACAAGGTTGCTTTCCTTGCAGGCCCGGTGCTTTGATAAGTAGCTTTTAATTTGTCCCATACAGCTTTAGATGACGTGCAGATCTTTATTTGTTTTAGTTCGGAAGGTGACAACAAAAGTAAAATTTCAGCCCTTGCCTTTAAATCCTCCTTGATGAAAACAGATTTTTCCGCCGCATCCGCAGTTGACGACAATGTTTTCTCGCCACTTACTATATCCCAATAATCATTTTTTATTAGGACAGCTTGCGCTTGTAAGCACCATGTGTCATAGTTTGACTTCGTCAACGGTTCTATGTTTCTATAACTCGTTGACCCCATTTTCTACAATTATTTATTGCAGATGTACATAAATGCAAAAACCACGCTCTGCTACCATTTGTGAGAGTTTTTAACGTGGAAAGACATTATTTATGAACATAAAATACCTTTATTGTTTATATTCAACAATCATCAGAATCGCATTGACATAGTAAGTCTAATTGACTTTATTCATAGAGTATCACCGAGAGTGCGGTGGCCAGTACTCACAGTTGCAGTGTCGTATTGACGCGAAATCTAGACGTGATTAGACCCCATAAACTTCTGATAGAAAAAACGTCAAAAATCAAAGAGAATATAATCACTTGTCAAAAAAAATTAATAACAGTATGAATATGAAATATTTCAAGTTTGTAAAATAAATAAATAAAAAGCTTCAATTAGGCCAAAATTTAGATACTTCTGGCAATGCTTGTTTGTGTTTACGTTAGCCGCTAAGCAAAAAGCAATAATTCATTTAAACCAAAATCGAATTTACAGTCTGCCTATCAAATGAGTTCTAAAGGAACATTTGAAAATGATTTCCCGGATTACGCCGGGACGCCCGGGAGTGCATTAACACTATTTGCAGTAGTGAATAGAACTCAAGATGCCGTACGTATCAGAGTTTGTCCGGAAAGTAGCAAAATGTGTCGTGGTTTAAATGGGAGCTCATACATTCTACGACACTATTCTTTCCGGACAGACTATACGTTTTTAATTAATATTTCTGTATTAACACTGAACTGAGTGTAACATAACATTGCAGATTTCGATAAACATGCAAACAAAACTACAAAAATACACTGATGCAAAACTCCACACCTTAACTACGGAGCTGGCACGCAACATTTTTTGTAATAACACAGTGTATACGGGCTCTGCTGGATTAGCACTTTACTATTTTATATCGTCTTTATATAAAACTGAGACTAACAATAAATTACTAAAGGTAAGAAGCATGCCAATGCTGCATATTAAATCAGTAAGTGTATAAATTTAGATACATGGAGTAGTAGATTGTGTAACAAGGGAGCAATATGAAATATTTATGGTGAGGTGGTGCATACTGTGCATTGAATCCCAGACAAAGTGATGGAGTCTATAATAGTAGATTCTAAAGTACACTCCCGAGCCTAGTCAGGGGAGTTGGAGTGTTAATGGACAAGGTGAAAATAGTTTTGCTCCTATGTGACACATACTGCTTTTCACATTTCCTCAAAGCAATTTTTTTTTATTGGTGAATCATTATAAGCAGGGATGTCACATTCAGGATGCGAATGTCCGAATGCAAATGCGAATACGAATGTTAGGGAGTAGTTTCAAAAAAGCTAATCTTGCTTATCATTTTTATGCTTACGTAGTTCATAAATACAGAAAATGGAGTCCTATATTATTGATCAAAAGGAGACAAGTGATCCCGTCGTTTTCACTTCCTGTGTCTGAGCAAGCATATGACCATCAGCCGGGACAGTGCGGTCAAAAAAGGATGCGTTCCACCCACATTCGCATTCGGAAAATATTTGCATCATTTCATGCGAATGCGAATGTTGATACAAATGTCAAAAATGATGCGAATATTCACATTATACAAATGCGAATGCGAATATTCGTGACATCCCTAATTATAAGTAATTATTTTAATTTAATATGTGCTTAGTGTGCTTCCTGATTATAATTATTCAATTTATTTAATTAAAAAAATTGTTAGTAATGCATGCATGAAAGAAAAATTCCTTTTATAGATGGTGTGAAAAATTGCTTTTCCACCCTAAGAAGTTTCTCCCAAGAATAAAAGTTTGCTCTGAATATAGAACATTTTCAATTTCTGCTATGTATAACAATTCTTAGAAAAGTTACTACGATACTACAAGTTCTTGAAAATTGTAATTTCAATCATTTCATTTTTAGGGTTCCGTAGCCAAAAGGGCAAAAACGGAACCCTTATAGTTTCGCCATGTCCGTCCGTCCGTCCGTCCGTCCGCGGTCTAGCTCAGTGACCGTTAGCACTAGAAAGCTGAAATTTGGTTTGAATATGTGCATTAACCAAGCCGACAAAACGGTAGAATAAAAACGCGAAAAATATATTTTGTTAGGGTACCTCCCGTACACGTGAAGTGGGGGGCGAATTTTTTTTTCGTTCCAACCAAGTTGTGTGGGGTATCGTTGGATAGGTCTTTTAAAAAGAATTAGGGTCTTCTAAAACAGTTTTTGGATAAAACTAATACTCTCGAAAATAATAGCTCCGAAAGTTTAAAACAGGGCGTCCCTCCCCATCTAACTTTTGAATCGTGGGTCGAAAATTTTGAAAAAATTCATGAAACTGAGGCGTAATGAGTACCTTCAATGAAAACTATATTGAAATAAATCGGTTGAGCCGTTTTTGATTTATCATTCAAAAACCCATAGTGAGAGGACGTAAGTAAAAATGACGTAAGCGCCGCCAAATTTCCCGTAAGAAACGACCTTTTGAATTAATGGTCTCAGTTTACGGAACCCTACACTGAGCATGGCCCGACATGCTCTTGGCCGGTTTTTATATTTTATAAAATGCACATGCTTTTCCCTTTTCTTTAATCCAGTTTTTAATGTGGTTGAAAGCAACCATTTCACCCTAGAAGTGAAATTACACACACATTACACTACTCAAAAGTATCTTAGGTCATTTAGGTAGGTGATTCTGATTATCACTATACTATTGCAATCAATGCATTCAGTCCCCTGGCAGCCATATTACGGCATGAACAATATTATACTATTTTTACTTTTTACCACTACATATTTTTTCAGAATGCTCTCCTTTATATAGATGTTGATAACCTCAAGAGCCGCATCATATCATTCCTGTGTGGTGATGCTGGCCCACTGGCTTTGGCCACAGTAGTATCATACAAATTAGGTTCAGGCAAAAGTAATTTGCCGGATTACAAGACTTTAGCTCAAAGGTATGTTGACAATAAAAAAAAACTTTTTTTTTGTGTGCTGTAATATAAACTATACGCCCAAATGTTTTTGCAAATCTTTTATATGATTTAAAAATATTTATGGCTTGAAGAAGTTAAGGTAGCTAGAGGTATCAAAAAAATTAGTTTGCCTTTTAGAATTTAAATTTAAGCAACTTATGCTACGAAGTAAAGTGAACTCACAGTGGTTGTAAATCAAGTTTTTTTATTTTATTTAGGCACAATTATTTATTAGGGTTCCGTAGCCAAATGGCAAAAAACGGAACCCTTATAGATCCGTCATGTCTGTCTGTCTGTCCGTCCGTCCGTATGTCACAGCCATTTTACTCGGAAACTATAAGACGTATCATTATCAAATTTTTACATAAAGCGTATTGTGTGTGCCTACTTAGTTTTGTAGAGAAATTGCTAAAAAAAAGTTTTTAGGGTGGGCACTCCATTGACTCCATACGTGTAACTAATTGTCAAAAAATTTTTTTTGCCAATTATCAACATGACGCACATTAATCGATAGGTCTCTAAAAATAACATTGAGGTTTGTTTGAACATTTTTTGATTCAGTGGATACTTTCAGAAATAATCGCTCCGAAAGGTTAAAAAAATTGTGTCCCCCCCTGTAACTTTTGAACCATAAGTCCAAACTATTCTATCAACGAAAATTATTTTGAAAATTATCGGTTTAGGCGTTTTTCAGTTATTTCCAAAAAACTCCGTACTTACGCAGATACGACCTTGCGATAATAATTTATTCTATAGTATAGCTACGGCTGGTCTTTATGAATAATGGTACGGAACCCTTCATGCGGGAGTCTGCCGACTCGCACTTGGCCGGTTTAAAAAAAAAAAGAAATAAATGAGAAGTTTTTAGTGAATGAATACTATGTTAGCTACTTTACAAAAGTTGTAATGTAAAAAGTCAGTATTACCTATTAAATTTGTAATTTTGTATATTGATGTAGTCAGGGCCGTAGCCAGAATTGCAGTTAAGATAGGGCAGTGCTAATTTAAGGTAGGGCATAGCAAACTTTAAGGTAGGGCATTAACTTTATTTTCATAAATTTTTGACCCAATTGTAGTTTTTAAGGTAGGGCATTAGTATTTTAAGGTAGGGCATTGCCCCCTAATGCCCCCCCCTAGCTACGGCCCTGATGTAGAGTATTATTTTCAGGCTTATTGCGTTAGTCTCTTTATTGGATAAATCTCCTGATGAGCTTCTTTATGGAAAGAGTGGCTACTTATATGCATTGCTGTTTGTCAATAAATATGTAGAAGAAAAATTGATTTCTGAACAGCACATTGAGAAGGTAATTAATTAATTAGTTAGATAATTACTCACTATAGTAATAACACTTCCTAATTTTATAATGGAATGTAATATAGTTTAATTTTTGTATACTCGTAACGTTAGGTGGTGTTTTTAGGTGATTTATGCCATACTGAAGTCTGGAAAAGAGTATTCCCAGCAAGTAAATTCGTCAAGTCCCCTCCTCTGGCAGTGGCATAACAAGGTGTATTTAGGGGCAGCTCATGGAGTGGCTGGCATACTCTATATTCTATTACAGGTAATAATATATTATTCATTCTTATCGTGTCAAAACGAATATTCGCCTATTTCATTTTCGGCGTTCATAGATAACTAGAAATTTGACAGTAGGTATAGGCAGCAAATTCACTTTAAAAAGAATGCATCGACCGTCCAGCGGCGCCCTCATCAGGGGGATTGTGTTTCCAAATAAACTAGTCAATTTTTGATTTACCCATCAGTATTGCGTTGTAGTCCTACTGATTCCGTAACTTATGGACGGGGTATGTGATATAGTTTTATATTACTTAATTTTGGCTTCATCATCTAAACAGAAAAAAGTGGCCACCACTTGCCGTTTAGGTTATGAAGCAAAAAATACGTCAAACGAAACTACATACCGTTAAATGGCCCAACTTTGCCCCCATACAAAAGTTTGCCCAAATAGAATTTTCTTTTTGGGCAAAGTTGGGTCATTTGATGGTATGTGACAAAGACCAAAAGTTGCGGAATCAGTAGGACTACAACTTAACACAGATATTTTTTTACACTACAGAAATTAATTAGTTTATTAGCAAACACAATCTCCCCAATGAGGGCGCCACTCACGAAACTGGAAGGTCGATACAGTCTTAAAAGTATATCCGTCAGATTAAGAAAATTCCTGAAAATAAGTATCAGATCAAGTATTAGCACTATCAAAGCATCAACTTGGATCAAATCCACTAAACAACATTTTTAACTGCCCAGCACTTCCCTACCAACATAGACTCGAGAGAGATCTCCACGGGCTGCAAAATATCACTCATATCTTAATCTGCCATGCTCCAGCAAGTCCAAATATCCCCTCTTAGGCTCCCTATCCTTAATAAACTCTCTCATACCTTAGCCTTGTTTAAAAAGCTTGCTTTTTGATCTGTGGGTAGAAAATTGTAGTGCCAAAGAAACGTCGTTGATTGGTTTTCTACTTACATAGCCAAATCATAGCAGAATCACTCTGTATTTTGTAGACGACAGCGACGTGTCGCATGAATAGCCTCATTGTATTGCGACTTCAACTGAGCTTGTACTTATATCCTGCACATTGACCTCATAATTTATAAACAATATTGTTTTACAGGCCCATGCACATATATCTGCTAATGACATGAGTACTTTAATAAAACCTACTTTGGATTGGCTGTTGACGCAACAGTTACCGAGCGGCAATTTTCCGTCATCTCTGGGTAGTTCTTCGAAAGACCGCCTCGTACAATGGTGTCATGGAGCTCCTGGCTTTGTGCCTCTGCTAATATTAGCCCACCAGGTATATTGTTTTTTTTTTTTTTAAGTTTAAATCTATTTGATTAAAGAAAAAGAGTCTGCGACGGTCTGGATGCAAGTCGCTTCCGACCGATACTTATGGAGGTCCAAAGGGGAGGCATATGTTCAGCAGTGAACGTCTTATGGCTAAGATGATGATGATGAAAGAAAAAGACTTAATTTTGTTTGCGTAAAGGCAGAAAATTAAATGATAAAAAACCGGCCAAGAGCATGTCGGGCCATGCTCAGTGTAGGGTTCCGTAGTTGCCGGCCTGTTACAATTCATTAATTTAAAAGGTCGTTTCTTACGGGAAATTTGGCGGCGCTTACGTCATTTCACTTACGTCCTTTCACTATGGGTTTTTGAGTAATAACTCAAAAATGGCTCAACCGATATAATTCAATATAGTTTTCGTTGAAGGTACTTATAGGCTTCACTTTTTTATTTAATCTTTATTGCACAAAAATACAACTGTACAACAGGCGGACTTAATGCTATAGAGCATTCTCTACCAGTCAACCTTCGGGCAAAGCAGATAAGTTGTGGGCGGTGCAACAACATGCACATATGATAAAGAGAAGAGAAAAGAGAGAAAAAAAAAAACGTAAACATAGGACTTAAGATGATATAAATACATACTTAATATGATATAAATACATACTTAATATCATATAAATACATACATACAATACTTAATACACACAAAAACATAGGTATGATAACAGAAGAAACTTTACAAAACAGAAATACTAGGAATTACGAGTTCTGCCAGCAAAGTACTCACATAAGGCTTTTTTTAACGCAAACCTGTTCGGACATTGTCTAATTTTAACAGGGAGACTTTCATGAATTTTTTCAAAATTTTTGGATCCACGGTTCAAAAGTTATATGGGGGGGGGGGGGGGGACACGCCCTGTTTTAAACTTTCGGAGCTATTATTTACGAAAATATTAGTTTTATTCAAAAACTGTTTTAGAAGACCCTAATTCTTTTTAAAAGACCTATTCAACGATTTCCCACACAACTGGGTTGCAACGAAAAAAAAATTCGCCCCCACTTTACGTGTACGGGAGGTACCCTAACAAAATATATTTTTCCAGTTTTTATTCTACCATTATGTCGGCTTGGTTAATGCACATATTCAAAGCAAATTTCAGCTTTCTAGTGCTAACGGTCACTGAGCTAGACCGCGGACGGACGGACATTGCGAAACTATAAGGGTTCCGTTTTTGCCATTTTGGCTACGGAACCCTAAAAACTGCCAATAGGCACACCCATAGATATCTGAATCACACCAGACGAGCCGCCGCGCGAGGAATTTGCCGCGCTTTGATATTTCTGGCGTGAACCCGCCTAATCACGAAGTATGTCACCTGTATGTATACTGGATATACCTAATGTATATAGGGGAAGAACACGAACATGTCATAATTCATGTCCGTACCACGATTTTAATAAATAAAGGCCCATGTACTATCAATAAATGTAACTGTTTGCTAACCAGTGTGTAACCGCCATACGATAAATAAATAATAGAAGCCACACTTGTATTTAACGTGTCCCACTAGTGCCACTCGTAAATAATTGTAATTATTTAAATTTAACGACGGATATTAGAAAAGGGGGCCTCCGTGTACTATATATATATTCTGTATTAAATACATCAAAATAGTTTTAAGTTGCTGGGTTTGCCAATCTATGATCTCAAAAATAAAACGGCCGTTTTAAATTTGTATATGGCTTCCATACAAATAATCAGGTACCACAGACATATTTAAGCATTTTGTCTATGTATTTGCTGAATTCAGATTAGGTGTGTGGTGTCCCTAACTTTGGACGGCTAGATTGACGAATCTAGCTCACTACTTTGATGTATTCAAAGTTTAAAAACTATTTTGATGTATTCAAAGGGTGATATTAATTACACAATACTTACAGCACATAATGGCCCCTGTTGTAAATATGTATCGTTAAATGTAAACAATCCCAGTATTTATGAGTGGCGCTAGTGGACTGGACGCGTTAAAGGGCTCTTTTCTTTAAGCAGTTTCATGCCTGATTGATTATCAATATTATCATTACCTATGTTTCAGATCTTTGGTGAAGAAAAATATTTGAAAACGGCAATAGATTGCGGAAACGTCGTTTGGGAACGAGGGCTATCTACGAAAGGTTACAGTCTTTGCCATGGCGTCAGTGGGAATGCGTACACTTTCTTGCAGCTGTATCAGGCGACTAAGGTAGGTAAACATTGAGCTATACAAAAGTTTGTATGCAAGCACATGTAACATTAAAAAGATTGTATCGTGAATATAGCAGCTTCCCTAAACCAGCGGTTCTCAAACTTTTTTGGTGACGGAACCCTTTTGGAAAGCCAAATATTTGAAGGAGCCCCAAAATTAAAATATATCTATATATATATGGGCTAGACGATATAATTTTAAAAGTATTCTCGCGGAGCCCCTACAAAGGCTTTGCGGAACCCTAAATGGCACAATACGGCGCTATCTATGCTATGTAAGGTGGTATTTGAGGGCTCTACGGGCTTGATCAAACTCGGCAGCTTCTTTACTATTAGGTGTGGGTCTAAGGTTGTGTACAATCAGCATCTGCAGAACTTTTGCATTAAATTCGAATATATCAGCACCCGCATCAGCAAAAATCTAAACGGAGGTTTTATTTTGAACAAGTCAGTTCGTTACAACTCTTGCGGCGCACCGACTATTAGATATTTTCAATTTCGCAGTATACCAACTCTTCTCGTCTATGGCAGACAGTTTAAAGAAGCGACGAGTTTGTTTCTTGTTTAAAATAATAATTATACTAATATTATAAATGGTGTGCAAGTTTGTATGGAATCGTTACTCACTGTTGACTTGTAATATGCGCGCGCTTAATTAATATTAGCTCTTAGATTTAACTAGGGCGTTTTATTAACCGCTCGTATACTGCCTGTAAAATTTTATCATTTAATAAGTGACCTTGACATTTCAAACAATAGATTAAAATTCCCACGTATGGATCCGTGTCCAAGCATACGAGGGGTTAATTCTATATGGTTAATGTTAATTCCGGGCAAAAGCTAGTATGTTATGTTATAAGTTGACCGTATATTCCAGAAACCAATCCACCTATACCGCTTGTGCTGCTTCATGGAGTGGTGCTGCGTGGAGCGCGCGGGCACGGAGCTGCAGCCGCCGGACCGGCCCGCGTCGCTGTTCGAGGGGCTGACGGGCCGCCTGTTCCTGGCCGCCGACCTCTCGCGCCTGCGCGACGCGCACTTCCCCGCCTACACTGTCTAGTCCACTTTACAACTGCAATACTTATATTTACCCACATTAGACGGGTCTATCGCAAATTGCATTTATTTAGGCGGTTTTTATACTGACGCGGTTTCCTACGCACATCGGGACGGCATGGCAAAACCTACTTCGGCGTGACGGGGCACGTTGCGGGATGTCTTGGCAGGCCGCTGGAATGCCACGGCATGTAAGCGATAGGGTGCAACCGGAGGCAAAATCTTTTCCCATGCCGTCATGATGTGTGTAGGCCTATTCACGATAGACCAATCTGCTCGTAACGTTACTATGTGTAAAAGAAACTAAAGTTTTAAATGTTATCATGCAATACTGATTCTTAAATTATATTTTTTTATATAAGGAAACAGCTGCTGTTTCATTTCTAGGTGCCAGGGTCGTGTTTTATAAAGTTACAATTTACAACTTCGCTGCTTGCCTCTCTTTCTAGCAAATCATACGTATGATTTGCTAGAAAGAGAGGAAAGCAGCGAAGTTGTAAATTGTAACTTTATAAAACACGACCCTGGTGGTTCCAGGGTTGACTTAAAAGTTTTAATAGTAAGTAGTAGATAGGAACGATGACCTCTTTCGTTGCTATACAAAAATAATCGGAAGGTTGCATGCCCACGTCAAACACTACAGTAGATGTGAATGGTTACAGTTGAAATAGTACATTACACAACTAGGGTGTTAAAACAAAGAAAGGCCGAGATCGCAGAAGTTTGCGGCCCGAGCGAGGGACGTAAATATGCGATCGAGGGCTTTCTTTATTACCTCCCACGTTGTGTACATCATTTTATGTCTACACTTGGCCAGAAAGCATCTTTTTCCGTAAGCGCAGCGTGCGGAAAAAGCCACTATGGCCAGGTGTGGCATAAATCAACCTTAACGCATGCCATTGAGGATACTATGGCGATCGGTAGCGTGAGTTGAAACTGTCACGTACTACAATTCTAGTACATGGGAGTGAAAAAATATAATTGGACGTAGTTTAGCAAAAGAATCCATTTTCTAAATTTGGTAATTGAAAAGACTCAAACGAACAAACCGAAAATATGGCATGACAATTTTTTTTTGTTATATTCACAAAACCTATAGTATCGACCGCGACGGCGTGATTTACGGACACCGCACACCTGAGCTGAATTAAGATAATTCATAGACAAAATGCTTAAATCCAAACAAAGCCCTATGTGCAAATAATTAGCTACCATGGACAAATTACATCATTCTGTCTATGAATTTTCTTAATTCAGCTCAGGTGTGTGGTGTCCCTAACAAGACCCATATAAGGCTCAAATCACACCTACCGGAATGAAGGCAGTATTGTATGGAGGTCTATGACAAATTTAAGCTTCCATCGTCAAAGCTCCATACATTACTGCCTCCATTCCGCTAGGTGTGATTTCAGCTTAAAGATGTTTTTCTCGCCTTCTAAAGCACACCACACACCTAAGCTGAATTCAGCAAATTCATAAACAAAATGCTTGAATTTGTCTATCAATAATTCAATATCGAGGCCTCCATACAAATTTAAGCAACGATAGACAAATTTAAGCATTTTGTCTGAATTTGCTGAATTTAGATCGTGTGTTTTGTCCCTAAGTCCACAATCCCTTGATCGAGCCAGCCCATACAGCCAGTACAGCCCAACTCTCAAATTGTATGTATGTCTGCTACAACCCCAACAAATTTCATAAAGATCAGAAAAGCCATCGAAATGGCGAGACGTCCTAGTAGCCAGTTGTTTGTAAGAACCTTCGCTTACGCTCGTCTCGTTCGATGATCAGAATGGTCGTTGTCTATTTTACACTAAGATTTTACATACATGGTGGTTATGCTTACTAGTTTCCCGTCCAGGTCTAGTTTACCGTCCACTTGACCTGATTAAACTGCTACAAATATGTATATTTTTTAAGGCCAATGTTTTGAATTTTTTTTAACTAACTATAATTTAAAAAATAGGGTATGTGAAGGGTACACGGAAAGAACATGTCTAGTCCCTTTTTTTGTAAAATGAGATTTTTGTATCAAAATGTAGAGATTGCAATGAACTATTAGCAACAACTTCTGTAACAGCTTGAATTTTTAACATAATTCCACTTTGTAATTTAAAAAAAAACCCGCTAGTTACGAAAATAATATGGTTAATTTGAATCGTTTCGAACTTTAAAACCGCTATAACTCAAAATGTTGTCAAAGTGACTAGACATGTTCTTTCCGTGTACCCTTCATGTATTTATTACCAAAAAATGAAGCACATACCTATTTACAAGTAGGTAAGTATAAAAACTAATGGATATAATATTGTGGTACCTAAGGGGTATAGATTAGGAGGCGATGTTGGCTAAAGCTGCGCCGTCGTATGTTTTTTAATAGATTTTTTTCATTTAAGCTTTTGTTGGAAAGTAATAAATAATATAAATATAAATAACGTATGAACAGAAATGTAGTAACACAAGTGAACGAGAACTAGCAAACCCCAAAATTACCCTACTAATAATAGTTAAAATAAATAAATAAACATGCGATTTGTAAAAATATTTTATTACTTAATCTACCGATTCATTTTAATTTAATATCACCCGGTTTAAGTTTTTGTCATATAAACATGCAAATAACAGAGCTTTAAGGTTTAGTGGCATAGAGCTAAATAGGTAATGTATATTTTTTTAACACCTTTAAAATTGTTTCTTATTAGATGAATGCAAACTTCTGAATTCTAAAAACTTGAGATCTATTTCTAAATCAGTTTGAAGTTAATAAAAGATGTTATAATAATTTTTTCACATCAGCAGTTCGAACAAGCCTACTTTCCTCACTCCCTGGAGTGACGAAAGTGCGACTTTCATCACTCCAGGGAGTGAAGAAAGTTGCTACTTTCGTCACTCCAGGGAGTGAAATTTTGTTTCTAGAAGCTTTTCGTGATAATAATGATGATTCTCACTGCTAAGGTGAAAAGTTGTATGTGTCACACGAGAGGAAAGTTTTTTTACATCTCGTGTTCTTGAGATCCCTCGCTCCGCTCAAGATTCAAACTTAGAATAACCCTTAGAAAAACCAACTTTCCTCTCTTGTTGCACAAATAACTATTGCATGTTTTTTAGAGTAGGGTATTCCACTCGTACAATAGTTTGTTATTAAATCAAATAAAAACATTAAAAAACTAACAAGACTCGAACCAACATCGATACGCCTTTCCGGGGCGCGATCGCTTTACTGATTAAGGTATGGGTCAAGTATTGGGTAAGTTGACGAAATTACTGGGATGATATTTTTTCAATGTTTGTATTTGATTTTATAACACAACATGTGATGTATAGGTACGTTTTCACACAAGAGTTTATTTATTATTATTTATGCGCGCGGAAATGATGCACCTATAATATGTTAAGATAAGACTATACAATATCAAATTATTTAAAATTGTACGTAAATGCAAAATCAATACAAATATCGATCTCAGGTTATTAGAATATAAGAAGATTCAAAGCTAAAATATGCTCATCGGCCATAGAGAAGGATAGCCTGACTGTGATGATTTGTAATCATATGGGTTCCTGATAAGTCAAAACTTAGCATCGATAATAATATTGGAAGTCCTATACTTAACGACATAACGCATTAATAGATTCAATAATTGGTTATAATATTCTAACAACTAAAATCAACTAAGTCCTGTAATATTCTTGTTTCAAGCAACGTCACGTACGTGCACGTTTGTATGCTAAACATTCAATCCTTAAAATAAATCTTAGGTATTAATTTTGTGTTACTCTTAGCTTGGTTTGACACACACATATGTTTTAGTTTATATTTAAATTATTACACTAAAGCCTTATTGGTTTCTTTCTACTAAATAATTCTAGTAATATCATGGGATACTATACTATAATATGTTTCCATAAAAGCGGTTATATTTGTAGTCTGCTTTCCCATACACTATGTAAATCAAATCATTATAAATAAAGCAAACTGCAATAGCAGCAGCGGTTATTTAATACATTAAAAACATTACGTATATTGCTGGATAATCCCGCTAATTTAGCCTTTACACAAATATGAATATTTAAAACCATGTTTTAAATTCTCTTGATAATAGTAATCGTCCACAACAATGATGGTGCAACATTTTATTCGCCAACCTATATTATACACAACAAAGCCATTTTGTCGTGGAATGTTATAATTATAAATGCGTAAGCAAAAAGTGCTTTAATTTAATTAATTTCATAATTATATTTTTAAATCAACGAAAACCCTGGAAAAGGCTTGCGAGTGACATCAATTTTGAAGTTTGAGTATGTATTATGCCGAACCAAATGGAAAATTTGTAAATGGTAGTATCATTCATAAGCAACGGATCAGATGATGTCGCTTTTTCTGCCATCCTTATTGAAAATTCATAAGCTCACTTTGACTGGTTTTTCGGTCGAGTGTTGGGGTTGTCATGCCTGTTGCAGGCAAATGCGACGAGAGCGACATAATTATAAGATAATAGAGTGTGATGAAATTATATTAACCCTATGGCCGCCAAAAACGTTAAATCACGCGCACGGAAAGTTGTGCCCTCAGTGCCAGGACGTGATACCACGTCCAACATTCAACCGGTTTGCCTGGCGCTGAGGGCCCGATTTTTCCGTCCTATGCTTGGCGTTAAAAAGGTTAAAATGAGTCAAAGATTTACAAACGAGTCTGGCTGGCCAAAAAGTGCAGTAACAGTAGAAGTCGTAGAAGTAATAAGTTATTCTCATTCCTTTTTTAGTTTGAGTAAAAAGGAGACAGTATGATTCTCTGTGTCTATGCTTGAAGTAAAACAGACCCCGGCCAAACTAGAGTTGCCCTCTGATATGTCGCGGCAAAACCGATCTCATTCGGACGTTTCGTTCAACGAAACTCTTGTTGATAGTTTAGAAAGAAATAATTACGTTCATATGCAAATATAATTCTAGAATTCAATGGAATTAAATTATATTGCCAATAAAAATAAAATATTATTCCTAAACTGCCAGCAAAAACATTCATATCGGTCGGAAACGTCGCGAAACGAAACGTCCGCACCGCGTAAAACCCGGAGAGCGCCGTCTCGGGCGCGGCCAACAAAGAATCGTATCCAAATAGTGTCCGTGACGTGTTCGTCAGAGCAGCGCGGCGCCGGCCTCGGCGCGCTCGGCGGGCAGCGGCGGGCCGGCGCGCCAGCGGTCCGTGCGCGGGTCGTACAGCTCCACGTGCGCCAGCGTCGTGCGCGCGCGGTAGAAGGCGCGCTGGCCCGCGCACTCGCTGTCGCCCCCCGCCACCACCAGCACGCCCTCCGCCGCGCCCGCCGCGCACCCCGCGCGCGCCTGCGCCAGGCTGCTCACCTCCTCCCACGAGTCCTGCGGGTGAGGACAAGTGCCCGACTCACTTACGGTGACCTTTATCTTATCGTGGCTTACAGTTAACCCTTTCACCGCCAAAGCCGTCATATCACGCGCACGGAAAGTCGTGTCCGAAATACAATTGCCTTGCGCGCTAGCGTGCGCCGGCGCTGAGAGCACGATTTTTCCGTCTGATGCTTGGCGTTCAAAAGGTTAAAGATGTTTATAATTGATTTCAGTGTTGATCCCTTAAGAAAAGTTGTTCAGTGTGACCTATACTTAATCACCTTACAGTACACTAAAGATTGAAAATAGTTAATAGTAATATGGATTAACTGAAGGCAGAAGTGATATGAAAGTAGCCTGGCAAATTGGAGTGGCCTCAGTAAATGCTACTCAAAGCATAGGTAGTAAGTTTGACACAACGCAGGTCGTGGAACCTGAGGTTCAAAACCGAAGCCGTACAATTATTCTAGATTAAATATGTAGATCATAAAGTATGATCCCAATAGGGCCAGTGCCAGTGGGTGCAGCACAGCACAGGGCACAGAGTACTCACGTCGTCAAAGCTGTAACGCTCCACGGAGGTGAGCACCTGGCGGCGGGGGGCGTTGCCGCCGATGACGTAGAGGTGGTGCCCCAGCACCACGGCGGCGGCCTGCGAGCGCTCGCGGCGCATGGGCGCCAGGGCCCGCCAGGAGCGCGACGCGGGGTGGTAGCACAGCAGGTCGCGCGTGTGCCGCCAGCTGTGCGTGCAGCCGCCCACCACGTAGATCAGACCTGCAACCGACCATGAGGAATGCCCATAGAATAATAACTTATATAGTAGAGCAGCACATTCTAAGAACTTTTTGAAGCTCAAGTCAATTGCGCCCTCTGTCCGAAAGCCCCCTGTTAGCTGTGACAGCTAACTGAATAAAGTTAGACCTAAAAGCACTTCGTAGAGTTACCATAAATATAACCTAATATTTTCTACTATTACAACCAAAAGTTACTATAATACTGTTTTTTTTCGTGTAATTCAAATATTAAATTATATTTTACTCAGCGGGCAAAAATACCATTGTGGGCAAAATTGGACGGTTTCACGGTACTAGTTAACTGAACAAACATTGAAGGTGCAAAGAATACCTTCATAGTGCACGACGCCCATGCCGAACCTGGGCTCGGGCATGCGGCCGGCGCTGGCCCAGGCGTCGGCGGCGGGGTCGTACACCTCCACGGAGGCGCCCATGTCGGAGCCCACCCAGCCGCCCAGCGCGTACAGGTGCCCGTTCATGCCCGTCAGCCCGAACTCGCTGCGCGCCTCCTTCATCGGGGCTATGTTGGACCATTTGTTCGTCTGAAAAAAATTACGACGACTTAATAACACCAGTAGTCCGCCTCGAACTGAAATCTCGCGATTTACTTGCAAACGAGTTGACCAATATAACAGGACCCATATGATGTTTTTTCGCCTTCCCCTTGATCGATCCAGCTCATAAACGAACTCTCAAATTTGATGCATCCCTGCTACAACCCAAACTAATTTTATGAAGATCAGAAAAACTTACTAAAGTCGTCGTACGTCCCAGTAGCGAGTTGTTTGTAAGAACTCCCTTCGCTTACGCTCTGCTCGATAAAGGGCAACCGCTTGGTCATATTTCAGCTTAAAGACGCCCAGTGCTGGACAAAAACCTCCCCCAAGGATCTCCACAGCGCACGGTTATTCGCCGCCCTTAACCAACGGTTTCCCGCGACTTTACCCAGATCGTCTTTTATGGTGTATGGTTTATATTGACTGACGGTGAACGTACGCCACGCTTTCAATTCTAATAGTACATTATTGCAGAGGACGGGAAAGAGAAATTAGTGGACGAGCGATTTTTTCGGACGAAGCGCAGCTGAGTCCGAAAAATAAGACGAGTCCACGAATTTCTATCCCCGCCGAGGCATATATAGTGCTTTTCTCCAAATGTGCGAGGAAATAAAGTAAAGTAAATGAAATAAATTACAGATTTTGGTTACGTTATTAGCGTTCAATGTCATGAATCAGCTTCCCTCTATAACATATTTTTTATGTATAAAAGCACTATGTATACTGCCAATAGGCAAGATGCAGTGTTTTCATTTATGCTTCCATTTGAAAGAATTGCACGTAGAATAGACCACGAGTGTGTTAAAAAATGAAAATACTATAATTTGTAGTCAAAAAATGCTGTAACAAACAGACAATTTAAATTTTCGCGCCTAAACGGATCTACAGTTCCTGTGATGTCATTCATGTATAAGCGGTATTACACATTGCAACCTGCAGGGCCCAATCTGTTGTGTACCCTGCCTCTTCCTACCCCTCCTTCAGCTCCCTACGGGCCCTACCTTCAATTACACCTTCCAACCTGACAGATTGGGCCCTGCAGGTTGCAATGTGTAATACCGCTTTATGTGTCACTCGCCATATTTGTTCGTCCTTGGTTCGTGTCTGTCAAACCTGCCAACAGTGTCAAATTCTGTTTTTTTTTGACCCGGATGCTAGCCCTTTAAGCCAAATCCCATAGAACAAAACTAGTGGCAGTTGCCAACCCCATTAGCCGCACAGACCTATATAGAGGGGACCTGACATATGAATATCAATATGTTCGTCTCGTTTTAACTCAGCACTATATTCATAAGCAAAAAAGGATGACTAGTATATACGTAAAAACCTAATGAAGCCGAAAAATCAGCCATATTGTGAGCTGATGACGTCATCTTCTGTCAGTTGAGTGGTAATTTTAGGGTTGTACTCTATTGATATCGATCTATTATTAATGCCAACTACCATTTTCTGGTTTCATTATGCTACCCAGCTTGAAATTCACACGAATTATCTTATCTAAATAATAATTATTTCCTGATAAGTACCCATTTAAAAAAAACTGACGATTTCTGGGGAGTCTCTGTCGATGTTGTCAAATCCAGGCCCGGACTACCGCTATAGGCCAACAAGGCCCGGGCCTAGGGGCCCTGGCAGGCTAGGGGCCCCCAGTCCCACCTCAAAATCCTGGACTTGACCTTATAAAAAAAGTCAACCATATCAAACATCAAAGTTTTGAAACTATGTTCTGTACTTATATTTACATGTTATCTATTACTTAGGTATTTATAAGTTGTTGGTTTTGTCAATCTTCGTTAGTTGAAAAGTCAGGAAAGTTCTTTTAAGATTATTTTCGCGTTGCATCTCGGGATTTGGTAGCTGCCCTCACTGAACCGTTAAAAAATCCACCCTTGAGTTACGATAAACTACCTAGTTTAGAAATGGAATCATACAGCGAGCTTTCTTCTGGGCATAAGGAACAAAGACGTCATGATAGTCAATTGCATGCTCAATACTTGGAAGAATAATAAGTAAGGAAGCGTAATCACTAATCACCGCTTAAAACCGCCACCAAAACAGCGGCGCCAAAGGGGCAGGAGCTAATTAATCATCATGGTGCCTAATGTCACGTCAAACGTTTTGAAATTGTCATTTTATGAAAATATAATTATTATCAGTTTTATCTAGGCATGAAATTTCGATTATATTGCCAATAATGCCAATCGATCGTAGGTCAGGTAGGGACCAAGTTTCTTACAGACTAAGCCAGGTTAGTGTGGTTGGGATACTATAAAGTCTACAAATGGAAAGCGCAATCCATACGCTTACCTACTAGTAGGTACAGTCGACGTGAAAGATATATTTACACTTTTGCACCTTATCACAAAGGAATAAAAGACTCAAAAGTGTATCTTTGATGTCGACTGTACTATGGAAAAATAAACTTTTTTTTTTTTTTACGGTTTCGTAGAAACCAGGAACTGTCTGTCTGTCTGTGGCTTTGCTCAGTGACGGTAAGCACTAGAAAACTAAAATTTGGTATGGTGGTTTTAATCACGCCGACAAAGAGGTAAAACAAAACCTGCAAAATATATTATTTTTAGAGTACCATTTGGATATGTCTTTCAAAAATAATAAGGGTCTTTCAAAACATTGTATTCATTAATCTAGATAATAAT
Organism: Pammene fasciana; assembly: GCA_911728535.1. Classification (NCBI taxonomy): domain Eukaryota; kingdom Metazoa; phylum Arthropoda; class Insecta; order Lepidoptera; family Tortricidae; genus Pammene; species Pammene fasciana. The sequence continues at coordinate 11,812,017 of OU452278.1, read as the reverse complement.
TTCGTAAATAATAGCTCCGATGATATAGAAAGCGGATCCTAAGTGAAGTCGGTTCTTGTTTGATTAAAATGATTGAGTTACAACTTAATAAATTGTGTGAAAATTATTTGAATAAACGCTTTTGATACTGAATAGATCAAATCGATTAACAAAAAAAGTTGAAACCGACGTGTTTGTCCACGACTGTAATTTTTTCCAAAATCAGCAAATGTCAATTAAAATGTTGGGTAGTATCTGGCTATCACGGGATCTGATAAAATCCAAATGCGTAACTATGATGATTATTATAAAAATAAGGTTGACTGATTTTTTTAGTAATTTAATTTGCTAAATAAAAAATATTTGTATTCAATATGGGGGAGGGGGCCCCGAAACGCCTAGGGCCTAGGGGCCCTGGCGCTCTTAGTCCGGCCCTGGTCAAATCCCTACTTGAAATAGTAACCCCTGCCTTTGCAATTGTATTTAACAAAAGTGTTGACTGCGGTGAGGCCTTGTGGCCTGTGTGGCCTTGGTCACTATCGATATCGATTTATCGACAAAACCTTACACAGTTAAATCTTCTTGGAAGCACTATGAACCGCCATGTTGTGAGCTGTAGCGACTTCAAATTTTTCGTTGATATGCCATTTCCATATTATTCCTTTTTCATTGATTAGCCGTCATACAGGTGTGACGTCACCAGACGCTGATTGGTGGATTAAAACACGTTCCGTTTCACGTGACATCAAATCGTAATTATTGTTTGAAATTTGTATAAACTAAAGTGAAAACGTTACAATAATTTTTATTTTATGTTTTTTCAACGTTTTGATCACAAAATAATGGTAAATATTATAGCTGCATCTTCCCTAAGAATAAATTTTCGTCAAAAGCTATTTAGGACAGTATTAAATATGCTCCTTTCATACAACTGTAAAAAATTAAATCTTAAAAAAAGTTGTTGTGTCTATGATTGTATTAAGCCTCATTCGCACGAGCAGACGCGGTGCTATGACAAAGAACGAGACAACCAAGGGTTTTGATCTCACTATCTCGCTCTATCTTAAAGTTTGAAGGGATTGCCGTTCAGACGGTGCAGATGTCGCTTAAGTAATTGGCTGTTTGAAATGATATTTGTTAGTCGAATGAAAAGTTTAAAAGGTAAAAAACAATACAGTAATGGATCTTACTAGTCAACGCCTAAAAATGTATACACTTTTGAACCTTATTACAGTTATTACAATGGAGTAAGGTGCAAAAGTGTACACATATTTATGGCGTTGACAAATTACTCGTGTCCGCTAAAACAGGACAATAATGATTTTTATTTTTTTTAATTCGTTTTGGTTATAAATGAAGAACTTCACGTACTCATTTTGCTACAGTAAGATGAACATTTCCGAGCACATAGGAGAAAAGTAAATAAACATTCACATGTCTTCGCCCTTTTGTTTGATACTTAGGAATGGATACACCCGAGTATGAATGATGTAGTATTACCGTGGGGTCGTAGACCTCGCCGTTGGCCAGTATCTGGCTGCCCTGCTCGCCGCCCACGGCGTACACGCGGCCGCCCAGCGTGGCCACGCCCGGCTGGATGCGCGCGATACCCATCGGCGCCTGTTCTTCCCATTCCCTGGAACATACTAGTAATGTACACGGGACCATCTTGATTACGTGACCATGTATGACTTATGGAAGCCAAACATGGAAATTCACAGCAAACGCTAATAAGAAAATCAATGTAGTGATTTTCATATTAGCGTTTGCTGTGAATTTCCATAGGGGACTAGGACGAAGCATGCTCAAAATAAGAAAAATTGACGAAATAAGGGACTCAAAAATAGGAGGAAAAACTGCGGCAACGGATGCCCTGAGCTACGCACAAAACTAAAATGGAAGTGGGCAGGCCATACAGCAAGACTATCAGACCAGAGGTGGACTTTGAAAGTCACGAAATGGAAAGGTCCACTACGGACAAGGAGTATTGGAAGACCAATCACGCGATGGGAGGACGAGATAAAAAGAACAAAGGATGAAAAAGACTGGATAGGAGTAGCGCAGGATAGGGACAAGTGGGCATCACTGGAGGAGGCCTTTACCCACTCTAGGGGTTTTTGACAAGCCAGATATAATTGTAAGTAACTTTTTTTGCACAGAATTTTTTATTTTTATTTATTATTTAACCAACTTGATTCCTAGGCCAGTAGAACTTTGTCATAATGAGCAAGATTGTTGCGCCGTGGAAAAACATAACTCAACGTAACTAGAACAATAACTAAGGTACTTATAGAGATAAGTACTAATACCACTATTTGCGACGCGTTTTGGAAAAAAGCCATATACTCCAGTGAGTACCTCTTATGCAGATCGAACTTGAGCACGGAAGCCAGGATGTTGTCGGTGGAGGTGGGCGGGTGCGCGCTGGAGTCGTGGCACGAGCCGCCCGCCACCAGCAGGTAGCGCCGCGCGCGCGCCCGGGGCTCCGCCGCCAGCGCCACCAGGGCGCCACGACCAGTTTTCTTTCAACAAACATAGGTTTTTGGTTGACATCAGTATGTATTGCAGCGAGCAAGACGTTACATACATCTAAACACGACTTTATAGTTTAAGAGGTAAAGTATAGGTATTTTTAGTTACTGTCGTTGACCCTATTGACACTTGACTGTAAAAAGTTAAGCGTGGTGTGAGTGTAGTGTGGAGTAAGTGCAGTTCCGTAATACACAATTTTATATTTGGTTCTAAATCTATTAACACTACATAGTACATACCCTGTATGCATACAAAATAGGACTGAATAAATGTTCTATTCCTTTTAAAATGTGACCTATATTTTCGTCAATTCAATACACTTGAGTCATAAAATACGTCACAAAGCATTGTATTGTATGCTAACTCACCATGTCGACTCTAACCGTCTTCAAGGCCACCGCTATAGACGGGTCTTGTACGTTTTTGATGGCTTCCTCGAGAGTTTGGGGAGCTATTAGTGGCAGTCTAATGTGACTGAGGACTTCGAAACAATGTCGGCGGCGGCAGGCCGGGTCATGCTCCAACCATCTTAATGCTGGATATAAAACCTGTGAATTTTAAATAGTTGTATAAAATAGCGTAGCTGAAAAATCATAAAGCTTATTTTAGACAAGAATCTTAAGGCTTAGTTAGGAATAGTTTGAATTTTTTTGTTTGGGAAGGTAACAACTTTACACAATCAAATTTAAGAATAAAAGTAGCAATGATAACCAATCATAACCAGTAACCTTCTGTCAAGGACTGGAACTAGTTACTAGTGAAGGGGTATTAGATCGGGTATTTGATATGGTTCTTTTTACAAACTCTATCAATTTGGTAAGCACATCATTGGCTTACCCAAAGGTAAGCGCTTACTGAATCGAAAACCCCTAATCAGGGTACCCTAACAATCAAGCTATTGTTAAGACATTTGATAGGGAAACCACTTATTAATATGGTTACCCCTATTAAACAGTTATTGTAATGATAGGGTTATCAAGAAGATTAATTAACCCTTCGAAACCCGCTGTCATTATCAGTGCGATTCATAAAGAACTTTGTTTAAAAAATATATAAATTTGAATATATTATTTTAATGCGACATCATAGGATGACACTGGGCTCCGACGGGTTAAATGAAGGGGTTTTCCGGTCCCTGCCTTATGAATCATTTATGATAAATGTGATTATCATTTTTATTCTTCTTTAACTTTTATTGCCCATTTGCGATAGCAGTTGATACAGAATTTTTACTTGCTTGAAGACTTTAACAAGATTATCAGCTTTGCATCCTTGAGTGACTAGAGAGTGAGTTGTGCATTCAATTTGATACATTATTTGTGAACGTCAGAATAGACTTGTTGATTAACAACATTGTTAAGTACATAGTTTAGCCACACCTATTACACACAATAGTAAATTCTATAGTGTGGTTCACCAATGAAGGCTTTAGTAGGTTATCATGAGTCATAACCTGTGAATTCCATAACATTAAATTCTATTTACCTGTGCCTCACTTTCAACCTTCAGCTGTTCAGAGGACAACAGGGTGACTAACTGTGGCAACGGCAAGTCCAGTAACTCGTCTCCACTGGCTACCACATTCCAGTTCACTTGTGCATGTTCCAATGCCTCCTCTGCCAGTTCAGTGCAGTTGTGTGCTTCTGCAAATCTGAAATTTTGACAGTAGATGGTGGTTTTAATTCATATTGTCATGTACAGAGGGCCTACCGCGAAGTTCGAAAATCGACAAAACGATGGTCCCGTCTCTATCACTCTTGCATATACGAAAGAAAGTGATGCAAATAGACGATTCGATGAACGAAGTGCTTCGCGGTTATAGGCCAGTCACCAAAAGAAGGCCGCAAAAATATGAGTGTGTCACATAATTTTGCGGCCTTCATGTAGGAAGATACTATTGCCAGTTACTGAACTGATCAATAATCATCCTTCTAGGTGGTCTTACTTTTTATCATGGTTCATTAGAGCCTGGGGTCCGCTTGGACAAATATTATACAAAATACAAATATTAAACAATGTAATATCTATATAATATAAATATATGTGTAAATGAATACCTAAAGATCCCCAAAGCATTTGATGGGTGCAGCTCTCGTCTCAGAAATTCACCACAGCCAGTGACGAGTTCTCTGAGTTGTAACATGTCTGCGGCTATCAATAAATGCTGCACTGTTGCTTTATCTATTACTACTTCACCTGTAAAAAACCAAAATAACATCATGATCCTACAATGATATAATAGGTATATTAACCCTCTTCCACACTTATTAACCACATCCGTGTCGATTGAATTTTAACCTTAAACTTTCAATTTAAAGTTCAAATAAGGGTGGATATAATAAAATTTCTCTCCTCCTTATTTCTATGCTCTTTTTTTAATGAGGCCTGGAAAAGAGTTAAATTTAGGAGTAGAGATAAGAAAAATCCCTCACTTCATAATTTACCTGTATATATAAAATCAATAATGATTGGAAGAATTTCTGGAGGCACACTTGGTAGAGCTACATGTCTCTTTTGAGTCTCCTCCAACCCCACATTGAACATAGCATCGAAGTACGCGCAGCTGGCTGCGAGCACCACCCGGTGAGCCTAAGGCAAAAATATATCATTTAATATTTAATTTTTTATATTCCTACATTGGTAATTCTACAACAGAATTCAATATACATCTTTATCTTAAATAAGTCTATCAATATTCGTGGCATTGATTACCAGCTGTAATAATTAAACGGTTAATAGGCAGTTAACTCATGGAGTTAATTAGTAAACCTAATGTACTTTAAAGAGAGTGTGAAGTATACCGTACCTTAACCCTGGTTTTTCCTGATATTAAATCTATGTCACAAAATCTGCCGTCTCGTTGGAAATTGCTCAAATTTAACGAAATTTTATTACCATAATCGCGACATTTGTACGGACGAGATCCTTCTTTGTTTGAACATTTCTCAAAAATGTTTGTGGACATTTTGGTTTCAATGAAATTACTTTGTACTCACATTAAATGCATGAATATAAAGACATTTACTAATTTTGTTATCTTAGAATTCATTATAAATAAATAAACTAAAAAAACTCTCCACCCACTGACAGTTCTATTTATAAAGCACAGATGCTAAAATATTTTATTGCTCGGTGCCGTTTATAGAATAGTGTAAAAAGATATGTAGTTTGTAGTTTTAAAGTTGGTGCATCTGAAATTTATTCTGGATGTTCTGAAACAGGAAATGTTTTACAATCTGTGTCGACTCCTGAAAAAAATAAACAATGATTTGACAGAACTACTCCGAACCGAAGATTTCTCAATAGTTTTTCGCTGAAATATAAAATTGCGTGAAAATTCATTCTATGTTGGCAAATATTAAAAAAGCTTTTAAATGGGGGTCCCTCATAAAAAAATCAGAAGAAAAAAATTGGCAGTCATCGCTGTTATTGGCAGCTTTTGTTGGGGTTCTTGAAGATGTTTTATTTTGGAAGAATATGTGGTTATCTCTGATATTTATTTTTATTTTGAACGTTATTTATTTGTGAGTATACATGTTACTATTTCTACGGAACTAAATTTTGTTTTATAAATAATAAATTAAAATTAGAATACTAGTGTTTTATGCTTGTTGTTCATGTCGTATAAAATAAAATGCGCAGCTTAAATAATTTTATTGCGACGCTACCTTCGTTATAAAATGTTTGATGGTAAAAATATTACATTGGAGAGAAATCATTAGGATATTAAAATGCATAAAAGTAGACACAATACAAACAATGTACATTATTACCAAAGGTTTCTTGTAATAAATTTATAGTAGTTCTATGTTCACTAAAAAAATTATAATATCAACTATTTTTGTTGCAGCATATGCCTTCATTTGGAAGTAAATTTAATGGAGTTTGTTCTCTATCTAATGACCGTAATAGTGGCCCTGGATGGTTTTGAATCTTGGCTAAAATACAAACACAGGACTACTTGTTTGAGGAAGCTGGCTAACCACAATGGTACTAAACTAAGCTCTGCTGCAGCTTACCTGAGACAGTGGATGAAGATGCGATGGTGTGAATACATTTATTTACGAGAAACAAATCACACTAAGGTAAGTTCCTTAAGAGACAACTTTGCAGAAACATGATTCTAGTAATCTAGATGTTGATTTTGTATTTATTGTTTCAGGCATTCTTAATGGTGAACATAATGTTGGGAATGATTTTCCTAATAGGGAAATACATGAGTGGATACAAGTTAATGTATGTTGTTTTAATGGCAACATGTGTCTTTTATAAAATTACAAAACCAGTTATCTCACTTGCTCACAAGATACAACAAAATGCTGGTTAGTATTAGTAGATTTAGTGCTAAAATAATTAGCTGTTACATTGATAAATTATTAGTGTGGTAAATTTATATTATACTTATCAGTTAACATAAACAATTTCTTTGTTGCAGAATCAGATGGTGAATTAGAAGGTCTTATTCCTGAAATCACTGATGGCGACATCAAAATACTGTCTTTAGAGCCTGAGACAAAACAAGTGGTTGACGAAAGGCAAAGTCTAGGTGGCTATCCTGCCCTTACATTGCAAAGTATATTTAAAAACTTGTTTTATTTGTTATAAATTAAATTTCAGACTATTGGAAACCAGAAGATGTCCCTATGGAAGACAGTGACAGTTCTGACCACAGCAGCTCTCTAGTAACCAATATGTCAGTAGAGAAAATGCAGGCATTTGAAAAAGAAGTGGAAATAACAGACTCCAGTGAGGATGAATACATACCATTAGGTAAAGAGGGACGATGGAATGACACATTAACATATGTCATACAATATAACTAATTTAATGTTATGTGAATACAAGTATAATAAAAAAATACTTCCTACAATTGCATGAATGCCCCAAAAAGGTGTTGTTTTAATGACATTTTTACTTTCAGTTCAACAGAAGCAACTTCCTTCAACATTAGAGGAAGTCCAACCAGCAGGCACATGGAGTGGTGCAGCTTACAATGCTTTCTACAATATCGCTGGAGCCGTTTCAAATATGGTTTATGCATCTCAGGAAGAAAATAAGAGAAAGCGCATGTCTAGTGTAGATTCCTCTGATGGTTTTGAGATGATTGACAAGAGTGATTTAAATTAAGGACATATCAAGTTCAAAAACACCAGTGACTTAAATTAAACATTTATTACTAACCATACAGTAGTATTTATTTTTATAACTCAAACATTGCATGACATATTCTCCAATCTGGACATAAGTTCTTGATGCTGTTTTTTAAGAGCTTTTAATCTCACAGCATTAAGAGCATTCCGAGCTACCAGGGCCTCTAGCATTGGCCGTGACATCTGAAACAAAGTGCAATGTAGGTTCAGTTTAGAGCTTTTTCCAGCCTTGGGTAAAAAGTGAAAAATCAGGATATTTTAAGTTGTCACAACAAGTGACAAATCACATTCGATTGCGATTCCAAGAAAAACTCTTTTATCCTCTAGTTGTCCTGAGGCCTATAAAAAGGCCTCCCATTAATTTTGAGGGTATTTACAGATCAAAGGTACATTTGGCTTGGCAATTTTTGATTTGTGGGTAGAAGGAGTTTGTGTAGTGTAACAATGTGGGCAACTCCTAAACATGCAGTATTGTGCCATATGTTGTAAATAAGAACTATATTAACCTTTTCAACAATATGCCCTATAGCTATAGTCCTCACAGCTGCATTATGTTGTTTAATAATTATGTCATCTGTTTCACTGTGGCCAACCTCGTTTTGATAGGCCTCATCCTCTTCTTCTTTAAGAATTGCTGGTAGCTGTGTCAATATCTGAAATCAATCCAAAAATGTAACAAAAAATATAATTGGGTTAAAAATACCACAAAAAACATTACATAAAATCAGCTTAAAACTACTATTAACCTAAATACATAAAACCTTTACTAACAAACCATAACACTACCTAAACTAAACTAAGAAAAGACCCTCGTGGCATAGTACCGCACATGCTGGCTGTGTTACCCCGTTGTACCGTGAGACTAATATGCTGAGCAAGGTAACTGCTAGCTCTATGGTCCCCCATTGTGTCTCCGAGTCTCTTCGCTAGGTCTCCGAAAAGACTCAAAACGCTACAAAGTGTTAAAACAATACTTGAGCGGAGGCTCACAATATGTTGAGAAGAAAATATCATATTTTACCTCAAAATTGTTTGTCATGAGAGAGTCGTTATTGTTTACCACTTCCATTTCAATTTCTCTTCGGCTTTGTGTTGAGCCATCAGTAACAGATTGAAAGCAAGTAATTTGTATCTGTAATGAAAGAACAACAAATCAAAATCAACCAAGGTTTCTTTAAATACAATATTACATAATGGTATACTCACTGATGGAGCTTTAGTGCTCTGATCTGTAAGGAATGCAGCAAAGATTATCCCAACAAAACTGGCATCCATCCTTTGGTACATTGATTGTGTTGCAAGATCTGTAAATATAGTAAAGCTTTAGTTCGGTCATGATATGGTTAATTGGGCTCTATCTATGTTATTATGTACTTAGAATAATTGACTGAGGAGCCGAGCGTAGCGAGGCGATGAACGTCTCCATTTTCACTGGTACGACGATTTGGCAGATTGATGTGTGTGTATTGGTTGGTTGGTCAGTGTTGGTCTAGAGCTCGCATTTTTCATTCGATTTCGATGAAACTTGGCATGTACGTTCCTTGATTTATTTGCCAAAAATTGTCGAGCCATTTTTTTTAATGGGTGGAAAATGAGGAGGAAAAGGGGGGAAGTTTGCTGTCGCGTTATTTATGTTCTCCGAAGTCTACGTTTCACAGAACCCCTAGTATTAGTATTTTTATTTTCTTTTATAAAAATATATTTTATTATGTAAAACAGTATCTAAAATAATAATAATATAGTCTGTTCTAATGGGCATTTAAAGTATTGCCAACAAGTAAAACCATGTGACACAACAATAGTTGTCCAGTAAATTATGCTAATTTAAAACTAGTGCTAATATGTTACAATTTTATGGCTGTTTGTTTGTAAATAATTAACAATTTTGATAACACTGAACTAATATTATCCTTGTTTCCATTTCATGATGAAGCAATATAATATATGCTTCAAAAAATAGAATAAAGGATGATGATTTTATGAAATGTAAAACACAGCTTATAAATTACTTACCAACATGTGAAGGCCACACAGTAATATGTGGATGGGAGTGGTACCAGCCCACTACCCTTAACGGCCGGCCTACTTCCGCCGCGAGCTCCTCTGCTCTTAAAGTAGCCTGTACTAGCTGCTCCTCAGAGATCTCGACACGGTCAGGCTTCTTATCTAACCGCCGTAAAATTACTGATGATACTATGGAAACTAGCGAACCATTATCGTGAACCTGAAGTATGAGTTATGAAATTATTAGCGACATAACACGACTACTAGACATACAGAAAACGGTTTGCGAAGCGAACCTACCTCTCCAATTAATAGTCCCATTATTTCTTCTTTTTCTGTAGAAAGTGCATGTTGAACGCACACCAACGTAACATCAGTAGATAGCAATACTTTATTTAGCATTTTATAGCTTTCTTAAAAAACAGAAAGAGTTTTAAAAATATTTCTGTAATTACTTGTTTCGTTTACAATGCAACAGCCAAGATAAAATAAAAGCCGTATGACAGTGACAATGGCAATTGTAAATTTTTTTTTTCTACGTTGAACGCCATTAAGGGTGACAACACACCTAGCGGAATTCCTCGCGGAATTAGCGGAAGTAGCGGAAATTTGTCTATGGTAGCGGAAATGTGTCTATGGTAGCGGAAATTTGTCTATGGCTTCCATACAAAAAATCTGCTACCATAGACAAATTTCCGCTACCATAGACAAATTTCCGCTACTTCCGCTAATTCCGCGAGGAATTCCGCTAGGTGTGTTGTGACCCTAACCTGGAGCTGAATTCAGCAAGGGGTCTACTCACGTAACGACTTTCACACTGCCGCAGTTTCCACATGCGGCGCCGGCGCGCGTGGCGCGAGTGAGCCAGCGCTCTGCAGGTGTAACAACTCTTCAACCGATCAGAGTGAGAGAAAACGATAGTTAGGCTCAAAACACACCTAGGGGAATTCCTCGCGAAATTTAGCCAATTCATATACAAAATGCTTAATTTTGTCTATGGTAGCGGAAATTTGTCTATGGCTTCCATACAAAAAATCAGCTACCATAGACAAATTTCCACTACCATAGATATTTTGTCTATGAATTGGCTTAATTCCGCTGTGATTCCGCTAGGTGTGTTTTGACCCTTAAAGTTGTCAAATCGAGTTCGGGCGCGGGTGCTACGTGATATAATTTATTGCTTAATCTGTGGTTAAATATTCACATTCAATGATTCATTTCATATTGTCAATAATATAATGTCAATTTTGGCATTTGGGCTTTTGCCTTTTCTTGAGGTAGAAGGGCGTTCGATTCGTTTTCGTAATTTAGAAGCATTTTGCTTCTGATAACTTAAATACTGTCAAGATATATTAGATATAAAAGGCATAAACATGTTTCGTATAGTGAAGGCTACCGAGAATGCATTATTACCTGCTATAAAACGTAAGTACAAGGACTCTGTAACGATAATATAATTCGTTTGAAATTTCTACTTTATAAAATACATACGTAATTTATGGTGTATAAGTTTTACACTTCTTTTATTAATTCAAATCAATTTAGTTAGTAACACAAAAACAGATGACTTTTTTATACTGCTAATATTAGTACTTATTAAAAATGATTTCAATAAATAATAAAATCTACAACTATGGGGGCAATAATACGTAATATTGTTTTTTTATTAGTATTAAAAAAAAATTATCCCCCCCTAAACGGTTATATTTGTTAACATTAAACTTTGTTGGAATATGGGTCATAAATTATGGGTCAAGGGTAAAGCAATGGTGTAACATTCTATGATTAAGTTCACCCTCTTTTTTTTACCATACACGAACACAACGTCCGTGTGTGATTTTGAACTCATTAGGCATTTTTTTAAATATATAAATATTTATTAAAATTTATATGTTAACATTTAAACTAAATATAACTAGTACTAGTAAAAAATTTGTAGTATCTTTTACTTGTATAAACTATGTAAACCTAGTGTCTATAGGTAGGTACATAGTAATTATTGTGGTTCATCTTCGCTGATTGTTAGTCCAAATTGTAGATTCCAGAGGGATGTCTGTGGCACTCCAAAAAGAACCAGAGAAGCCATCAATCAAAACTGCTGTTCCAGGGCCCAAGACTCAGCAGTTGTTGAGTGAACTTAACAATCTACAGGTATGCCCTTCTCTACAAGTATTATACAGGTGGCTACTGCCTTGCTGACCCCACAAAAAGTCTGCCGCGAGGGGCGGTGCTTGCAAACTCTGCCACGAGGCCCGTTAGTTAACAAATGGCGGTCCTATGACTCGGTAGTAGTGACGTTTATGAAAAAAATCAAATAATTAATTAAAAATGCCTTCTTGCGCCGTAAAATGGTGCCAGAGTTGATCTGGTAAAAATAATAAAAAAGACGACATCACTTATCATACGTAAGTAAAGCCGAAACCACATTATTATAAATTTCTTTTACCGGATAATTTTATATGGGGATGGTGCTATGCCCACTTTTGAACAACCATTGAAATGTCTTATGATTATTTACTTATTACTTTTTATTCAAATTAATGTTTCGAGTTAAATTAAATATACATGTTTACACCCATATTTCAAAAGACGCAGATAAAGTAAATAGTATACAATTGCTTCGGAGCAGGGATCGTTGTCGGTATTATTTTAAATCAAAATAGCCGACATTTGCATTGTTGACGTGATATTCTGAAATGTAATTTAGGTAAACGTAATAAATTATTAGATTAACCAAAAAATATCCTAAAATATCAATTAGCAGCCGGAATACCGAAATTATATACCGATTCATTTGTATAAAAATAGTACCGCTATTCAATCCAACCGGCAAGAATCGATTTTGCTTATAAAACTGAATCAAAACTTTTAAAAATAACTGGATTTGTAAAATAATTCACAGTTCCAAACTTGTTTGAGCAAGCAATGTACAAAATCATCAAAATCATCTGTTGCTTTATTGGATGCAGTACAAGAAAAATAGTTTTTACTTTGTATGAATTTTTCACATATATTAAATAACCATTATTCACATAAACCCTGACCAGAAATATATGACCATGCGCCATGTTGCGAAATTTCATTGGCACTAATTTTTTCATACTAAACTGTCATCATATACATAAGAAAAGAAAGCACCCTCTTGACAATGGTCATACCGGGAGTTTCCTGTAATAGGAGCAATAAATTAAAACGTAGATTCTACTCCTCAAACCAGACAACGTTTGTTCAGCAACTTTTAAAAATAACTTATGGTTTGATTTTTATTTCATTTTAAAGATTATTCGAACACGCAATGTATTCCGAAATTGATTATGTCTGTAGGGTGACAAGGCTGACAAGCAATGTCAATTGGACGGATTTTAACGTACATTGAAAATACTATTTTTAACACAGTTGCTCAAATCTAGTAGTAGTTTATAATGCGAGAAGTTGGATTTCTCGCACTAGCGCGTTTTACTTTTCTAGCCAATCACAGCTCAGGATTCATGATCACCGCCCCGCATCGCACGGCGCGAGTGTTCGGATGAAGTAACCTCAAAGTGACATATTGTCCATTTTTATAATTTTTTCGCAACTTTATTAAAAAACTTCGTTCGATACACGGACGGAATGTCATTCTTCACTCGTCCCGAGTTTTGCCACTCGCCTGCGGCTCGTGACCAAATGTCTCGGAACTCGTTGAATAATGACATCCTTTCCGACCTAGTATCGAAATGTACTATTAGTTTGTATGAAAAAGAGACAGTCTAAAAAATACGTATTTTGTAAAAGTTGTTGAACAAAAGTTTTATTGTTTGAGGAGTAGAATCTACGTTTTAATTTATTGCTCATGTTACAGGAAACACTCTGTATATGTATTTCTGGTCAGGTTTAGTTATAGGCTAAAGCACAATCGCAAAAGCACAATCGGTCTTCGCAGTTAAAGCTCTACAACCAGAGGCAGGCTGTATAGTCTGTCTATGGAAATGAGTGATACCTACCGCAAAGAAATCAAAGATGAATTTTAATTTACATATTGATTTACATATTTAAATTAAACAAAACTAATAAAAACAAGCTGACCAATATAACAAGACCCGTGTGATGAACTTTTCCCGCTTTCTAGCTCCATAACCCCTTAATCGATCCTGCTCATATACGAACTCTCAAACTACATATATGTATCCCTACTATAACCCCAACAAATTTCATAAAGATCAAGAAAACTTTACTCAAGTTCAGTCAGTCTTTCAATCGTCGATCGAACTCTCAAAATCAGAAAGTCATCGAAATGCAGAGACGTCCCAGGAGCCAGAAGCTGTTTGTAAGAACTCACTTCCGGCGCTCCGCTCGTTCTATAATAATACTCACTACGTGGGCACGCTTTTCAGTTATTAAGGTATGATAGAGACGCACTCTGTGATAACATCATTTAACGCTACAGTAAAACACGATAACGTTAGTATCAGCTTATTTCCTTAAAAATAAAATTCAAACCTATCAACAAAAAAGATACATTCGAAGATTGTTCTTTATTTTATAAAATCGTTCACTGATAATGCGTTTCCAATGACACCGTTGTCTTGTCATTTTCATAGTTAGGGAGGCGAATAGGGGAATTTTCTGCAATACTCGAGCGTGGCAGTTTAAGATATGAGAGATACCTTAGACCTAATAGAACAACCTTGTAAAGTATTTAGCTCTATATGTAGTGACGCGCGCCTAGGATAGACGATCAGATTAGTAAAAAAAAATGGATAGTCTGAAATACTCCAGCGCGTCAGTTTAAGATATTGGGGGTTGATTTTAGTGTTTAAAGACTAAATTTAACTAATCTGACGATAAGTCCTTGACGCCGCCGAGTTATAGGGTCGCGAACTTGTAAAAAAAAAACGTTAATCCGGCATTCTCGAGCGCGATTTTTTTTAATTTTGTTTTGAAGAATATAATATATAACTTACTAAAAATACAAAATCTGCCGGTTTCCGCATGACCGGAAGTGTGGAGGAGCCATTTCGTCTTCCTAAGAACGCGTTACGGCATATAAGTCGCGAACGACACATTTTACAAAAAAAGTTTAAATAAACAAAAAAGGTAATTTTATTTTACACAAAAAAGGTGTTTTTACATTTTTGTCCAAAGTTAAAACTTGTTGACTTGAAAGTTAAACCTTTTTCGGTCAGATTAAGAGAACCCACCAACATTTTTGTCAGATTAAAAAAATATGCTTTCAGGATACCGAGATAAACCACCCCTATGAAAATCTGACGCGCTCGAGTATTTCAAAAGAACTTTTTTTTTTTGCATTTTCAAAAATTCATCGTAACTTATCGTCACGCCGAAATCGTCAGTTTTTTTAAAGGGAGCTTCCTTGGGGCCTACTTAACACCCCTTCCGAAAATCTGACGCGCTCGAGTAAATTTTTTTTTTTTGCATTTTTGACTACTTTATATGCCTACCCCCACCACGCAAACCGGCAGATTAGTATACCGTTGTTATCAGAGGCACTCGGGGCATACGTAGTATGAATATCTGACGCGCTCGAGAATGCCCAAGTAACTGTTTTTTTTAACATTTTTGAAAAACCGTACACGCCAAACCCACCGCTAAAATGGTTTTTGCCATACGAGCTTTTCTTTTCGAAATTATTTTATCTTTCGATTTTGATAGGTCTCGACGGCGCCGTTGAATTACGCCTTTTAGCTACCTCGCCTCCCTAACTATCAAGTGTCAGTGCTACGACGAATAACAGCAAATTATTTTGACACAGACCAATCGTATTTTAAGTAATTGTTGTAATTGAAAACAGACTAATATTTTGACGCCTTTTGATTGGTAGTGTAGTGAGCATGCGTATATCGAGTTGTTTCCCAGTTTCAGGCTGACGGTTTGTTTGAAGCTCGCCGTCCATATTTATTATCAGTTGCTGATTAGGGGCAACCATGTAATGGCGAAGTAAATTAACAAAGCCATACAAAACATCAAAATTGAATCAGCCGAAAATCATGTAACTATCAAATTATTTAGCGATTTTAAAGGTAGCCTACAGTGTAATATAAATTAAGGAACATGGCGGCCAGTTTGGCCATGTAATCACCTTGCACAAAATATACTTATTAAAAAAAAACAAAAAAGTACCGTCAATATAGTTAACTGACCATTTGTAATCCCTATTGCAACGGCATAAGGTCTATCGATGGTTAGTTAAGTGTGTTGCTGTACGTAGGTACAAACATAATCATTGCATTTAAGTTAAATTCCAAGTTTTTTCTACTATTACGGTCAAAACAACGTGATTTGTTTGTATACTGAGTTATTTCCTATGCTACACCTTTAGATGTGTTGGGCTTGGCCTTTATTGGACTCAATTTATTTTCAATTGAATAAATGGCTATGAATTGAAGGTGATCTTTATGATTTTAATGGCTCCACATCCACAGGCCCAGATTGGTGGAACAATATTATTCCAATATAAACATAGGCTGGTTATTTTATTCTAAACTAGCTTTTGCTCGCGACTTCGTCTGCGTGGAATTAGTAATCCCCCGTTAAGGAATCCATTCTGGATATCAACTATTCTATATCCTTTACCAGAGCTCAAACTATTTCCAGCATTCAACGCTTATTGATTTCCCATACAAACTTTCAACCCCCTATTCACCCCCTCTAGGGTTGATTTTCGGGATGAAAACTATCCTATGTCATTTTCCGGGACTCAAATTATCTCCATACTAATTTTCATCTAAATTGGTTCAGCAGTTAAAAATTCTCCATACAAACTTTCAACCCCCCCCCCCCCCCCCCCCTTCACCCCCTCCGGAGTTGATTTTCGGGATAAAAACTATCCTATGTCCTTTCCCGGGACTCAAACTATCTCTGTACAAAATTTCATCAAAATCCGTTCAGCCGTTTTCACGTGATGCGCGGTCAAATAAACAGACAAAGAGATAAACAGACAAACAGACAAAAATTCTAAAAACTTTTGGAACGTGTTCTATTATCGATTCTAAGTATCCCCAGCCAACTTTTTTTCGAATATCTTCCATGTACAGACTTTCGAGCCTCTTCAGCTTTATTATATGTATAGATAGATAGATAAGAAGGTAACTATGTAGTTCAGTCATACCGAATATTAAAATGGAAAGCTAACGGCTAGTTCTGATTTTTTTTATATATTGTTAGGATCCGTACCAGCACCGTATATCCAAGTTTGCAGCTTCGAAAGACCTGATGTGCTGACTTATTATAAGTCCTAAACTATGCGGTTTACAAAAAAACTATATAAGACAGTAGGGTGCTGGTAGGGATCTTAACAACATATCAAAAAAACAGAACTAGCCGTTAGGTTTCCATTTTAGCGATTTCTGGTGTTAAATATGACTATGAGTTAATGTTATTTATTTAATCGTATGGCGTATATACATAAACATTTCAAGAGCAAACATAAATTATTATAAGTCTACGTTCAGGTTCCCTAGCTACGAGATTACGTCAGGTGTTAGCTTGTATAGATCTTCCGGGGGGCCGGAGTATGCATATAAAGGGCACCGTTGTACAATGTGCTCCACGGTCTGAGCTTCTTCGCCGCAATCGCACAGATCTGAGTCCCGCCAGCCCCACTTGTGACGGAAGTAGTTACATCGTCCGTGGCCCGTCCTCAGTCGATTGATGCGGCACCAGAGTTTCCGCGGCAGGTTGAAGCCGTCTGGTTTGTCTGTGGGGTCTAAGGGTTGCATGGCGGTTCCTGTAGTGTGTATACTCCACTCTTCTTTCCACTTTTCCTTGAGATCGAAACATGTAAGCCGTTGGGCTGTAACACAGACAGGTCGGCGAGATTTTAGGCGTTAGGGAGGAGGATGACAGAAAGGCTGATGGACTGGTAGAGACTGTTGCGACTGTATCTTTTCTGTCTCTCTCTTTATTGCATGTGATCCTCGCAAGTGTGGTGGAGCAATGTTGCTGAGGAACGGAAGCCAATGGATAGGAGTGGATTTTATTGTGCCTGATACACATCGCATTGCCTCGTTCAGTTTAGTATCCACTTTCTGTACATGTGCACTCTCCAATAGGGATTGCAAACCGGACTGGTTTTGAATCCGGCCGGATTGGTATTGCGGATGAAAAAATTCATCAGGTCAGGTATTTTATCATGTTTCTTAGCATTATATGCGAAGTTAAGGATATTTTCCTAATGGATTATTAAAACGACAGTTTTATGTTTCAAAAATCAACGTTTTTATTACGAAACCACTAAGTCTTATTAGTTTTATTACAATAATCAGTGTCACAAATTAAAATCTTCTTTTTCTCTTAAAATATCTATAGAACAACAAATACAAATCAACGATCTTTGCCAACTTAACATAAATGTAACATTTGCATTTGTAGCGCGAGAGCGCTGGTAGCCTTGCGGTAAGACATCCGACTTTCAATCCGGAGGTCTCGGGTTCAAACCCCGGCTCGTACCACTCATCAACTAGAACTAATTTCTACTCTTAACTTCATACTCGTAAGTTATTAAAATCAACATCAAAAAATTACTTCAAATACGACAAAACATTTAACTTAACTGCTGATTGAAGTCTTATAAATATTTCTTCATTAAAGCAGTTACACTTATCATAACTGGGCTATAATTAATGGTTTGTGCTAAATAAAACGAAACAACATTACATTAAATTACAAATATTATAATGTAATAACACAACACAATTTATTAAATATATATTATAACCATTCAGTACTTACGGGGCACGGGAATCTCAACACTACGACGGACGACACATATTTCGTCGGCAGAAGACTGGCGTCAACTAACATTAACAAACAAGTTGTTTGTTGTGTTGCTGTTTGCGAGCGGTAACGCGGGGGAGGGGAGCATTAGAATAGAACGGCAACGTCGCACAAGCATCGCATCTATCGCGCGCGTAACTTTTAAATTTTAGCAGTGTTTTAAGCTATTATTTTATATTTTTGCGCTTTGACTATTTTTACCGGATCCGGGACCGGATCCGGTGAATTTTGCCGGATCCGGTAACTAGAAAATAGTTCCGGATCCGGCCGGATTACCGGATCCGCCGGACCGGATTGCAATCCCTACTCTCCAACCACACCGGAGCACAGTATTCGGCAGCCGAGAAAACCAGTGCTGTGGCTGTCGTACGTAGGCAGTCAGCGGATGCGCCCCAGGTTGTGCCGCAAAGTTTGTGGAGGATGTTATTTCGTGCGGCCACTTTCAGACCCACTTTCTGGGGGTGCTTTCCGTATGTCAGAGACCTATACAAAGCTACCCCAAGATAGCTAGGAAAGGGATTGTACTTCAACATTTCGCCTTTGAAATACACTGCTGGTTGATCTGGTACCTATGTTAATAAATACTTGCATAATAATTACGAATGTGGGAGAACATATAAGAAGTTTGCTTTGCTTTGGGTTACAAAAAATATGACCATATAAAACATGCTTATTTTAAAGTATTCTGTACGATAAGATCATAAAAACATAGCCTTAATAAATAAAGTTCTAAAATATAGAATTCCACACATTCAATATCATGGCAGACTAGCAGTTTATTGTTTCTAATAGTCGATAGATACTTGTGTGATAAGTACGTATTTCTTCAATGCCTCAATGCCATCATACTAGTGAAAATTTTTCTAAGTCTCGGCCCCCCTTGCTACACCCTACCCTAACCATTACATATTCAAAATTGAACGAAAAAATATAATTGGTTCAAAGTATGACGAAATCCTTATTTTGTTTGTGATAGTTTTAAATAAACAAGTTATAGAAATCTATAAGTAGTCCATTTTCGACCATGGCAACATGCAACAATATCACGGACCTATCTCGAGTAGGTACTTAGACGACGAAATCACTTTGATAATAATAATGTCAGTTCTGTTGTTATATAATGATAAATATGATGACAATACCTTTGGTTTCAACTTGAAGATTTTTAATACACCCAGTTATCTACCTTGATTAATACAGCCACAAAGTCTATGTTACAAGCATCATAAGTACAGTCGCCATCAGATATTTCGGAGCTGTGGTGGTCGTCACAAATATCGGAACATCGCCTCTATTGTCAAGGCAATAAAGTGCATGTTCCGATATTTGTGAGCACCTCCACAGCTCCGATATATGTGATGGCGACTGTACCCTACAACGATTAGTTAGGATTTTAAGGCCTCGTACACCTTACTTAATTCGGCATCCTAAATGAGAAACGCTGCAATAAGTAGGACACTATATCGTACGGTGCGGGCGGTATCTCTGTACGTATTTATGTGATGCAGCGTCTCGTGTTTAGCTGGATGGTGGGACACTGCTGAATTAAGGAACGGGTCATCACGCCTTGTTTTTTTTTATTTACCTGGTAGTGATGCGATGTGTAAGCGAGACAGCTCTATGCACGAAGCTGGCGCTGATGGCTTTCTTTTCTCGGAACCAGTTGAAAAACTGATCAAGTCTCTGGAAATAAGGCAAGCTGGTGGCAGTCGAGTTAGCGATGCACCTGTAGCCCCAAGTCCGGAGGGGCGGCAGCGGCAGTAGAAACGAAAAGATACCCTCTTATTAATTGACATTAAATATTATTATGGCAGATTACTGTCGTTTATTTTAACTTTTTTTTAAATTTACTTATATTTGTTACAGCAAGCTCAGTCTGTGCAGCTGTTTGGCGACTATGACAAATGCTTTGGCAATTACTTCGTGGACGTGGATGGGAACCAGTTTTTGGATGCCTTTACCCAAATATCGTCAGTCCCCATAGGATACAACCACCCAGCGTTGCTGGGAGCGTTTGAAGATAAACATGCCCTTGTAAGTACCTAGAAGCTTCGATTTCGCCCCAAATATTTAGGTGAAGTCAGCCGCAGAAGTTAGCTACTGTACTGTGCGTGAGGTGTTCAAATGATCTTGCCACGACTTTTATTGTAAAGAGAAACTTATTCTCTTGTGACAGTAATTTTGAACACCTCACCCAATAAGCTAATACTTATGCTCCTAACTGTACAGTCGCCATCAAATATGTCGAAGCGGCCAGGGTACTCTAAAATATCTGAACATACACTTTATCGCTTGACAATAGAGGCGTCAGATATTTGTGACCACCTTGGCCGCTCCGATATATCTGATGGCGACTGTACCAAAAAATAGGGTGACATATCATCGAGACATTAAATGTTTTTCATTCACGGGGGTTGTGTTCTGAAAAAGTGCTTTTATTAACGTTCCGTCTTGACAGATATCCCTCATCAATCGACCAGCGCTCGGCGTGTTCCCGTCCGCGGACTGGCCCTCGAAGCTGAAGAGCGTGCTGCTGCCCGTGGCGCCGCGCGGGCTGGACCACGTGTCCACCATGATGTGCGGCTCCTGCTCCAACGAGAACGCCTACAAGGCCGTTTTCTTCTGGTACCGCACGAAGCAGCGCGGCGGGAAGGTGGACTTCTCACCCGAGGACACCGACTCCTGCATGTTGAACCAAGCGCCGGGATCGCCGGACTTGGCTATCATGTCTTTTGAGGTTAGAATTGTTATTTTACTGAATTTTATACGGGATGTACCGTCAGCATTATATCTTCCTATACGAAGGCCGCAAAAATATGTATATGACACGCTCTTATGACGCTACAAATAAGAGCGTGTCACATATTTTTGCGGCCTTCGTGTAGGAAGATACTATTGATGCTGACTGTACTATGTAGGTACGTAAGTAATTTGTTATTATAGGTTTTAAGTTTAGTTTTCAGTTGTAAACTGTCCAGCAGGCTTATGATGGCAGTAGTTGTCCGCCGATAACTTGATAAAAAGCTGATAACTTGACACATTGTCATGTTTTGCTGTGTGAATGTGTCAAGTTGTCAGCTTTTTATCAAGTTATCGGCGGACAACTACTGCCATCATAAGCCTGCTGGAGCATGAATCTATCGTCAGGTGACAACCAAAACTCATTAATTACAAAAAAAAAAATAAACAAAAAACAAGTTGTTATCTTACTAATACGGTTCATTATTGCTATGAATTTGTGGTAGCAGTATTAGTATCCGTTAAACTCGTCCCAATATTTAATGTGTAGGATAATAGATCTTAAATCGTTGATATAAAGTTGAGCTTCGTACGTCACACTATATCATCGATGAAACAGATTTTATAAAATAATGTTTATGCAGGATTAGATCTATCTGTGTCAGGTGGTCCCCAATACATGTTATTCATTAAGTACCTAACCTTCATTAGCACTTACATTACACGCACACTTTACATTTAAGTCGCGTGATCATTCTGTATCATAGTTATAATTTGAAGTAATTGTACATTTTACGGCTGATAAAACTAAATGAAATTGTGTTTAAATTTCAGGGAAGCTTCCATGGTCGCACCTTCGGGGCCTTGTCCACCACGCGATCGAAACCGATACATAAAATAGATTGCCCGGCCTTCGACTGGCCCGTGGCGCCGTTCCCGAGGTACAAGTACCCACTTCATGAGAATGAACCCTATAACAATCAGGAAGATAAAAGGTAATGCTTTTCCTACACATATCTATAAACGTATGCATGTCATTCATAGATAAGATGTTATGATTTTGTATCCAAGCAAATATATATTATGTAGGTATGTAGGCATATCTTCAAGGTTATATTTATTTGCTTATTTTATTATCTTGACTAGATTTTTCATCCGTCTCTAACCATATATTGACACACCTTTAAAATAAATATAATATATGATGTTGCGTTAATCTACTCTTATAGTAAATGCAGTTACATCTTTAAAACATTTAATCATAATAAATGTCATTATTTTTAAAATATGAAGAGTATGGTCGCCATCAAATATATCGGAGCGGCCAGGGTACTCAAAAATATTTGAACATAAGTGTATGTTCAAATATTTTTGAGTACCCTGGCCGCTCCTATATATTCGCCATCAGATATATCGGAGCGGCCAAGGTGGTCACAAATATCTGAACAACGCCTCTATCGTCAAGGTAATACAGTGTTACCTTGACGATAGAGGCGTTGTTCAGATATTTGTGACCACCTTGGCCGCTCCGATATATCTGATGGCGACTGTACTTATAGAAGCATACGACGCGCCGAAATAAAATTCTAGTCTTATTAGTAAGGTTTTATCTCATGTTATTTTTGTCATTCTTTTCAGGCTTATCTTTCATGATATTCCGTATAATTTTACTCGCCGCTTCGGAATCCGTCGTTGTCTTGTTTTACCTACAATTGAAGCTTGACGCCAACATTTCGGTGCAGTAATGTTTTCAAAGCTTTAATTTTTAACCAAGCTATTTAAGTAGATAGTTCCTAATTCACGCCTTGTTTTATGCACCGTCCTATAATGCTGCTAGTTAAATGTAGAACGAGTCCTGCATCCTTTTGGATAAGCATGAAATGCATTGTTTTACCAATGACTTAATATGTTGACGCATATCATCTTCTTATAAAAGTTGGCTTCCATCAAAGCTACGATGATTTCTCCAATGTTATTTATGTCCTCCTAGTGCATACCGTTGTTCGATGTGGTTTTTTTTAGTAACACGTCACTTTACAAACTGCCTCGAGGAACTATCGATTCCAAATTTGTTGCGCAATGAATAGAAGCGTTTCAAAATGAATACATCAGTACAAGTTTGATATGCGTTGACTTGCCATAGCGAAGTAGTCTTGTATTAAGTAGTCTTAATTGATAGCATGTATGATGAAGTTGTCCTAGGTATCGATCTTTAGAATCTGTGTATTATACAAAACGCTTGGCACTAATAATATACTACGTTTTAAAAATCTAGCAGTTTGAAATTTGTGGATTTTAGGGATGATGGATGGGGCTTTTAATAGCCTGCGTTTGATTGGCCTGGAGCATCAAAATATTATTAAACCGAACGCATAAGCTTGTGCATGATGTTAGTTTGGATTTAAGACAGTAATGTTGTTACTAGTACACCAAAAAATATGATGTGTACTATTCATATGTTTTTTTTAATAATGTAAAAAGAAAACTACGTGACTGGACTCGTGCGTTCGGTCATTGAAATAACTTAACAAATTCATTGGCCAAATTACCAATACCAATGCACATTGTTTTGTTTGCTTCCGTTAACTGCATAAGGGGGCGTTCAAGTATTACGTAACGCAATTTTTGAAGATTTTTGACCCCCCCCCCTGTAACGCGTAATTTCCTTTATCTGTAACGCAATTTTAGATTTTGTTTGACCCCCCCCTCCCCCCTGATTGCTTTACGTAATACTTGAACGCCCCCATATAGTGTAGTTTGATAATACAATTAATTTGATTATGTTTGTAATGTTAGATGCCTCGAACAAATAGCACGCATCATAGAGGAGCGTGAGAAGTCCAGCAAGCCGGTGGCGGGCATCATTGTGGAGCCGATCCAGTCTGAAGGAGGCGACCACGAGGCCTCCCCGGCGTTCTTCCAGAACCTCCAGCAGATCTGTAAGCGGGTGAGTCACATGCGCCTTCAAATTATTTGGTGCCTTGTTCCTATACTTTGGATCTATGCAAGTATGCAGCTTTTAAGTTGCCTTAATTGACCACTGATACATGGTTATTACTGATACGTTTACACGCAAAATACAGCAAAAAATAACTTTGATGGAAAGCTCTTAGCATTAGCAGCGATTAGGTATCTACTCAGTAATAAGACTAATAAGTCTACCCAAACTTCTTTTAAGGCTTTTATTTTAATACATTCACCGTGGTTATCGGATATTATCAACCCTAAAGGCAAGTGTATAAATAATATTAGCAGCTTAAAAAATCGGTATTACGTCACTTTTAGATAAGATAAAGTTAAAGATACTTTATTTGCGTTAAACATAACCATTACATTACGTATAAGGTCTTAATTTATACTTAAGCGGTAGGTTTCTATAACCTAACTTGGTATGCAAATTTTTACATATTTCACATATTATTCCTACGAGTGCTACATTTATTTTAAAAAAACATCGTAATTAGGTAATTAGTCTGATGTACTCATCGGATGGAGTTTCTCTTTCTGAGTAGGTAATAATTAAGCCGTGGGGTGCCCGGCCTTAGAATTATAAGCAGCATAATAAGCAGAATAGTAATTCAGAGTAACTTCGGCTTCTGAATACTCGTAGTCCATAATTAAAATGACTCTTGGTTTTCAGACGGGAGTAGCTCTGATCGTAGACGAGGTACAAACCGGGTGCGGGCCGACGGGCAAGATGTGGGCGCACGAGCACTTCGACTTACCCTCACCGCCGGACCTAGTCACGTTCAGTAAGAAGATGCTCACGGGCGGCTATTACACGTCGTCTGCGTTCAAGTAAGTGCTTTTTATTTTTCTGGAGTATCTCCTGCCTCAATCTTCCTAGTTTTTTCCCCGGGCTCTTAGCCATGGCTCAGTGAAGCTTGGACCCCCTCAACAACCTATTCTTAAGAATTACCGTAGGCACTAGCGATTTACGAAAGCTACTAGTTACCATGAAACTTCTTCGTCTTCTGAATCGAGACGGTAAACTAGGCCTTGTTGGGAGTAGGTCTGGTTTCGCAAAAACGGCTGGTAAATATACTTAGAATATTTTTTTTGTACATAAGCTCCGACCAAGCCAAGACTACTAACTACTTATTTAGAACAGTTTCGTTACAGTGTCATCTGCGTTGAGTTTTGCTCGTTTAAATAGTGTAAATACTTAAATAATTCGTAGGAATTGAAATATCACTCGGTGGATTGTGGATATAAGCGAATGCATAGAATGAAGATGATAGCATTATTTTGTTTATTTTAGGCCAGCACAAGCATACAGAATATTCAACACCTGGATGGGAGACCCCGGCAAACTGATCCTTCTCGAGCAAGTTCTTCGCGTCATTCAACAGGAGAATCTTTTAAGCAACGTACAGAAAACTGGAAAAGTTTTGAAAGATGGTTTACATGAACTCGAGAAAGAATTTTCCAACACGATTAATAGTGTACGCGGGCGAGGCACATTCTTAGCGTTCAATGCGCCTACTGCTAGTATAAGAGACAAGATAAATAATGATTTGAAGAAAAATGGTAAGTTCTACCGTATTTTGTACCCATATTTACAAAATTTACTATTCTTTATGCTCGTAAAGCTAAGTAGGTATTTTCAGAAAAAAGTGTATTTACCAGTTTTGTGGCCCATAATCGCATATTCGCATACAATCTGTATGGCCGGTAACAGAACTATTCTTTTTTTCACAAAAAAAAAATATTTTTGTTCTGAAAATTCACGGTTCGGGAAATCGAAAATTGAGGGCTCAGAATTGCATGGCCAATAATTCATTGATAAATTATATATGAATGAATTCATTCATAAATTAGTAATGCAATTCTGAACCCGATCCACCACCAGCCACCACTACAAATACAGTACGTCTTATCATGTAGGCTACATCAATCATCTATTAGATCCTTATGGACCCAAAACCTGTCATACATGTCAACAAAGAGGTTGTGGAGTTGGCGCAGGGAGCGAAGTATTACTTAGAGTCTCTTCTTCTTCTTCTTCCTGGCGTTTATCCCGGCTTGGGGTCCGCTTGACAACCTAATCCCATGAATTGGCATAGACACTAGTTTTT
Organism: Pammene fasciana; assembly: GCA_911728535.1. Classification (NCBI taxonomy): domain Eukaryota; kingdom Metazoa; phylum Arthropoda; class Insecta; order Lepidoptera; family Tortricidae; genus Pammene; species Pammene fasciana. Next base: position 11,785,760 of record OU452278.1, on the reverse strand, counting down.
TTTTTTTCGAAGTATTACTTATAGTCAGTAAATTTTATTTTTCTGTAGCTTTTTTTCACGATCCAAGTAAAGGAGTGCGTCCGAGAGTGCATGTGTACGTGCATGCGTGCTTATATGCGTGCTCTACTCCACACTCGCATAACATAAGGCACACCACATACTTGGCCTGAATTAAGAAAATTCATAGACAAATTGCTTAAATTAGGCGATGGATGCTTCAGTTTGTCTATGGATGCTTAAATTTGTCTATGACCTCCATACAAATAATTTAAGCATCCATAGACAAATTTAAGCATTTTGTCTATGAATTTTCTTAATTCAGACCAAGTATGTGGTGTGCCTAAAAGACGCGTTCTTGTTGTAAGTACAATCTAGTCTATTATTTGTTGCAGGTGTTCTGGGCGGCGCGTGCGGCGAGACCGCGATCCGCCTGCGCCCCGCGCTCACCTTCCAGGAGAAGCACGCGCACGTCTACCTCGACACGCTCAGAAAAACACTCAAGGAACTGTAAACGTACTTCGTTTCGACACGCATACAATAGTTGCTATTTTCATATTAAGTTGACGTATCTATTTTGATTTGTTGATTCTTTTTAATTTTATAAAATCGTGTAGAGTTGATCCGGAAAGAGAAGCGTCGTGGATTATAGAGGAGCTCATAGGTACACTCTACGACACCGGACAAACCTAATAATATGTCTATTTAACTAATCAATTTATTTCACAAATCTCTGAATCCTCCAGCCGCCCACCACAAATCAAAAATTGCCAAGACAAATATAATTCTGATTTTAAATACAGTGTAAAAAAGGCCTTCCTTCCTTTTTATAGGCCCCTGGGTGGCTACACGGTATTTTGGATCGCTCTAGGTACTTTTATTTATTTAGCAATATAAAATGAATTCTATATATTATTATTTAATAACCGCAATATACACAACATTCCTAGAATACATTTTTTATATTCATTATTGTTTTTATTGAAAATAAAATCTCTTTTCGACTAGCTGGATTAGATTAATAAAATTAACATCAACATAATTACGTCACAGTTTTTAGAAGTGTCGCACGCTCGTCTTTTCAATTTCTATGGGCACTTTTTTGAACAGGTTCTCCAATTTAGGCCAAACAAAAAATATGTTTATTATATTATATAAGTAGGTAGTTGAATATAAAACTCTCGTGAGTCGTGAGACTAACATATTAAAAATATTTATAACGGCTCACTCGAATGAACTCTGAATCTATCTACCAAAATTACGTGAGTGACCCGTTATAAATATTTTAATAGTTACTTGAAGTAATATATGATTTATGGGTCAATCAACTATTCTTTGTCAGCAAAATTTCGCATACCTCGACTAATAGCGATAAAAATAAATTATGCGCATTATATTTAACTAAGTTATGCACTTTATATAAAATACAGATAAACATGCTACGAATTGCAATCTCTTCTATCACATTTTAACACGTTATATCTTCGTTAATGCCAGTGACCCAGTGGACATAGGTGTCGTGTCCCTCACTTTTGTATGAAAATAACGGCTCTTCCGCTGGGTCACCCATTTTTTTAATGAATAATGTGTCGTTATTATTTATTTTCCTGATCTGGTATGCGTGTAAAGGATCTTGATTCATGTTGACATTGTTATAACCCACAAAAGTTAAACTAATAATGAATAAGGGCAATTCTCGCAAAAAACAAGAAAAAGTTGATTGACCCTTATATGTATATGTATACGGATATGGTCAGTATTTTTAATGTCATGATGTTAGTGTGTAATTTATGTAGATCTTGTGCAATCAGTATTATTTTTAAGCCATTACTTTATGTAAACTATGTATTAATCAGGTATTAATATTACTGTTATTGAATATTACTGTTATAATCTAAGGTTAAAACACTATATAATTGTAAGATAGTATGTTATGTCCCTGTTTCGTGTATTTTGCTGAGTTTTTAAAAATTTAGTTATGCAAACTACGAACACAACCAAACGATGTATTCAACAAAGTCTTCCAAAATAATAATAATTGATGTTGAATTTGAGTTTTTTTTATAATAAGGCCAAAGCACACAACTTGCAAGAAAACCGAACGTTTGCTTTGAGCTTTTGGATAAATAATATTAATAAATAATAAATATTATGGCACAATCCTACACAAATCATCCTAGTCCCACGTAAAGGTAAATCAGGGTAATACGCGAAGACATATACAGGGTGTTACCTGACCCACTGAAAAGCCTGAACGGGGTGAATAAGTAGGCCATACTGAACAACTTTTACTATGGGCCAACCCCGAAATCTCAAAAAAAATTTTGGACTTTTCATACATTTCGTGACGATTCGATGACGACGTTCGTATGAAAACTCCAACAATTTTTTTGAGATTTCAGGGTTGGCCCGATAGTAAAAGTTGTTCAATATGTTCAGTATAATCACCCCGTTCAAGCTTTTCAGTGGGTCAGGTAACACTCTGTATAAATGTACTTAAATCATTATGAGATCTATGATTTAAATACATCGAAAACAACCATAACTAGGAACAAAAAATATCCTTGATAGACACACAAATACATTGCCCTGACCAGGATTCGAACCCTTCATAGGCAGAGTCACTACCGACTATTAGGGTCACAACACACCTAGTGGAATTCCTCGCGGAATTAGCGGAAGTAGCGGAAATTTGTCTATGGTAGCAGATTTTTTGTATGGAAGCCATAGACAAATTTCCGCTACCGTAGACAAATTTCTGATACTTACGCTAATTCCGCTAGGTGTGTTGTGACCCTTAGGCTAGACTGCTAGTAGGAGCCTATTATGTGCTTAAAGCAAACATTTGGTTTTCACGTTAGGTTTATTAGAGCAGGCTCCAATGAGATGTTCGTTTGCAAAAATAGCGGACCGCGAAATGTTTTGTGATTCGTCTATCTGCTACCCCCAACATTTTTAAAAGCCATGTTGCCGCGCGCGCTTGTGAGATATACATTACGATAGAAATACGGTTACATAAATAATGGCCAAACGTACAGTTTCATCACTTCCAGTGTCGAATATACTTCTAAAGTAATTCATAAGTAAAAATTGTAAGGTAGACTAAGTTATCAAATAACACAACTACCCTTAATGTATAGATTGTTATGTGACCGTGACTGCCAGAATGCAAATAATGCAACTACTGTATTTTAACAAAATTAATTACAGTTAAATTTCTATTGGTTTCCGTTAATCCCTATTAGATTATTTAAATTGGATTAAGTGACTATATTTGCTAAACTTTATTATTATCCTAACCGGATGTGCTATATCCTTGGCCCACAATTATGAGCTGGCCATAGTTAAACATATAACTAAAATATTTAGGTAATTATAAATTAGCCATTCCGAATATTATTCACTTGTTTTAAATACTTTGGGTATTCTATTATTTTGATTTCCGGATGTACCGGAAACATCGTATTCTGCCTGCCCCGCCATGACATTGTGGGAGGGAGAAGCAATATAAGGGAATGTCTGGCAGTTGTGAAGCACATTTGTGATTGGAGATCTAACCAGCAAGAACCAAGTTAAGTGTAATATTAACCTCTAAATATTATTGGGTGTTAACCAAATAAAATGGATTGGTGTGTACCTTGTAGTAGTGTATTTAAATATTATATCAATGAGTAATGTGGTATTTTCAGTTCTATGATTGTATATGATACAACGTACACACAAACCTTATATTGAAAACAATTAAGCCTTTGTGATTATATGAGATTATATATAATATATATTATTCCTTTTTGATAAAATAATTAAATATATTATGTGCAGAATATTATGGTAATGGCCTTACCGTGCGTAGTAATAGTAGTTGAAGATTTAGAATCGAATATTTTATATTTATAAAATAAACTCCCACCTTTAATATATTCAATGTTGAATTTATGATACAATTATATTTGTCATGTACCTACTACTGTTATTGTGATATTTATTGAAAAGAGTATGCCTCGCCAAGTTTCTTGCCGGTTCTTCTTGAGACAGAGGCTCGCTTTCCGAACCGGTGGTAAAATCAGTTCCTTTTCGAATTTGCAATAAATAATCATATTAAAATATTAATTTGTTTTATCTTCTTTCCCCATCAATCTGACATCAGAAGTGGGATACGCTCTACGCCTATAAAATTAATGTTTCAGATGACTTTCTACGTGGAATGGAGCACCATACCTGAGCACTGGTTATCATAGGCTGATATTATTAAAAATATTGGCCGGCCAACTATCTGACACCAAAGGAAAATCAAGGACAGGTTTAGTTCCAATTCGTTTTATATTTATATCCCCAAAAAAATAAAAACAAACTCTTGCTCAGACAAACGTATATTTTGCATCTAACTCGTATAATTGAAATTATTTTCGCACTTCAGTACTTACAGTAATAATTGAGCTGTGTAAATTAAATTTATCCATCTATAACAAATAAATACGAAAATACTGAATATTTTATGTATTGTTGTCCAATGGAAACCGCTTACTTAATTACCATATACCTACTTAGGTGGATGAAAATAAAAGGATATGATACCTTTCACATTGACATTACAGATGCAGTTCGGGATCTCGACTACTCCGTGCTTCCTGTGGTGGATACCAGCGACGAGACCGCGGCTGGATAACACTCGATGATTATACCTGGAGCTAAAATTATCCAATGGTGTGAAGAATGGTGGTTAGTGTGAACTGTAATTCCGGTATGTCAGAGTTTATTATTTGACAGATAAGAACTATATTTAGAGATCTTATGGCTGAACAGTTTTTTTCGCTTTGTTATGTTCCTTTAGTTTATGAAACATGAATGAAATATTCTATACTTAGGTATACAATTTTGTTTAAAAAAAATACATATGTTAAAACGAAACGTTATCGTATAACGAGACAAAAAAAAAAAAAAAAGGAAAAATTGATACGTATTTGTATGAGTAGTATCATCATTCTGACCTGTATTTTTTTTTTAATAATTAGTAGTGTGGACCTCCCATAATTAAAGTTATATTCCTTAAACAGATTAAAATTTTAGTACCTACGTATTAAGCTGTAATCTTATGAGTATCGATCGGCGACCGATAGCAAATTATATCACTTTAACGTCGAACATAATAACTAACATGGATAAGCCGTATATACGTCAAAAAAAAACAATACTAAATTATGCTATAAAAAAAAAACTTACTAATATTTCTATAGGTGTTTAATATTTTATCGACAATCCACTAGTTTAAAGATCACGGTCTCTCTACATAAATAAAGATGCGAGTGTTGCGAACTTGAAAGTGACAGCTCACCGTTATCAGTCGTCAATTAATACCTCTGTAGTAAAAATACATTTAAATTAAATAAATCTATACATTACACAAGACATACAAATTGGTTCACATCCATAACTACTTTCATCCTAAAATTGCTGCCTGTGTTCTATAGTTGTAACTTATTATACTGTATTGTATATACATATTTATATGTATAGACATATTTATATGTATATACATATTTATTAGCCTTGTATGGAGTGAACGCTCAGTTTATTTAATTTCTTGGATTGTCTGATATTCTTTTTAATATTATTTTCCTTGTGACTATAAAATTTTGCGGTACGATACCTCTTTTCATCTTAGTTTTTTTCCGTAGTATTGCCATTTTAAGGGTAACACACCTTAAGCAAATTATGCTATACCTTACCTACCGTCATTACAGCCGACGATCATACAAGTTTTTCTTATTATTTTCTTTAAAAAAAAAAAGGGGGAAACGATTCGATGTTGCAGTTTATTAAGCTTACCACAAAAATGTAACATTTGAGTTAAGGATTTGTTACACAATTACATATTATTACAATTAAAAGTGCGTGTTGTGCATTTCCATTTGTCACCTGACGAAGCCTGCGCTGCGAATAATGCATAGTGGATATTGTATTTTCTTGTGTGAGCTGACTGACTTGTAATTGTGTAATGTAATAAGGAATAAATTCATAATTAAAAGTAATAATTTATGACAGTAGGTACAGCAAAGTAAATCGTAGTGTCAGCTAGGCTAAACAATAAGAAAATTCCAAGTTTGTTCCATGTGTAGTACGAAGACAAAGCAAACATAAGAAAAAAAATAGGTACGTAGTTGTGACATACAGCTTGCGACACCTACGAGTTTCTACTTACGGTGTAATATCAATTACAAATTAGGAAATAATGTTTTCTAATTATGGTGTTACTCGTATGATCAATTAAATTCACAATAATTGCTTTATATATCAGATATGACCTGGTAACGAATTCTTAGAACTATAAATAAAATTTAAATGAGTTAGAGTTATAAGTATGAATTTGTTCAGGTGTAAAATGTTCACTACTTTGAAGGTTATCTAAGACAGAATATTTGGTTTCCGTTTTATGCAGAATGGCCGAGCGGATATAACGTAATTATAGCAATGAAAAATATTTTTCGTGGTTGCACTATTTGTTGTTTAGTTTAAACATTCAATCTGCATAAAACTCAATTCTAAAATAATCAAGTATTAGAAAGCGGATAGAATACGTAAATCTGTTTTGTTTCCACCAGTTTTAACTTCTATTCTCACCACTCTGGTTTCATGAGTAACTCCTTCGTCGTCTAGGCGAGCCGCTTCCTCTCTATATAAGACAAGCCTCAAGTAAGTTTGCTTTTAAGCGGATGCTTCGTAAGCAACTGCTTAAATAAGAATTCGAACAGTAATCATCAATATAGTATGTATAAATATTATTAGTACATTTATCTATACATATTCTCAGTATTTTATTTTTGTATTTTTATGCAGTTTTATTACCTCCTTTTTTTATTTTTTTACGATGTGTTTAATTGATTGATTATTCTCTTAATTTCTCTGCACCTTTTTGTCATGTAGAGTTATATAAACAGAGGTCTAGCCCAGTGGTTGACTGGTAGAGAATGCCCTTCGAAATCAAGTCTGCCATTCGTATTTTTTTTCTGTAGTGTACAATAAAGTTTAAATAAATAAATAAATAATTACCGAAGATTGTAGTTTGCATTCCGGAGCCAATTTTTACTTTTTATACTTTTTTTTTATAAAAAAAAAAGGAATACACAAAATAAGTTTTGTCGTTCGCATTTCGCAACTATGTCGCAACTAAACACAAACATTTGTAGTTGTATTGTTTGAATTATACGTCCTAGTACATGAGATTTTATGTCGTAAAGTGTTTTCGTAAGCTAAAGCTTCAATTTACAAGTCGTATCGTACAATAATGTAAGTCTGCTCTTTCGATTATATTTAAAAGTATCCTGGCTAAGTGCATGTAAAAAGACCCTTATGAAATTTATAAATACAAGCATAAAATTCGTATGAAATAAATAAAGTTTATTCCATTATAGTTAACCAAGTGATAAGTACAAAGAATGAAATGTATTCTAGGGTTGCAAAAAAACAATCGGATAAAAAAAGGGGGTTCGATGAAAAGCAAAATGCTCGTTGAAGGATAAACGTTAGTCGTGGAGTGAGTCACTGAATCAAGCTAAAACAAACATAAGAGCTAGGGTAGGTAGAACCAGTATACAGAGTATCATAACATTCGGTACTGTGGTTGCAAAGAATAACATAATTGCTTACTGTATGTAATTAAAAGCTCATTGGGGAAATACATTTTCATTGAAAGATGTAAAACCTTCTTCGTCTTTTTTATTTTTATTTATTTTTATTATTTATGCCAGCAGTTGTGTCTGATGTGACAAATGTGTGAGAAGTCAGGAGTCAACACAGACACATTGCGTTACCCTGACTTGGTGTGTCACTAATCTGCTATTATCAGAAACATCCCCATGATTACAGTAGATATGCTTCTATAACTTCTATTATTGCTGATTATTGGAAACAACGTTGGTAAGGAAATTATTATTTTTGATCTTTGTTCTAAAACAAAAAAAATGCAATATAGCTTACCTGAGAAGTAACCCTTTGTAGAACATCAGGTTTTGTTCTGAAGCCAAGGCTAAAGATAACCATTAGGTATATAATTAACAGTAAAATTTTCACATTACCCTTTTTCAAGCAAGTGATTTATATGTCATGCATTACAAATATGAAATATTTTGAAAATGTCTATAGTTTGACTGATTGAGTGTAAATTGAGTGATTGACGAAATAAGATTATATTTTTGTTCTTAAATAATAATTGAATGTAGAGTTGCTACCGTACCTTGCTTGACGACGACGTGAGAAGCAGTAGCAATGTAAATAAATCTATTGCTGCCGAGTTTGCGAGCTGTCGCATTGATATAAAAAAGAGAGAGAGAGAGAAAGCAGCAACATATTTAAAAAAAAAAAGCTGCAGAGCCTGCGAGCCTCACTTGATGTACAGTGGACCAGCAGCACCGTAGGATATTGCTAGCGGTGCTTGATGTGAAGTGGGAGTAACGCTAGCAATGAAACTGTAAATAGGAAAATTGCTTCCGAGCCTGCGAGCTCTCGCTTGATGTGAGTGAAACAGAAACAATATAGGGAACAGCTACAGAGCCTGCGAGCCTCACTCGATGTACCAGTGGACCAGTAGCACCATAGGGTATTGCTAGCAGTGCTTGATGTGAAGTGGGAGTAACACTAGCAATTAAACTGTAAATAGGAAAATTGCTTCCGAGCCTGCGAGCTCTCGCTTGATGTGAGTGAAACAGTTGCAATTTAGGGACCTGATGCAGAGCCTGCGAGCCTAACTTGATGTAATGATGAGAAATAGGCACTTCGGGAACGAAGTACCTGTCAGTATGGCCGTGTGAGATATACATTACGATAGAAATACGGTTACATAAATAATGGCCAAACGTACAGTTTCATCACTTCCAGTGTCGAATATACTTCTAAAGTAATTCATAAGTAAAAATTGTAAGGTAGACTAAGTTATCAAATAACACAACTACCCTTAATGTATAGATTGTTATGTGACCGTGACTGCCAGAATGCAAATAATGCAACTACTGTATTTTAACAAAATTAATTACAGTTAAATTTCTATTGGTTTCCGTTAATCCCTATTAGATTATTTAAATTGGATTAAGTGACTATATTTGCTAAACTTTATTATTATCCTAACCGGATGTGCTATATCCTTGGCCCACAATTATGAGCTGGCCATAGTTAAACATATAACTAAAATATTTAGGTAATTATAAATTAGCCATTCCGAATATTATTCACTTGTTTTAAATACTTTGGGTATTCTATTATTTTGATTTCCGGATGTACCGGAAACATCGTATTCTGCCTGCCCCGCCATGACATTGTGGGAGGGAGAAGCAATATAAGGGAATGTCTGGCAGTTGTGAAGCACATTTGTGATTGGAGATCTAACCAGCAAGAACCAAGTTAAGTGTAATATTAACCTCTAAATATTATTGGGTGTTAACCAAATAAAATGGATTGGTGTGTACCTTGTAGTAGTGTATTTAAATATTATATCAATGAGTAATGTGGTATTTTCAGTTCTATGATTGTATATGATACAACGTACACACAAACCTTATATTGAAAACAATTAAGCCTTTGTGATTATATGAGATTATATATAATATATATTATTCCTTTTTGATAAAATAATTAAATATATTATGTGCAGAATATTATGGTAATGGCCTTACCGTGCGTAGTAATAGTAGTTGAAGATTTAGAATCGAATATTTTATATTTATAAAATAAACTCCCACCTTTAATATATTCAATGTTGAATTTATGATACAATTATATTTGTCATGTACCTACTACTGTTATTGTGATATTTATTGAAAAGAGTATGCCTCGCCAAGTTTCTTGCCGGTTCTTCTTGAGACAGAGGCTCGCTTTCCGAACCGGTGGTAAAATCAGTTCCTTTTCGAATTTGCAATAAATAATCATATTAAAATATTAATTTGTTTTATCTTCTTTCCCCATCAATCTGACACGCTCATGGTCCTTTGTCATTCAGTCCACCCCCGCCCCTTTTGTTGCTGTTGCTCTAGGCTCGCCGCGCGCGCTTGTGACGTTGCCAGCCGGTAGAGGGTAGAGACAAGAGAGAGCTTTGGAGACGAAGCAATATGCATTGGGCAGCTTTTATAATACTACCCAGAGTACTATATGGGGCGATAGTCTGGTGGCCCAGAACCCATGTTAAAGAATACTAAAGAGACCTAATGAAGGTATAGAGGCTGGCATGCCTGATCGATGATAACGGGGACAATGAGAACGACCCAGCCCACGCTGGGCATGAAATCACTTCATATTGAGGTGGAGGAGAGAGCCACGGAGCATTGGTACAGAATAAAATCAGAGAATGGAGAAGTAGCTGCCGGGATAAAAGACTTGCACTCATACAAAGAGAGGCGATGTCAAGAATGGAAATTATAGTACCTTCTTTCTCACAGTCCGGAAAGTGAGATTTCAGCATGATGCCTAGTACTCGTATCTTTTCTGGTTCCCTGACTAGCTCCCACTCTCACCCCCAGCAGTTTTACAACTCGTGTCCCTCCGAATAGCTGTAAATTTCCTCTGTAAACTTTTTACAGCCCTCCCAGCTAGATTTCTCTCTCAGTTTTGTGTACTTATTCCTAATTTCTCTATATGCATCCCAGCTTTGAGAGTCGTCCTTCCTTAACACTCATTGCTCTCCGCGTTCTCTTCTTCAATTTTTGTACCATGTCAGTCAGGCGCGTATACAGCTGGGTTAAAAGGGGTATCCCCATCCCCCGACACGGAAGTTTTGCATACTAGGGGGGCCATAGTATAGGTTCAGCCCACAAGATTTTTTGTGAAGAAATTTATTTTCGTTAATTTCTTAATATTTCATCAAAATAAAAGTTATCTATTGGTGTAATGGCTTGTATTTAATTTATGACATATATAGGCACCCATAAGTACTAATCTGCTAATGAAATTCCATAATTAAAACCAACAATCTTTGTAATTTACTAATAAAATTTGTGAGGGCGGGGAGGGGAGAGGGGACCACAAAACTGGTTGGCAACATCTATTAATTGGATGTCTGGGATCCATACAATATATATCAGAAGTCAGAATGAGGTCCGCAATTTTTGCAAACGGGACTCCACTGAGAGTCCGGTCTATATGGGTTAATAACTAGTTCGCAGGTTCAAGTTCGTAGGGTTGCTGTCTGCCGAGTACGGTTACCGAATCAGGTCACTGCCATACTAAATAGTCTTCTATTTAGTATGGCAGTGTCTTGTGACACAAGACGTGTTACTTTGATTATTAAACCAACCGGATGTGAGACACGCTCTCATTTCTATCGGAAAAAGTCTGCCGTTTTTTGCGGGGAAGGGGAACGTCAGATGTATGCGAAACGTCAAAATAGCCACGTCAAATAAACGTCAGTCCATACAATGAGTATGACCGCTGGTCATACTCATTCGGCAGAGGGGAACGCCTGTCAATGGCTACTCGGCTTGGTTTAAAGCTCGTAAGACGTGTTATGACACAAGATGGGCCACATATATAGTTTGGCCAGAGTTTGTTCCACTTCAAGCATAGTCAGGGAGAATCATACTGTCTTTTTCTAATGCTAGTACTCTCACTACTAAAAAAGGGATGGGTATAGCATGTTACTCTGACTGTTACTGCGCTTTTGGTTTGCCAGACTATAGCGTGATTTTTGTACATACGCCAAGTATAAAAATAAACCCATAACAACTACAAAGGTGTAATAAGTTTCTGCATAAGAACATTTTTTTTTATCATCTGTGGTTAGAATTATTGACTTGACAAATTAGGTTTTTGTCAATTTGGCATTTCGGCGTTTGCCTTGCCTTGGAGTTAGCGTTCTTGTACCTTTACATACCTAATAAAAAAATTGGGCTTCGATGATCAGGTACTTTACGTATTAAAGATGATAAACATGATCCGTATAGTGAAGGTTACCGAGAGTGTTATATTACCTGCTATAAAATGTAAGTACAATACAAGAACTGCTAAGTAAAATACATTAATGGCTAGACTACGATCCTGATCTCTAGGCCTACTAGGTAGTCCGTAATAACTAATAAATAATATCCCTACTAATGCATCTACTGTAATTGACTCTTTGCTGTCATCATTTATTCAGGCGTTTTATCAAAACAATTAGCTTCTGACCACGACTTTGTTTTGTACTTATGCGTATATAATTCGTAGCGAAGACTAAGTATATAATATGTTCGTAGCTTTCGTATTATTAACAATATTTTTTTAATTTCCAAGAGCAAATATATTAGGGTACTGGGTATATAATGTCGGTGACGCTCATGTGATACCTCTGGAGTTGCAGACGCTTGGTATAGTATAGGCTGGTAGCGCGTTTACCATCAGGTGGGCCGTATCCGTATGTTTGTTTGCCGCCATCGTAGTATAAAAATAAAACCTTATTTTATTAGGGACAAAACAAAATGCTTAAATTTGTGGCCTGGCCTCCATACAAATTTAAGCAATTATTATATGAATTTGCTGAATTTAGCTCAGGTGTGTTTTGTCCCTTATAAATACAAAGATTATAGCGCTGATGTTTGGTCCAAATTATAGGTTCCAGAAGTATGTCTATAGCTTGCGAAAAAGAACCAGAGAAACCGTCAATTAATACTTCGGTTCCTGGGCCCAAGACTAAGCAGCTGTTATGTGAACTTAACTTTATCCAGGTATGCTGTCTAGGTACATTTCTAGTTGCCAGGGTTACGCTACGCTACTAAAAAAAAATTGACGAAAGCATTACTTTTTACGAAAGCGTCTGCCAGTGCCATCTGACCTTCCAATTCAATCCTGAAAGGAAACTACACCTTGTTGTTCCGGTATCCTGGCCTATAACCGCGAAGCACTTCGTTCATCGAATCGTCTATTTGCACTCTCTTTCGTATATGCAAGAGCGATAGAGACCGGACCATCGTTTTGTCGATTTTCGCACTTCGCGGTAGGCCCTCTGACTGTATTTATTCATTCATTTCAAATATTCCAGCAAGCAGAATCTGTGCAGTTGTTTGGCGACTATGATAAATGCGTTGGCAATTACTTCGTGGACGTGGATGGAAACAAGTTTTTGGATGTCTTTACCCAAATATCGTCAGTCCCTATAGGATATAACCATCCAGCATTGCTGGGAGCATTCGACAATAAGCATGCCCTTGTAAGTAGGTATTTCGAAAGAATAAACAAATTTATTACGCTTATTAGAGAATGGAGTAAACACGAAAAGAAACAATCTACTTACTCGAACTTTTTACTAAATGTATTAATCGCACTTTATGGTATTCAAGGACATTTTATGATGGTGGGCAGAGTGGGTGTCTATTAAATTAACGGATACTAATATTAACTTTACAGAAATCCCTCATAAATCGCCCGGCGCTCTTAGTGTTCCCAGCTGCCGACTGGCCATCCAGGCTCAAGAGTGTGTTGCTTGCCGTGGCTCCGCTCTGCATGAACCAAGTATACACCATGATGTGCGGTGCCTGCTCCCTCGAGAACGCCTACAAGTGCGCGTTCTTCTGGTACCGCGCGAAGCAGCGCGGCGGGAAGGTGGAATTCTCCCCTGAGGAAACGGACTCTTGCATGATGAACCAGCCGCCGGGATCGCCGGACTTGGCTATCATGTCTTTTTGGGTACCTATGTTTATTAATTTGTAAAACTTCATCAGACAATTTAGGTCACGTAAATTTTTTACTCAGTACCTAAGGTATGTATTGCCGTATGCTCTTGTACTTTTAAGGGGTAAGTTAGGTACCATAAACGAAGCACGGGAGCGTCCCCTAAAACTTGATGAAAAATTCTTTATCTAAATAAATATTTGGGGACAATCTTACACAAATCAACCTAGTACCAAACTAAGCAAAGCTTTTACTAGTACTATGGGTATACCTACTTATTTAGAAAAATATAAACTTATATACCTACGTAGTAAACACCCATAACTCAGGAACTATTCGTGATAAACACAAATAAATGTCCTTACCAGGATTTGAACCTGGGACCTCCCGCTTCGTAGGCAGGGTCACCGCCGACCGGGCTATAGGCCGTTAAAAGCTGTGGAAGCTGGGTTAGGAGGGTTATGTGTGTATAATAGATATTAGAATTATAATAGATAAAGTAGTGTATGCAACACTGTATGTAACTAGGCCTAGTGCTTTAACACTCGTGTATTAGCGACCCTTATTACGTAACAGTTACATAAATTACTATTACAAAAAATAGTTTCTAACGAATTAATTGCATGAACATGTCAGGGAGTAGATTAGGGGGCTGAAAGGCAATTTCATCTATCTATTTAATTGCTTAGCTATGAGGAACGTGAAGTAGGTAATTCTACATTTTCCGGCTAGTTTTAAAATTTCAGGGGGGGTTTCAGGGAAGCTTCCATGGCCGCGCTTTCGGAGCCTTGTCCACCACGAGATCGAAACCGATACATAAAATGGATTGTCCAGCCTTCGATTGGCCCGTGGCCCCGTTCCCGAGATATGAGTATCCACTCCATGAGAATGAAGCTTATAACAACCAGGAAGATCAAAGGTAAGAGCGTTTTCTCACTGTCCGAGCCGATATCGGATGTCGGATGGCCTAAGGAGAAAAGCAGTTGGTAGAGAGTAAATTGGTACACTATTTGACATTAAGAGCGGTTTCACATTGTCCAATCCCATATTGGATGTCGGATGGCCTAAAGAGAATTTAAAGCGATTGCTTATAGTATTTTGTACAACAGTTACATAATAAGGGTACTTAAGATTCGAGGGTCGAAGTTACAAAATGAGGCGAAGCCGAATTTTGTAAAAACAGACCCGAGAACAATATGCGACCATAAAAGCTCTATCGGAAAGTATGCGCTAGTAGTTCCGCCAACACAATCTCAATTCAAGTATTACAGTCGCCGAGTATAAAAAGAGTATTAAGTACCCTATGACATTAAGAGCGCGGTTTCACATCGTCCGATCCGATATCGGATTTCGAATGGCCTAAGGAGAAAAGCTGATGCTAGAGTTTTTTGCGTTAGTGCTACTTTTGAGCAATCATCATTTGGCAAAAATATAGAAATGCACAAATTTTAAATTTGTCTTTGTGGTCCTTTCCGAAATCCGATACCGGATAAAAAGGTAGGTATCTAATGTGAAAACGCTCTTTTAGTTGTAATTGCGACCACGATTTCATACCTAATACTTTTGGAAAATTCATTACTTATTTTAATTACAATAATTACCGTGCTATTTTGTACAGACATCAGCAAAGGTAGCTAGGCGGGTAGGGTGTTCAAAATGAGCTGGACACGACTTTACTATTAAGAGAATAAGAGCGTGTGTAGGTCATTGTGAATCCTACCCGCTTAGCTACTTCTGCTGCTGACTGTAATGTTATTTACTTATTTAGATGTCTCGAACAAGTAGCGTGCATTTTAGAAGAACGTGCTAGATGCTGCAAGCCGGTGGCGGGCATAGTTGTGGAGCCGATTCAGTCTGAAGGAGGCGATAACGAAGCTTCTCCGGCGTTCTTTCAGAACCTCCAGCTGCTGTGCAAGCGCGTAAGCAGACGTCCTCACAAGTGTCTGAAATACTTTATTTTACAAACTTTTATTAATTCACAGTGTTTGTTGTTTGGGTAGTGTCTTGCAAGTAGGGTGACCAGGTCTGGTTTCCTGTTTTACGGGACAACTGCATTGAAAATACGGGACTGGGGTCCCAGGGACAATGTACTGTCCCGTATTGGTTTCGCCAAATTACGGGACAGTGAAAAAATCGTGCCTGAAATACGGGACAACCCGTAAAATACGGGACATCTGGTCACCCTACTTGTAAGCCATATTCGCACCAGTTCCTTCTGTCCGATTGAACTGAAATTAGCGTACCTGCGTAATTTCCAGGATGGTAATACAAATTTTTTGTAATATCGTCGAGCTAGTCTGATGATGGAAATCGAAAGTTTGATTTGAAATCGCGTTGAGCAGTAGATATATTACAAGAAAAGTAAAGTCGCCGTTAAAATGATTGTACTTAATAAAAGATGATATTTTAACTTAACTTTTTGAAATACTATACTCGAATTTAAATGTATTGGTTTTCAGAGTGGAATAGCTCTAATTGTAGACGAGGTACAAACCGGGTGCGGGCCGACGGGCAAGATGTGGTGCCACCAGCACTTCGACTTACCCTCACCGCCGGACCTAGTCACGTTCAGTAAGAAGATGCTCACGGGAGGGTTTTACTCTTCTATTGCGTACAAGTAAGAGCTCTTATTGATTTGAAAATATTCTAGTCTGAATGGTTTGCAGGTTAAATTAGGCCTGCAAGGTAAAACCCTTTTAACCGACTTCAAGATTTCGAAGGAGGTGGTTTATCAATTCGTTGGGATTTGGGATGTTTGTTTTTTTTTATGTATGTTCACCGATTATTCGAAGACGGCTGGGCCGATTTGGAAAATTTTTAATTGTTTGAACGAGTATACTTCACAGTTGGTCCCATTCAACTCTTCAACTATAATAGGATTTATAGACACACCTACAGTGATTTCAGTATGTTTTACAACAACTCGGCAGCTTCCTCTTGGAATAGCGGATAATAACTGAAGTCGGTTCTTTTTTTGTTTAAAATTATCATAATCAAATGTCACTGGCGAATCTGAAACGTGATGCTTCCTCCGATCCATTATCATTAACTTATTAACCACAACATTTCCGCACATGTCTGAGACATGACACCGTAAATAGATATTTGTGCAACAAGAGAGCAAAGTTAGTTTTGGCTTCGAGTGCTAATTTTCTCTCTCATCGCTACGCTCGTGATTCTATTATAGAATCTTTCGATTGCTCGGGACTCAAAGGCTTAGGTGCAAATAACTTTGATCTCATGATAGTCATGTTGCACATACAACTTTTCACCTCAGCACTCAGCAGAGAGAACATAAGCGAAAATCAGATATAAATACAGACGCAGATACGAATACAACAACTGCAATTGCACTGGCAGTCGCAATTGGAATCGCCATCGCAACCGCGATCGCAATCGCCATCGTAATTGCCATCCCAATTGCAATCGTAATTGCCATCGCAATCGCAATCGTAATTGCCATCGCAAACGCTATTGCAGTCGCCATCGCAATCGCCATCGTAATTGCCATCGCAATCGCCATCGTAATCGCAATCTTAATTGGAATCGCAACGCAATCGGAATTGTCATCGCAATCGCAATCGCAATCGCTGTCGCAATTGCAATCGCAGTCGCAATCTCCATCGCTTTCACTATCGCAATCGCCATCATAATTGCCATCGCAATGGCCAACGCAATTGCCATCGCTATGTCCATCGCAATTGCTATCGCAATGTCCATCGCAATTGCTATCGCAATCTCCATCGCAATCGCAGTCGCTATTGCAATCACCATCGCAATCGCCAGCGTAATTGTCATCGTAATTGCCATCGCAATCGCCATCGTAATTGCCATCGCAATCTCATTTGGAATCGCAATCGCTATCGGAATCGCCATCGCAATTCCAATCACAGTCGCAACCGCAATTACAATCGCAATCGCCATCGCAATTGCAATCGCAAATGCGAATACAAATACGAAGGCAATTAAAGAGATGCGCCGAATATTCGGTAATTATTCGGTATTCGGCATATTCGGCGTGTTTTTCAATGTTCGGTATTCGGCCGAATTATTCGGTAAAACTGCCGAATATTTACCGAATAAACATATGATATTTATCTGATAATAAATTAATCATTCATACAATTTTTAGCTCTTAAAAGTTAAGTTATTAAAAGATATATAGAAAACTTGATTTTTTAAGCTTTATTATTCACCATATCAGCGTCTGTCACCAATTCACCATCAATATTATCAATAACAATTGCAAATGTTGACATTCTCATTGACAATGCCAAGGTCGCATACACATATTATTTTACTAGAAAAAAAAAATCGCGTTCAGCGAGCCGCGCGGACCTGCATAAACCTATTTAGATTTACCGAATAATTCGGCCGAATATTCGGTTCGGTAAGATCTGAACCGAACGTTCGGCCGAATATTCGTATTCGGTAAAGTCTGTATTCGGCGCATCTCTAATTATTTATAATTAATTACATTATAAGCAAAGTATAAAGCAAATTCACAAAAAAATTGTGCTTGCGCCGAATCTTGTGATTAGGTTTCCAATCTAATTTGGTGTTCATCGGGGTTCTGCTATTCGAAAGAAAAAAAAACGAGGTTATGACGTTTGAAATATTACTTTCTCCTTCATTTAACTGAGGAAATTTCAAGGTTATTTTGTCTCACGCTCGCAGCAAAATTGAATTTTGCTCACTGTTTTTAAGTACCAAAACACCCTTGTTTTAGCTGCTGAAGTGAAAAACAAACACTTCCAAACACAACATATCGATATCTAAACTATAGTCTGGCAAACCAAAAAGTGCAGTAACCGTCAGAGGAACATAATATGCTATGCCCATCCCTTTTTTAGTAGTGAGGGTACTGGCATTAGACAAAGACAGTATGATTCTCCCTGTCTATGCTTGAAGTGGAACAAACTTTGGCCAAACTATATCTAAAACGCACTGTGACAATAGGGGTGACCTCAGCGTTTGCTGTGGAACAGTATCACAGGACTTTATAATGAGAGCAATGTAATGTCAACTGATAAAATAGTAACCTGTTAGAATGTAATTAGTAGAGATGCAACGGATAGTGGTTTGGCCGGATACCGGATACCGGATATTCGGCCTGACCCTCCGCCGAATATTCGGTATCCGGCCGCCGAATATTCGGCCGGCGGTACTATACCTACAATTTGAGTTTCGCAGGTGCGCGTCGTGCAGGTTTCGACCTGTGTCGTAGTGAACGTTCGCGCGGATACATTCCTATCCTAGGAATTCTAGGCAACATAACGAATTTTATTATGTCAGTACGGAGTAACTTCTTTCTAAAGTACACACGCGCTCGCGTATTTTTGTGTAATAAATTTTTTTTGTATGACTAGTGGACGACTCTGACTACATCCGGTATCCGGCCGGATAGTACGAAGATATCCGGTATCCGGCCGGATACTAAAATAAGGGCCGGATAGGCCGGATACCGGATAGTAACCGGATATTCGGTGCATCTCTAGTAATTAGCATAGTTTTAGTTTCGGTACTCAGGCGCGGTCGCAGACGAAAAGTTTGGGGGGGGACACTAATGTAGAATTTTTTTTTTCAAATTTTTGAGGGGGTCTTTAAAAAAAAATCTATTAGAAAAGTAGGATTTTGGGGGGGGGGGGGTCATGTCCCATGTGACCCCCCCCCCCCTGGGACCGCGCCTGTCGGTACAGGGACAATATTCGTGACTTATGTTCCGAACCGTGGGAGAATGATAAGAATGAAGGCCTGTGCACGTAATTGCGTATTGGACTCAGCGGCCTAGTGTTTTTTTTCTGAAGGGTGATGAATTTCGGTTATCATTGGCCTTTGGGGAAATATGCCCAAATCTACACCGCAACTGGCAATTCAACAGAACCTCGTCGTGAGGTAAGGTAGGTACTTATGTAAGTTTAAATAAATAATTGCATATAGTTTTGGTTTATTATAGGCCTGCGCAGGGATATAGAATATTCAACACCTGGATGGGAGACCCTGGCAAGCTGATTCTTCTGGAGCAAGTTCTACGCGTCATTCAACAGGAGAATCTTTTATGCAACGTACAGAACACAGGAAAAATTTTAAAGGATGGTTTACATCAACTCGAGAAGGAATTCTCCAACGCAATATGCAGAGTGCGCGGTCGAGGCACATTCTTAGCATTCTGTGCACCTAATGGTACAGTGCGGGACAAAATAAATAGCGATTTAAAGAAAAATGGTAAGTTTTGCGTTAATTGTCTTTGTGTTTTTAGGTAGTTTAGGTGGCAATATCTGGAAAACTAGGTATGCTATTTAATTGTTGTTATAAGCAGAAACGTCTGCAAACGATACGACGACACGATGTCCTTTCAATTATATAATAGGTATGCTATTTTCAGTAGGGTCAAATTAGCTTAATTTGATAGTCCATAAGCTGTTCCCTGACCCTTTAAATATTGATTTTGGTTCCAGGAACACTGTATCCCTACATACTGCATACCTGAGGTTCATAGCGAGGGTCTCCAACTTCGTTTCGATCGATCGACAACATTTATTTAGTTAGCAGGTTTTATAGCTAAACTCGTACATTTGAGATTAGCTACAAAACTTGTATTTTTTTACTGCAGGAGTTCTGAGCGGCGCGTGCGGGGCAAAGTCGATCCGCCTGCGCCCCGCACTCATCTTCCAGGAGAAGCACGCCTACATCTACTTAGATATCCTCAGGAAAACGTTGAAGGCACTGTAAACAATGTGAAAGACTTTACATATAATAAGTACCTATCTTATATAAGTTATATAAGTACTTCGTGCGATTTTTGGGAAAGCTATTTCAAAATTTGCCATTTTGCATCTCGTTGGCTTAATGGCTGAAAAAAATAAAGATAATTAAACCGTCGAAATGGACCGTTATTTTTCTAATCTGAAAAAAAAACAAGGTATAGTTCAAGTAGATTATAGATATTGTATCTAAGGATGATCAGTCTTTGTTATGAGATACGTTAGAATAGGTCGTATGTGGGGACCTAAGTATGATTAATTATAAAAATAGTACATAATTTCCATGAACTTTAATTAATTTTAGTGTATTGCAATATTGTAAGTATGACACACATGGTTACTGGGGGGCGATTTTTCAAACGCGGGCGCTCGAATTTGAATAAAACGAACAAACGATGTTTTAAAATTAACAGCGATAGGACTTTAAAAGCATGATAATGATAAAACCTATTCATTTCATGCGTAAATAATGATGACAAACTTTTGTGTGAGATTATATTCGAGCTTAAATTATTTAAATTTGAGCGCTCGAAAGTCAAAAATCGCCCCCATGTTTTGTGTCCTACTCCGATTTTAAACCATTATAAAGAGAAAACATTTAATGTATTATACAGGTTGTAACAAAAATACTGGTGATCCTTTTAAGAGTCCGGTAACGATTTGAAAACAAAAATCGCTAATAATGACATTATGCACATAAATTGCATTTGGTAACATAGCTTGAAGTCTTGTTATTGCAAAAAAGTACTTTAGGTCGATATATATTAATGTTTAATACCTAAAAACTCGATCCTTACAGAGCTTGTTTAGTGAGGAACGTTGCCTCATGCAATTTTGTCATATGATTTTTAATTATTATTTGTTATGAACCCTAATATGTTTTATATTATCTGAATAAAGTATGAAGCGAAGTTTATTTTTGTATTATTATATTTGTAAAATACTTTAATGTCCTCCTAAAAATATCACCTAAACTTCGGCAATTTTTAGCAAAATTACTCTAGCAAAACATTCTCTCTCTTAAAAAATATATATGAAAATGAAAAAAACTGTTACATTTATTCCTCGGGCGACTCATTTTCCAATGTATTTATATATTTGACGTACTTGTATATCTTAATTTTAATCAATAAAAACCTTACTCTTTTCACCTCTCCAAGCAAAAATCGCGAAACTGGTGGTGAATTATTTAATAATTGAAGCATAAAATAAAAAAATTGTTGTATTTATTCCATCCAAAAAGAAACGATCTTTCATAATATGTATACAAAATTATAGAGGTTATGTTAGTTACTGCAAAATAGCGTTAAAAAGTTGAGCAAACTCGAAAAAAAAGTTTACCGGACTCTTAAGGGCATGACTGGTATCGTATTGCGAGTGAGAAAAAGTAGAAGAAAAATTATTTGGAAGTGAAAAAAAATTTTTTTTGTATGGGACACGTCGTCTCAGCCGGCAAACCCTCCATACAAAATCTTTTTTTTTCTTAGTTTTTCATGCCAAATATGCCCTTAAGAGGATCACCAGCATTTTTGTTACACCTTGTATCGTATACCTACTTCTAATCATTTATTTATTATTTTTTGAAGCATAACACAATCAAAATGTCTCTAAACCAGCGTTTAAACTTTAAAGACACATTTATATTATCAAATCAAATCAAAATCAAATAATTTATTCAAAAATAATTGTACAGATAATTCTTAGAACTATGCATTATAATATATTATAATAGGGTGCTGTAACTGCCCAAAATGGCCGTGGCCTCTGCTAACGGCTACTATACAGAGTGTAATCAAAATACTGGTGATCCGTTTAAGGGCATATTTGGTATTGTATTTACGAGTACGAAAAAGTAGGACAAAATTTTACGCGAGATTTTTTTTTTGTTGTATGAAATACGTCGTCCCAGCTGGCCAACCATACAAAACCAATTTTTATTTGAGAGGAAATTGTTTTTTCTTACTCTTTCATAATAAAAATACTATACCAATTATGCCCTTAAAAGGATCACGAGTACCTATTTTTGTTACACCTTGTAACTATGTAACTAGTTATTGAAAAAATTTTGGTATGCAATGCATATTAACATTAACAAACGATAACATTTCAAGAGATCCTTGCACGAGAAAAGCAAATAAGTCCGTGAAGGATAACCAACGTAAGCAACTAGTTGCAACATAGACCAATGGGCCTCGTCGCCAATTTTTTCGCATGAAATTAACAGCTGATGATTATTTAAATCATGATTTTAAATTCCTATCGCTGTTATTTTTAAAACTTAATTTCATCGCTTTATTCAGAGTAAAAAAAAAGCTGTGCAGCGTTTGTTACGGTGCCACGGGATCGAGAGCGTTCACCGCGAACACCATCTGCTGCGACTTACTGGGTCCGAAGCCCCCGGCGGAGTCGAAACTCCTCCTCTCAAAGGCAACACCATGCGCTGGTCTCGTGACAACCTCCACGCCGGGGGCGAGGTGGAAAAAGCCCGGGTTCCACACCCTCAGGTTGCCTTCGCGATTTTTATAGAGGTGGTCTGCTATTCAAAACAAAAAACAAGCGATGTTATGATTTTGAAATATTACTTTCTCTTTCTCTTTACTGCGGTCATTTCAGGTTCATTTTGTCTCACGCTCGCAACAAAATTGAATTTTGCTCACTGTTATTAAGTATCACAGTGCGGTGCTAGAAATGGTGTTCAGAAATCTATCCTGGGATAAGTACGGGCTCAGCATAAATGGCTACTCTCTAACACATCTTAGATTCGCTGACGACATCGTACTCTTTGCCGATTCAGCAGAAAACCTAAATGTCATGATTAATGAGCTATCCGAAAAAAGCTTGGAGGTGGGACTAAGCATGAACCTGGGAAAAACCAAACTGATGACAAACGGACATAAAGAAACAATCATGGTAGGAGAACACACTGTTGAATACGTAGACGAATACATCTACTTAGGACAAATTATATCACCTAACGACACACTCACAAAAGAATTGGAAAGAAGAACTGCAAATGGATGGAAAAGGTACTGGAGTCTAAGAGAAGTTTTCAAAGACAAGAAACTGCATACCAGAACAAAAGGAAAACTCTTCAATACCTCCATTCTACCTATCTTAATGTACGGAAGCCAAACTTGGGCGCTCACTGACCACCTAACCTCAAAATTAGAAAGCTGCCAACATGCCATGGAGCGAAGCATGCTAGGACTCCGGAGAGCTGATCGGGTACGAAATACCGTAATTAGAGCCAAGACCAAAGTACAAGACGTAACAGTAAAAATAAAAAGACTGAAATGGAAATGGGCTGGTCACCTGGTTAGAGGAGACAGGAAGTGGAGCAAGCGAGTAATTGAGTGGTACCCATTAGGATGCAAAAGGAAGAGTGGCTCACAACTCAAGAGATGGGAAGACGATATTCGCGAAGTTGCAGGAATAACCTGGCACAGAGTAGCGCAGGATAGAAACGAGTGGAGAAGGCTGGAGGAGGCCTTTGCCGATTGGCAAACAGACACGCAGAAGATCAGAAAGATAGACATACTAGAATACTAAAAGGAAAAAACAATATCTTCCATGTCATGAATGAAGGCTATAATAAAAAAAAAATTAAGTATCAAAGAAGTTTGAGCTGCTGATGCTGAGTTGAAATAAGTAGTATAACGATAAATATTCAATTACAACATGGTGGAATGGGGGCATTGATCCAAATTTTTATGTGCCCTTTTGAGAGCGGCATTTTTTTTCATGACTAAGGGGCGACATGCGGTATATTGGCGGCCGGCCGCGGGTAGGCGGCAGGCGGGCTCCCGAGTTCAGAGGCAAATGACTCTACCGCCACTGAGTGTGACGCTCTTTCAACTAACGTCTGATCATCTGTTAACTAAGTATACCTACTGGAACTGCGTATGATTATGAAGGAGGTATACTCACTTACATAAATACAGATCATACAGTCGTGCGCTTGGCGGTGATGACACGTACCGGCATTGCTCATGCGGTCGCGGCCATTCCCACGAGAACGGACCGGTTACGTTAAAAGTACTGCTAATCACAAAAAATACTAATACATAAAAAGCTATAAAACGTGTTCATTACGAGGCAGATATTATAAGTCAATGACAAATCCAAACGAGGAACCTAAAAGACATTCACGCCGCGGTGAGTCAGACGACACGTCAATGCGCCGGCGCAGGGCCGGCTCGGACGCATGCGTGGTCGGACATGCAGCCTACTCACTTACTGGTTCACATTTGGTAGTTCTCGTATGCTCTTAAAAAATAACTTAATTATTATGTTCCGCACAGCTTAAATATGCCAAACAAATTTAAACTCTTAATAACAGCTCGAGTTTAGCGCGAGTACCAAACTTCCTCTCACGTGCATTACGAAATTCAAACTCAAACCGTTTATTGCAAACATATTACAATACAGTAATACGAACCCTGTAAGGGCACAGCAAACATAGCAAAGCTAATACTTAAGTAAAGCTTACAACTAAGTAAGTATAACTTATACAATATTAGGTACTTGTTTAATAACATAATATTAGAACCTTTTCTTTTTAAATTAAGTTACAAGCTATTTAATCGCATAATAGCATTAGCAAAGTATACCTATCTTTTGAGCCGGTTTTTACTCTTTACAATAAATTTGCTTAGGATCAAGTCAACCATTTCCAATTACTGCCAATCTCTAATATTAGTCTAAAGCTCTAAACGGAACTTATTGCAATGAGCTGCTTGGAGAACCGTTAACTGAATTGAAAGTTGGTGTCGGAGTTATTTCGTATCTTAACTATGTACCTATGTATAGTATTTATTATAGGTAAGAACCTACGTTTTTGATCCTTACTGCAGCTAACCCATGTTCAACACCTACTTTAATGGCTTAAGAAAGTAGTATGATGAGCATAATGCGTATTATGATTGCCTGCTAACAACAAGTTCCACTGCGGAAGTCTGTGATTCATAGAACTTGGAATAATTTGCGGCTGCGCCATTGTAAGTATGATTTGTGGTGGGTGTGAGCCACCTGGGTTGATATTTACAACACTTACCCACTACGTCATTCGTGAAAAGCCACTATACATACTCTAGTCTAATCTTGGGTTAACCGTACTGGTGTTTATAAATGTAGGGGTCTAGGTATAGTGGACATATGCTCTTCAGGCGAACCAAAATGGTTCGTGAGTACATTTGTTGGTCAAGTGTCCGCGAGTCCATCGTTTGTGAGGTTCACTTTCTCTAATATACTCGTTAGAGGGATCAAAGAGCAATGCAATTTTCGACTTTATCTATATAAACAGTAAAGCGTGACACGCATGGACGCGCGGAGCGTGCGATCGCTTATTTCATCCGTCGGAATCGTTTCTCTGGCCTTGATCATGCGTCGGATGTGTTGATGCCAATTTGGACAAATTCAATTACCAATTTCTCTTTCACAGTCTACATTTCCTTTTTTGTTAGAGATTTTCATGTTAAGTGCTTTGCGCATGCGAAGCGAACTGAGTAAATGTCGGAGTACATTATCATTGTGTAGAAAAGAAAATGAAAGTTACTCTGAGACACTTATTCATAAAGACGTTAACTAATAGAGTGAGGGTTGTTAATGGTGACATTGGTGACTGGGCGCAAGTACCCGTCAAGAAAACTACTTTTCACTATGCAAGGTAAGCTACTTATTACCTACATTTAAGTATAAATCGTTTATAAAATTATCTCATTATTTAGTAATTGTAAACGAGTATTCCTTATGTAGCAATTTTCCATGTATCTAAACTGAGTACCTAGACTACCTAGATCCAACCTGAAAACTCATCGTACCTACCTCGTATGTTTGCAAATGTAGGTTAGATATTTTGTCCGCGATAAACTTAAATGGGTTATTGGGAGATCAAAGTTCAACCTATTCTAGATACATGCTTTACCTACTAGCATATCAATTATATTAGGTATAATTGGTTAAAACGTATTTGTTTTAGGTGTTAGAGGTGTGAATTTAATTAGTTAGGTACTTTAATTTACTTTTGTTATTTAGTAAGGGTTGCCCGAATCGATTTTTCACCAGGTGGTAGCACCGTGGCGTGAGGTCTAGCTATGTAGCTGCCATAATCTACCAGTCACATAGATATACCACCCATAGATCTGACACGGAACTAATAATACCAAGATAGAACGGGATGGTCTTATTACACTTTCGATAGATACGGCAGAGAGGTACTATTTTCGTTGGTCCTTGTCATAGTTTCTATTACCCTCCACGCGTTACTTCTAGCAGTGGAGGGTAACAAACAGATATAATGCGCGATTTCTTCAAGAATTTCTGTGATTGCTACGAGAAAAGCTGTTAGTTTTCCTAGAAAGTTGTGTCGGCTAAGGAAAACATTGGTAAATTGTTCTGTTTTATGCCGTAGAAGTGATTATGGGCATCTATATATCTATCCCTTACGGGGGTACACGTGTGCGGTCTTTAGTTAATGCTTGCTTTGAGACCAGTCATGATATTTTTTTTTATCGGTGGATTTTGACAGCTGATGTCAAAAGGACCTCTTGCCACAGTATATATCGCCATCTGTACGTCTAGCATGACTTACGTTGCGGCGCGACTCTCCATAGTTCAGGCGCGACTCGAAGTATGGAGTCGCGCGCGACAACGCATGTCATGCTAAGCCCCCGGAATTCCAGAAACCCAAACCAATTATTTAGGTAGGAACCGTAAAACATCCTAACTATAGTCCAAGAATTTGTGGACCATAGTTGCAGAACTATGGTCCACAAATTCTATACGTAATAAGTAAGTATCAATCTCAATTCCCTTTTATGGTCTAAGAGCTGGCCACGTCAGATGTGACACAATAATGAGAGGTTTGTAATCAGTCCAGTTAGATTGCATAACCATCCTTATTGCTAGATCCGGGCATCTGGCAGCTTTTAATGGGTGGAGATCAGAGTGACAGACCAACAAAGTTTTTAAGTTGAAAAAAAGTAATACCGAAATAGGTGAAAACTGCTGAAGTTGTGTCATTTATAGAGAACAGGGCCTATATTTTAACATTAGAACAAAAAACATTGTGTATTATTGCGCAAACAAAAACAGTAGGCGAGTAACCAAAAATTACATTATACATCATTTTGCAGTACTTCCCAAACGAAACTTTTGGATATTATATAATCTAATTAATTACATAATTTTTCATAATAGTGGATCAAAACCAGAACTCTAGAATTTATTTTCTTCAAATATTTGCTTTCTTTTACCTCCACCACTTTACAGCTGCCAGATGTCCGGATCTAGAAATAAGCATAGTATAGCAAACTAACTAGAGGGGTTTCGTTGCTCTCATTATTGTGTCATATCTGACGTGGCCAGCTCTCCATCTATTTAAGTTTTGTCCAAGTTTTATCATTTATTTATGAACATACATATTTTGACAAAAACAGGACTTAATCGCGTGCACTTACTTTTGTTATTTTCCTCACGTTTCGAGCGTGTCGTAACGCTCGTGGTCGCAGCCAGACTCACACAAAAGTAAGTGTACGCGATTAAGTCCCGTTTTTGTCAAAATAATGAGTGAGAATCGTGTGGTTTTAAATCAGTACCTGTACATACAAATTTAGCCGTAGAACTGGGTTATTAAAATAACATATAAAGTCACACTTAAACGAAAATATTGGAGTTAGTTTTGCACTGTAGTTGGGAGCTTTTGGACTTTATTTTTTATCTATACCTACGAATTATATATATTGCTAATTAAATTCTTAATCAAAGTCTTATACAAAACACGAGACACCACGTCACATGTCGCTATTTTAAGACACAGCGTAGGTATCTACCTAAACGCACGTCTACTATTCCAATAATAACTTCTCACAGAGTGCGAAAATAGACCCAATAACTCTCCATGCGATGTGATGCGATCCAGCAGAAAGCTGAAATCCTGTATGTCTGCTAGGGAATGTCAGAATGTGAATACATTTTGGTCCGCTTTCGTGGCGCTACTTGGGACCAGGATAGTTACTTTAATGTTTTTAATCCGAACTGACTGTATTGTTACATACCTATTACTTTAATTCTTTTCAGTGGATTAGAATGATGGAAGTCCATTCCATAGAACTATGATAATTTAATTAAGTACTTATTTATACGTTAGTATGTTACTAAGATAATATCATTAATTTATCAAAAATATAATTTATACGTATTATATATTATAGATAGCCGGGCATTTTCACTTATCTGTACCATTAACGGCCGCGGTAGCAATCGTCACAAAACTGAGGGTCAATGTCAAATCCCGTACATTTTGTCTTGAATACTTACCTTGTTACTGGGAAGTCGTGTTTTGAAGTACAAGTTAAAATAAATGCCCAGCTAGGTATACGGATTGCGCCCTAATATTTAATTCTTATCGGTTATCGTAAACCCGCAACAAGTATACACCTTTATTTTTAAAAAAAACTTATTTTTACAACACTTATTATACCGTCACGTGCTACAACTTTGCCTACGATGCACAACTTTGCCTGGCTTGAATTACATTGTTTTCTTCACCAACATCTATTTAAGTATATCTTATTCCTGAGATGACCGCCTTTCTTCCATCCCAGGAATAAGGCATAAATAGCTGTCTGGTGAAGAAAACCATGTTTTTCAAGCCAGGCAAAGTTGTAGCACGTAACGGTATCTAAATCTCTATGAAGCGACGTAATGTGAGAAAGGCACTTTTTACGGTTTAATAAAATGAAACCCATGATTGCCCGTAAGCGAAGCTTGTTTGTAGGCTAGCGGCGTAGTTGCGACTATTATTACTAATGTTGTAGGTAGGTATAAGTACATTAAAATTAACTACTACTAACCCACATTATTAGTTTTGGGTAATATTTATATATTGAGCGAGTTGATTAGGTAGGCCATACTGGACTACTATTAGTATGGAACCGACTCCGAAATTACAAAATTTTTTTGGTTGTTTCATTTCATACATATCGGTCGATCACATAGGTACCCATGTCTCCGCGTTTTCTATTTTTCGCATAATATTATTTTGCATACTAACTAACCCAACCTATGCCAAATAAAACTGTGCGAAACAATAATTTGGTAATCGTTGGTATGCTAACTAAACGTTCTGCGATAAGTTGTTTGGGAAATGAAATTATGCCAAATGATTTTCGGCGAAATGGCAGTACACCGATTTCGAGGTTAGTCCCATAGCATAGACTTTACTCTATGCCCATAGTAACAGTTGTTTACATTATGATTATGACTGACCTGGAGTTCGATTTTTGAATCTCACCGGTGCCTTTTTTTGTATGCAGCCGATTACTATTTAGTACGAAACGGTGAGATTCAAAAATCGAACTCCTGGCCTAATCACGTAATCACCTCGCTGAATATGACAGAGGTGAGTCCTATTCACGATTTTTTGCGATTCCGGAATTAGTTCCATAGTATAAGTTGTTCAGTATTATATGGCTTGCCTAATCACCCCGCTCGATATAGACTAAGATTAGGTGGTAGTGCACCCTACCTAATCGGGTAGCAAGATTCGGCATATATAGTGGGTAGCACCTTAAAAAGTTATGACTTTTAGTATGGGACACTATGAGCCAAACCTGGAGCGTTCGGAATGCAGCCAACTTTTCGGGTACCAAAAAAAGTCAGAAAATACCTCATCGGGTAGCAAGATTCGACATATACAGGGGGTAGCACCTTAAAAAGTTATGACTTTTTGTATGGAACACTATGAGCCAAACCTGGAGCATTCGGAATGCAGCCTGATTTTAGGGTGCCAGAAAATATCGAAAAATACCTCATCGGGTAGCAAGATGAAACTAATGCCAAATGAAAGTACTAATCATCCTGTTAATAAAAAAAATTGGTAGTCGGTCCTAAACCTGGAGCATTTCAAATGCAGCCAACTTTTGTGATCGAACAAAAAACTCATCTGATACCATTACAACGTAGAAATGGCCCCAGAAGATGGTTCAAAAGACATAAACAAGCTAAATTGACAGAATTTATCAAAAAGTGCCAAAATATTTCAGGTTTACTCACCCAAACTTATCACTTTCGTGATTTGGCTTAATTTTAGGGTACCTGAAGAATTAAAAAAATACCTTATTGAGTAGCACGATAATATGTATGCCAAATGAAAGGACTTATCATCCTGTTAATAGAAAAAAATAGCAGCGGGTCCTAAACCTGGAACATTCCAAATGCAGCCAACTTTTGTGATCGAACAAAAAACTCATCTGATACCATTACAACGTAGAAATGGCCCCAGAAGATGGTTCAAAAGACATAAACAAGCTTAATATGATAGAATTTATCAAAAAGTGCCAAATTTATTAGGTGTACTCACCCAAACTTATCACTTTCGTGATTTGGCTTAATTTTAGGGTACCTGAAGATTTAAAAATATACCTTATTGAGTAGCACGCTAATATGTATGCCAAATGAAAGGACTTATCATCCTGTTAATAAAAAAATTTAGCAACGGGTACTAAACCTGGAGCATTCCAAATGCAGCCAACTTTTGTGATCGAACATAGAACTCATCTGATACCATTACAACGTAGAAATGGCCCCAGAAGACTGTTCAAAAGACATAAACAAGCTTAATTTGATAGAATTTATCAAAAAGTGCAAAAATATATTAGGTTTACTCACCCAAACTTATCACTTTCGTGATTTGGCTTAATTTTAGGGTACCTGAAGATTAAAAAAAAACCTTATTGAGTGGCACGATAAGATGTAAGCCAAATGAAAGGACTTATCGTCCTGTTAATAGAAAAAAATAGCAGCGGGTCCTAAACCTGGAACATTTCAAATGCAGCCAACTTTTGAGATCGAACAAAGAACTCATCTGATACCATTACAACGTAGAAATGGCCCCAGAAGATGGTTCAAAAGACATAAACAAGCTTAATTTGAAGGAATTTATCAAGAAGTGCCAAATATATTAGGTTTACTCACCCAAACTTATCACTTTCTTGATTTGGCTTATCAGATGAGTTTTTTGTTCGATCACAAAAGTTGGCTGCATTTGGAATGTTCCAGGTTTAGAAGCCGCTGCTATTTTTTTTTATTAACAGGATGATAAGTCCTTTCATTTGGCATACATCTTATCGTGCTGCTCAATAAGGTATTTTTTTAAATCTTCAGGTACCCTAAAATTAAGCCAAATCACAAAAGTCATAAGTTTGGGTGAGTAACCCTAATATATTTTGGCACATTTTGATAATTTCCATCAAATTAAGCTAGTTTTTGTCTTTTGAACCATCTTCTGGGGCCATTTCTACGTTGTAATGGTATCAGATGAGTTTTTTGATCGATCACAAAAGTTGGCTGCATTTGGAATGCTCCAGGTTTAGGACGCACTGCTATTTTTTTCTATTAACAGGATGATAAGTCCTTTCATTTGGCTTACATCTTATCGTGCCACTCAATAAGGTATTTTTTTAAATCTTCATGTACCCTAAAATTAAGCCAAATCACGAAAGTCATGAGTTTGGGTGAGTACACCTAATAAATTTGGCACTTTTTGATAAATTCTATCAAATTGAGCTTGTTTATGTCTTTTGAACCATCTTCTGTAGCCATTTCTACGTTGTAATGGTATCAGATGAGTTTTTTGTTCGATCACAAAAGTTGGCTGCATTTGGAATGCTCCAGGTTTAGGACCCGTTGCTAAATTTTTTTATTAACAGGATGATAAGTCCTTTCATTTGGCATACATTTTATCGTGCTACTCAATAAAGTATTTTTTTTGAATCTTCAGGTACCCTAAAATTAAGCCAAATAACGAAAGTCATAAGTTTGGGTGAATAAACCTAATATATTTTGGCACATTTTGATAAATTCCATCAAATTAAGCTTGTTTATATCTTTTGAACCATCTTCTGGGGCCATTTCTACGTTGTAATGGTATCAGATGAGTTTTTTGTTCGATCACAAAAGTTGGCTACATTTGGAATGTTCCAGGTTTAGGACCCGCTGCTATTTTTTTCTATTAACAGGATGATAAGTCCTTTCATTTGGCATACATATTATCGTGCTACTCAATAAGATATTTTTTTAAATCTTCATGTACCCTAATATTAAGCCAAATCACGAAAGTGATAAGTTTGGGTGAGTAAACCTGAAATATTTTGGCACTTTTTGATAAATTCTGTCAAATTAAGCTTGTTTATGTCTTTTGAACCATCTTCTGGGGCCATTTCTACGTTGTAATGGTATCAGGTGAGTTTTTTGATCGATCACAAAAGTTGGCTGCATTTGGAATGCTCCAGGTTTAGGACCCACTGCTATTTTTTTCTATTAACAGGATGATAAGTCCTTTCATTTGGCTTACATCTTATCGTGCCACTCAATAAGGTATTTTTTTAAATCTTCAGGTACCCTAAAATTAAGCCAAATCACGAAAGTCATAAGTTTGGGTGAGTAAACCTAATATATTTTGGCACTTTTTGATAAATTTCATCAAATTAAGTTTGTTTATGTCTTTTGAACCATCTTCTGGGGCCATTTCTACGTTGTAATGGTATCAGATGAGTTTTTTGTTCGATCACAAAAGTTGGCTGCATTTGGAATGTTCCAGGTTTAGGACCCGCTGCTATTTTTTTTTATTAACAGGATGATAAGTCCTTTCATTTGGCATACATATTATCGTGCTACTCAATAAGGTATTTTTTTTAATCTTCAGGTACCCTAAAATTAAGCCAAATCACAAAAGTGATAAGTTTGGGTGAGTAAACCTGAAATATTTTGGCACTTTTTGATAAATTCTGTCAAATTAAACTTGTTTATGTCTTTTGAACCATCTTCTGGGGCCATTTCTACGTTGTAATGGTATCAGATGAGTTTTTTGTTCGATCACAAAAGTTGGCTGCATTTGAAATGCTCCAGGTTTAGGACCGACTACCAATTTTTTTTATTAACAGGATGATTAGTACTTTCATTTGGCATTAGTTTCATCTTGCTACCCGATGAGGTATTTTTCGATATTTTCTGGCACCCTAAAATCAGGCTGCATTCCGAATGCTCCAGGTTTGGCTCATAGTGTTCCATACAAAAAGTCATAACTTTTTAAGGTGCTACCCCCTGTATATGTCGAATCTTGCTACCCGATGAGGTATTTTCTGACTTTTTTTGGTACCCGAAAAGTTGGCTGCATTCCGAACGCTCCAGGTTTGGCTCATTGTGTCCCATACTAAAAGTCATAACTTTTTAAGGTGCTACCCCCTATATATGCCGAATCTTGCTACCCGATTAGGTAGGGTGCACTACCATCTAATCTTAGTCTAATATGGACGGTGATTAATATTCCACCCTGTATAAGTACCTACATAGAGATATAAATGATATAATAATGATTACTGATAATTTCTTCTTTTAAATTAGGTTTATAGGTAAACGATACCGTAGTCCTGACAATATTATATCCTGTTGGAAAATACCATTTGTCATTTAGTTTTGGTTATTAATAAATTGAAATTGTTTTTGAAAATGCGGTAGGTATACGGTTTTCCTCATTAGCGAGCAGGCCCTAGGACACGTAAGAATGTGGTGCTCTTGGATTGGTCACTTGGAATTCAGGGGCCCTCAGGCGCTCAATTAGGGACAACGTTGACTGTATAAAAACGTCGTCTAACATAGTTCAGGGCACCCCTGAGTGTGGGGCCCCGTGTGCCCTTACGTAAAGACTAGTAAAGAGGCTGTAGTCCACCAAGACCCCTAGTCAGATCCCCCAGGGGATCCTGCTGAACTCATGAGTTCATCAGGATCCCCCTAAGGTAAAGCGTAAGTAGGTAGGTTAAGTTCGTTAGGTAGCTTCAGATGCCCGAAGGGCAAGTCGCCCAGAAACAGGAGCCCCGCTAGGCGGGGCTCCGTCTAGTTAAGTTGTGAAGGCAATTTTTTTGGAAAAGAAACACTTTGGAGGATCTGACTAGGGGATTCTGGTGCACTACATGATCGCTTACTTAAGCCTAGATAGAATTAAATTATATACCTACCTGTTAGTTTAAAATTTAAAAATATTGCAAGTCTCTTCTTCCCACGACGGGTCAGACGAAGACCTAGTTAATATATGTATGGTTCGATTGTTTTGAATGAGGGGATGTTTGTGCTTGTGTGTTTGTTTATTTGTGCGTCCGACGAATGCTTTCATTTATTCAACACCGCGGATTGTCTGGAAAGCGGACAGTTGTGGGTGTTTTTAAAGCGTACTTACCTACCGCAGTAATTGAATAATTGTTCCGCAGTAGAATTGAACAGTATCGATACGGGTCCTCTCGTGACCTCCCGCGTCGCCCACGGCGGCACCACGCGGCTCCGACACCGCGCTATTTACGCATTCAACTGATATTAATAGATCTTCACGAAATCATATTTTTAAAGTGAACTTCTGAAGTGCCAAGCGAATTTGTATGACTTGCGAAAAAATATTTCGTAGGTAAGCAAGACAAAACATCTCTACAGATCTTAATTAAAGATTACCTACTTAAACTTAATAATATAGTGTGTGAATATTTTAGCAATTAATTATGACTTAGATGTAGTACACACTTCAATATCTGATATCTTAATCGGTGTATATGAGCAGGGCCGGTCCTAGGGTAGAGCGAGTGGAGCGGGCGCTCTAGGCGCCGGATGGCAGGGGGGCGCCAAAATGGCAAAAGAAAAAAAAAGTTTTAAAGCGAGTGTGGCGCGGGCGCAAAATATGTACGTTTGGAGTGGAGTGGTGCGACAGCGGGTGGTACCTTTACCTTTTGGTATATAATTTTTGGTAGTTTTATTATTTCAACTTGTTTCCAATCTTGAAGGGCGCAAAATAAAGGCGCCAAAAAGATACGTTCTTTATATTTTTCTAAGCGATTTGGTTAATCAGGATTGCATTCTATTATTTATTTTTAAATCGTTGCTTTTGATCTTGAAAGGCGCGAAATAGAGGCTGATATAGGCGCTGAAAACGTAACGTTCTTTGTAATTTTTTCAAGCAATTGGGAATTTTAGGACTATTTTTTTAAATCACTGCTTTTAATCTTGAGAGGCGCGAAATGAAACCTGATAAAGGCGCCGAAAAACGGGCTACATTTATTATCTATTTTTTTAAATCGCTGGTTTTGATCTTAAAGGCGGAAAATTACGGCTTATAAAGGCGCCGAAAACGTAAAGAAGGCAAAACAAATATAAAGCTTAACGACCCCGAATAGAAGATGAACATTCGGCCTTAATATTATATTTTTTTTATTTTATTAAAACTGCATTACTTTCCCGATACTGACTTTAAACTTTTAAAATAATAAATCCAAGTATGAGGTCGTGAGATCTCGCCAAATCTATACCTCTCGCCAAAATCGCCCTTTGTATGGAAATTTTATTAAGAATGGTTCAAAATTTAAAGATATAATTGCGTATTTTATAAACTTTAATGATGAAACTTACATGACTTTGAATAGCATATATTATTTTAACTTATGTTATGAAATATTCATTGTTCAAGTCATGGTTCTAATATTTTGTGATTCTTGCAATGGATTAATAGCGTTCAACTTTTGGGCCTGGGTTAGTTTTTTCAAATTCTTACTCTCATAAAAAACATACACCATTTACGTTTTAATTTGCTTTTTGTTACTTGATTTTATGACTAAAACATGAACAAAACTTTTTTTTATGTCACTCTGTTATCATGGGGATTACTTTAATATGGAAACGGGACTGTTCACCTAACAGAACTATAACTATACCTAAAACTTGAACTACGAGAATTTACTAATTAATGTTTTAGGCTGCATTCCAAAAACATGAGCAGTTTGCATGAATTTTATTACTTCATTTCATGAATATCATGCTCAAAACTTGAACTAACTAAATTTATCCGTTCATGTTTTAGGTAGCAAACTGAAAATTTTTAAAGAAATCTTCTACCTATCAGTGGCGGCGCGTCCATAGAACATGATTCCCGGTTGCTTGCCTAATTTTCATGCACCTGACCAGTTTTCCTACAGCTCATGAAGAAATTTTAAACCAAATTAAGCTCCGGCTGCCTTAGAAAAATTTTGACCCACCGCCACTGCTAATACTATTTTTGGTTCTCTGCCTTTTCGCCGAATATTGTATTGCCGAATTTCACTTGCCAACCAACTTTTCGCAGAAGTTTTATTTGGCCGAATTTCATTTCCCAACTTTACATAATCTAACCTAACCTAAGCCAACCTAGTAGGAACTGGTTGCGAAAGAATTATTTGGTAAAAGTTGTTCGGCTAAATGAAACTTCTGCGAAAAGTTGGTTGGCAAGTGAAATTCGGCAATGTAAATTTCGGCGAAAAGGCAGGATACCACTATTTTTGAAGGCCCATGGTCCTAATTATAGTGTTTATTAAATTTGAAAAAGATGAAACCATTTTAAATTGAAACAGTTGATTTACCTTTGTTTACTTCAATTGGTGCTCTAAATTTTTGACGAAAATAGTATTGCCGAATTTCACTTGCCAAGCAACTTAGCGGAGAAGTTTCATTTCCCAACTTTACATAATCCAACCTAACCTAACCCAACCTAGTAAGTAATTTCCATTTCCCAACTATGGGTTTGGGAAATGAAATGGTTGCGAGATAATTATTTGGTAAAAGTTATTCGGCCAAATGAAACATCTGCGAAAAGTTGGTTGACAAGTGAAATTCGGCAATACAATTTTCGGCAGCAAGGCAGGATACCACTTCAATTATTGCACAAAGCTAAATCAATCAAATTTCCTATTATTTCTTGTATAGGCCTTAGGAGGCCACTGTTCATTTATTGGTGTCAAATCATTAATTTTTGGGTACTTGATTTTACTTTTGTACTGGTTCATCTTTTGAATCAAACCGTTCATAATCAGGGCACTTTGTTCATGTTCTGGGCGAATTGGCATATTTTGGCACAAACATTCTTATAAGAAATGCTGTACGGTTCTAAGAGGGTTTGGAATAGCTTATTCTAACTAGATTATATCGAGGGTTTAGCGGTGAAACCCGATAAGTCGAGAAAATGTTTCATTTTAATAAGAACTCAACGTAAGTCACCTATCATTCCAATTTCAAAAACCAAGTTAACCAGACTTATCGGGTTTCACCGCTAAACCCTCGATATGCCTAATAATCATATTTTTAAAAAAACTTGTTGAAAATTAGTTATAACATACATCAAAAAATACTTAAGTTGGGGTAGTCCCTTAATCGTTCATTTATGACCTAACCCTATTTCTCTAACGCTTTTGGGTAAAAAGTTTCGATGAGGGGCGCCAAAACCCGATTTCGCTCTACCCTGATCGAGGGCTCGGGCCGGCGCTGTATATGAGATGAGCACAATAACTATGACCTAAATAATAGTTAATGTCGATATCTTAATTATATTTTGACACCATACATAAATATGTCCATAGGTATCTAGTGGTGTAAAATAAAATAGGTTGAAGAGAATATTATTTTATTTATTAGATTTGTTCGGCAAAAAACAATTTTTGCATTATGTAGGTATAAATATGAATATATCTATGAGGTATAAATATAAATATACCTATGCCTATTAAGAAATAAGTTGCCATGAAAATAAACGTCATGTGGAAAATCTAAATTATGATTGCAATTGTTTGAATGCTTTTAGGGCCCATAACCTGTTAAAGTGTTCATTAACGTGAAACGCTCATTCCGGTTGTAGATGTATTTAATAACTAACAGACGTTACGTTAATTGCTATGTACAAATACTGTATATAGGTAACTAGGTACTTAAATACTTAGAAATGTTCGTGTATGTACAGTCGCCATCAGATTTATCGTAGCGGGCGAGGTCCTCAAATACTTCTGAGCAGCCTTAAATTTCAATGAATTCTTTACACTATATGAGGCCAATAACATCTGTACGTACAATTTTTCATAAATATATGAGCAGCTATTTTTCAGTAAGTTCTGAACACACAGCGAGGAAAAACATCTGAAAGCATAAAGCGTCAAAGATATCTAAGCAACAAAAGGGGTCACAAATATCTGAACATTAAAGGAAAATATATCTTACGCAATTCAATGTCATTGCAGTTAACAATAAATAAATACGCTATACTATGTGTCAAAAATGTCATCCCAAATTTAAATATTTGTGAACATAAAATGTGACGTAGGGATTTTGAATTGTAAATTACTGACTTAAGGTATATTCTCCTTCAATATTTGTGACCCCTTTTGTTGCTTAGAAATCTTTGACGCTTTATGCGTTCAGGTGTTTTTTCCTCGCTGTGTGTTCACAACTTACTGAAAAATTTTTCAGTACTAAACTGTACGTATACGTACAGATGTTATTGGCCTCATGTAGTGTAAAGAAATTATTGAAATTTGAGGCTGCTCAGAAGTATTTGAGGACCTCGCCCGCTACGATATATCTGATGGCGACTGTACTTAGGTACTACTTACCTACATACACGAACATCTACATAAAGATATGTGTACCTATCATCCGAATGAATAGTAATAGCACAGACACAGTGGTAGTTAAAGCTGATTTCAGGCTGAACTACTTTGCTAAACACCGGCTCTACTGACCCATTTGTATTCATAACAAGTTTGTTGACCTCGTTGACCAGCGACCCTGCTCGCGGTTAAGTACGGCGAACAAAGCCGCTAATGTTTGTGCCGCTGACTTTCGGAACGATCTGGCACAGTGGAGTATAACTATGTGACTAAGTAGGTACCTACCTGTGGTACTTAAGTACAATCAACATCCTAGATAACCGAACCTTTTAATATTGGCATTGACACTATTCGTTATCAAATTGGAAATGGGGGCCGAGAAGGGATCGACGCAGTTATAGTCTGTGAGTAGCGAAATTCGTACCTTAATTCTAATTCTTCTAAATACCTACATGATATTAATTAGGTGTATATACTTATAATAATGTAGCGACACAAACTGATAAAACTATACTTATCGGAACCTGCGTGTTTCTTTTTATTTACTTATATAATTCACCTGATGAGTCCAGTTCTCACAAAGTGCAAAGTGACATGATGTCATGAACAGCAGTCTTAATGTTCCGTTTAAGGCCGTTCCTCGATTCGGACAAGCCACGCCCATTCGTTAGAGACACGTTTATGGCTCCCGTGCACGAAAGAAAGAGATGCAGCGCTCTTAAGGATCAGACTTTTTGACTAAACTACGATAAATAAGCGAATCTATAAAGTTTTGTCTAATTTTGTTTCTGTGACTTTTTAGATAAACTAGAATACCATATTTTTTACTTAGTTATATTGCTTAATCTCTTATAGTTCACGTAAGCTAAAAAAAATAAGGGAAAAAAGGACTCAACTTCGGATTTTTTTTTTATCGAGGCAACTTTCAGCAATCGTGTTTCGGCTTGTGCCAAAAACAAGAGTATATAGTCTAATAATATATATTCGAAAATAAATTCAGTCCCTTTTCCCGTTTAGTCACTAGAGCGTTTGAAAAAACCTATAATTTTTCAAAGTAGCCCCTTAACTGTCTATATATTATATCTAGGCCAGCGCTTCTCAAACTTTTTTATTGACGGAACCCTTTTGGAAAGCGACATACCTATCTGACGGAGCCCCAAAATTAAAAAAATATATTATAATTATGTGCTACACAGATAGAAGAGTTGATTTATGTTTTTTTTCTCAATATAAAAGTATTCTCGCGGAGCCCTAGCGCTCCGCGGAGCACACTTTAAGAATGGCTGATTTAGGCAGTGGACTATATAGTGTTATCCAGACTTTTCTAACTTTGCTAAAGTTATAACCTAACCGTAAAGTTCAGTAGCTTTATCGACTGGTAATTCTTAAAGCGTTGAAGTAACTAAAGTAGGTCAACACACTGTCAACAGCTAGAACTAGACTAGATCAGTAATATATGGCTACTAATCAGCTGCATGTCACCGACAAGAAGAGATACCTATTAACCCAGAAGATCAGACTTTACTATAAATATAATAAAAAGGTAATAAATACATTTCGGATTAGGAGACTAATAAAGAAGAACGGTAACACAATTTTAATATTCGGCTACAAACGTCGTTTCGGATTCACTAAGATATCGTTACCTACCTATGTACAATAACAAAAGTGTAAAAGGCGGAACGGATTCACCCGGAAGATGTTTAGTCACTGCAGTAAGGAAGACACCAAGGATAGCTTTGAACAGTCTAAATCTGAAGGTGCGGGAGAGCATACCTATAATTATTAGTGGAAATAGTGAAATCCTCTATTAGAGGTTATCCTATAAGAATTTATCAAGAATCAAATACATACTTAATTTATTATAATTCTAAATACATGACACACATATACATATACTAGGTACATTGAATCTATAAAACTTAAACTAGTCCGGGGCATCGTCCCCAGCACACTAGCCGCATTCCCCTGCTGGATGGCTAAGCTCAGCCTTTGGGCGAAGTAGGAACCTGCCCGTAAATCGCCAGACACAGCGATCAATTTTTTGGATAGGATAGGATTTGGATACATACTTAGTCAATATTATGAGTTGATATCGTTGATATATACCTACCTAAACGGAAATAACTTCAATCGGACAGTATAGAAATTAGACGAGACTGTCTAACCTATCACAACAATAGGCACTAACAAAAAACTATTGAGCAGTGAGCACGTCGCATCTCTTCCGTATATAGATAGCTATAGAATTAAGCTACGAGCTCTGCTTCCGCGGTTACAATTGATACATAGTAGTGATCCATTTGAAACTGTTCAAATGGATCAATATATGTAGAGCCACTTATGCAAATTTGATTAGAATTATTAAAAGTTAGCACAGAACATGCAATGAATGATAACGTGTGAATATTTCAATGTTTTAGGGAGGTAACATCTGTGTCAATGATATAATAACACAGATTTATACATCAGCTATAGCTCGGTAATAAAAACAATATATTAGTAAGTAGTTAGGTATACGCTTTACGCTTCTCTGCTAACATCTGATAAGTAGGTAGGTACTTAAACTTCACTATACAGGTATTCCTACATTTCCTACTTAGGTATGTTGTGGCCGTTGTGGGTATATTACCGAATGAATACCCTGTAAGTACCTATTATGTATAGGGTTTAAGTTTATGTTCTGTGTCGCATTACTCGCATTTGACCCTAAGTTGATGTACCTAAGACGGCTAGGCTAAGAATACCGAATTTCTATAACTTCAGGTAGGCAGGCAATTGATCAAACACATTGGATACCTAGATTTGACTGAGTTCTTTTCAGAAACCGTAGTCCAACATGACAAGTTGTACTACAAATAGGAATTGTCTCATTAACGTTTCAACGTGCTATGGTTTACAGTTACACTTAGTTCGGTCATGGCTCGATCCCCCAAATCAACGGACTTGACCGGATCCTCCTGATATTTATTAAGTATATTACGCCGTTGACCCTGTACCTATTCCTATTAAATTACTTATCTTCGCTCTTGTCGAGAGGTATCCTTTTAAATGTAGGTACAGTAAAATTTTCTAGTTGGTGTTTGCAATCAGATCAGTATTACAAATAGATACGTACCCAAATAAAGAATATAATTTACGTAATGCGTAAATCGGAAACATTTATAATTTTACCGCTTTGTTTAGTGACGACGAAAATTGGCCAGACTATAAGGGTGACAACACACCTAGCGGAATTTCTCGCGGAATTAGCGGAAGTAGCGGAAATTTGTCTATGGTAGCGGAAATTTGTCTATGGCTTCCATACAAAAAATCTGCTACCATAGACAAATTTCCGCTACCATAGACAAATTTCCGCTACTTCCGCTAATTCCGCGAGGAATTCCGCTAGGTGAGTTGTCACCCTTATACTTTGACAGTTGGCCGTTGTTAGTGGTCAGATTGTCACGTCTGTAGACCGCTTAACAGACTGAATTGTTGAATTGACCCTACTGTTCAGTAATTACAGTATTCGTATAAATTATTAATCTAACTATTTAACTAATGTAGTTGTGTATAAAACTCGTATACTGGTTTTACATACAGTCAGCTGATGTGATAGTAAAGTATAACAGATTTGATTGGTAGCAAATTGGTAGCGACAAAATGTTTTGAATGGTTCATATTTTGCGCCGCGCGTGACGTGACAAGACAATCGGTAGCGAGCGACGAGCGGAGCGAGCGTTGTTCGTGTTCGCTCCTCCGGTCGGTCCCCCGGCCCCCTTCCAGAATAGGCGCAGACGAGATCAACCGCCACCGCCGTTGTTTGTGTCCCGTCAGTCGAAGTCATTTAAGCGGAAGATAACGCGCGTTTGGATGGTGTTGTCTTCTAACATTAGCTAGGCGCGGCGCGGCAACAAAAACGACTCGTCCATTACTAATGCTTTGTCTTATCGGTGTATTAATTGTTCCAAAATACATATATTTTGTATTGATTTTGTGAGCGATCCATTTCACACCGTCGATATTGGTAGAGCCAATAGAGAAGATTGAGTGTAGTGCCAGTGTTATTGTTATTTGATAGAGCACAAGGTGTCATTGGAAAAATCAGT
Organism: Pammene fasciana; assembly: GCA_911728535.1. Lineage (NCBI taxonomy): Eukaryota > Metazoa > Arthropoda > Insecta > Lepidoptera > Tortricidae > Pammene > Pammene fasciana. The sequence continues at coordinate 11,742,845 of OU452278.1, read as the reverse complement.
CATCCGTTTCGCTTCTGTTCTGTGTGTAGGGCGCAACACGAGTGTCATCCCGTGTTCGTAGCTCCAAAGGATTGTTAACCTCTATGAAACGTGTTAAGTGATAATAAGGGTGAAAATTCTAGACCGTTCAGTGAGGTGGAAAACAGTATAGTGCAGTATCCGTGGTTGGCACCCATTTACTCACCGGAACAGCCAATGTTATTTTAAGGTTTGTACCTATTTCTATTACACCTTAGAACTGGGATCGCAATCAACGTTCACTTAGGTATTTATTTTTTTATCTCATTACGAAACAGGTGTGTGTGAGAAAAGTCATTTCAATGTGTCATACTAGCGTTTCAACGTAATATTAGCACCATGTGTAGGTAGGTGAAGTTGCATTGCACTCATGAGGTAAGCGAAATGTAATCACAACAGTACTATTTAATTTTAATAACCTATACTTTTTCGCCTGTCTTGAGGTGAACATTTGCTTAAGTTTTACGATTTAGTCTTGTACAGTGTTAGTAAATAATCACATATATACGGGATGGGGTTGGTAATTCTCATTATACATTTGTTTTTCCACACTTGCCAAGGTCATGCAAACAAAGCTACACTAAGCTACAGCTGTCTTGTTAACATTTGCAGTTGCAGTGTTACCATACACTTCTTCCATTAAATTGTATAATGTTTGTTAATTTTGTTATATTGATTGGTAAATTATTTTATTTAACTGCAGGTCAAATGCTGATATTTATATGAATAGCTAATATGTTATAATTAATACCTTTTTCAATTAGGTACAAGTCTATACACTGATCAACAAGTAGGTAACTAGTACTTACAAGTAAACTACCTGTAAAGGTCGGAGTACAAATGATTACTAGGTACTATCAAAAAATAAAACCTGTGATCAATATGAGTCCCATGGATCAATAAAATAACTATTCTTACTCTATGATAAGGCCTGTTTTTATTTGAAATCAAATCACTGACTAGGTGGAAGGACAACATTTAAGATAATTTTATTCTATTGTGGCCATAGAAGATTGTTTCACCTATCATTTCATTAATCATTACATTTTCTGTCAGAAAATGGACAGAAAGTAATGATTTTCCCCACAGCTGAAAGAAAGGATGGTTATTTATTAACTAAACATGGGCACTGGAGATCTCAAAATTAACTTCTAATCGGTGGGCTACACTGGCTAGTAATGGTAATTGTTTATCTGTACAAAACAAACGGCTAGCTTGATTGTTTCTTCAAACTTAATTAAGTATATTAATGTCAATGCCCAAGCAACAGAAAGATTGACAGAAATAACAAAACAGGATCATTGTCACAAAGTTTGATCATAAGGATGTAGGTTTTATGTAATAGGCACAGTATCAACTCATTATATTGTAATAACCATAGGCAATAGAAAATGAATACTTGTCATTTTAGCAGGACATCAAATTGACAGCATTGTTTGATTTTGCTGCTTTTGAAGACATCAAAAAACTAAACAAAAATTTTTTGCCATTTACAGTTTTTTTATACATCATACAAATTTAATTGCAAGGTATTGTAGTAATTTTGATTAAGCTATTCCTAATGTTTCCCTATTCCTATTGTTGTATGGAAAATTGGTAAATGTTTTTGTTTATTGATTACTTATTTGCTTTCATAATTTGAAGGATAATAAAATATAACTGAAAGACTACACATTTTAGAATAGGTATACAACTTTAGGTTGGCTAAGCATATAGGTAATAGTTTGAGCTACAACATATGCAGTCCCAGTTTAAATATGTTGTATTTTTGTAACAACCCATTTCAAGACCTTGTGCAGTCATGACGCACTGTCCTCTGTTGCTAAAACAAAAATGCATACAAGGTTTTAATGTTAGATATAGGTATGATTTAAGACTAGAAATATAGCTAGAGGTTTTCTAGGAAATTTTGTACTTTTTATTGTCCTGATTTTTTAATCGATACCAACCTGATTAAATGAGCTAGTAAACTGCCTTGTTTTGTGTTTATCACAGTAATGGCACTGGCAAACTATAAAGTTGCATTGGTACTGGTAGTTTGTGGTTTGTGGTAGAAGTATCTCCGGTAATTGTTTTTTGTTAGGTGTATTTAGTTATCAACTTCATAACATAAAAAAGGTTTTCTTTTTATTTTAATGTTATAATCCCTGCCTGTGTTATTTCAGGTGCTCCCGTGGCCCTTTAAGGGAACCCAGCAATGGTGGACTACTACAGGGTTTTGGGCGTTACCAAGGTTGCCACTGACACTGAAATAAAGAAAGCGTAAGTATTGTCTATCACTTGCCCTCCAAGCCGGTTTCAAGCACATAACTACCCTATTTGATGTAATTTAGTTCTTAAATAGATGGCTTTTATTTATAATTTTGATGAAGAAAACTTTATGAATCATGCACCATCAACTCCTGCCACATTGCCTAGTAATAACTTTGCCTGGCTTGAAAACCATGGCGCTCTTCAAGAAACAGATGTTTATATCTTATTCCTGAGATGGGGGAAAAGTGGTAATTATTAAGAATTAAGTATAATAAGTTAATGACAGTATACATACATGAATTAGAGATAGAGAATCACTATTTTTCAAGGCAGGGAAAGTCGGGCAGGACTGACAGTAGTTATTTAATCCACTTGAAAAAAAAAAAAACAATTCCAATCAAGATTAGACAAAAGAGCTAAGTTCATGTACTTTATTTCATCACCATGTTAAAATTAAGCTGTGTAACAAATATGAATAATAAATAACAAATAATCATATTGGCGGATTAAAGGCAGAACCAACTATTTCGATGACTAACTTGTTTAGCCACCTTAAGGGCCAGTTACGAGTCTGGGGTAGTGATGAGGTCAGCCTTTTGCCTTTGACTTTAAAGGCAGAAACGACTGTTTGGATCTAATTCCATTAGCAGATAGTTCGTTTTGCTTTTGACCTGGCGATATATAAATGCAGCTTTTAAGGAAACAGTATGTCCACGGCTCATAGTCAAAAGTCACATAGGTATATTAACAAATGATATACAGTGTTAATCTCTACGAAAACTGCATCTCTTGATAGACCTTGCAATATCTTAAAATAAAATCAATGGAACAAGGTGAAGCACGATTAGGTAATACTTGAGGTCAATGGAAGTTTACTTTGTAGGTAATTAGCTATTCAAGAAAAAAATGCATTTCTATATTTATTTTACCTATTAATACTATATTTTTATTTATATTTTAAGGATTCTATCGTTTTCTAAAATTTTTTTTAGAAGAAAAAAATTATAATTTCAAAGCAACTAAGTAGTCGTTATTTCTTTTCGTAAATTAAAACGCAAAAACCGGTCAAGTGCGTGTCGTACGACGCATAATGGAGGGTTCCGTACCTACTATCGCAAAAAAAATATCGAAACGTCGTATGAAAGAGGTTTTTTAGAGATAACTCAAAAACGCCCTAATCTTTAATGTTCAAAATAACTGTACAATATACAAAGGTGTATCTTTTTGAATAACACAATTTTATATATTTTCAGCGTGATTATTTCTGAAAATATTCCCTTATTCAAAAAATGTTCCAAGAAATCTTAGCTAAAAAAAAGATAAAACATAAAAGATATTTATTCTTCAATTTAGGCACATTACAATGCACTTATGAACGTCAGAGAGAAAAGAAACTACCACCGGTTCTAACCCTACACCTCTGACCCGAGAAGTATTACTTATTACCGGCAAGAAACTCGGCGGGACTTATTTTTTCAAAACAGTACTACAAATACATTAAAGATACTATATACAATAATGCGTAGTTCTTCAAGAAGGCATATCAAAACAGCTTGAGAGACAGACATGTACCTGCCTATTGTGTAATTAAAATGAAAAATAAAAATAAAAACCAAATCTGACTGCTTCGCAATACGTTTGATATTCTTTCTTACTTGAACTGTGTCCTCTAAATGTTAGATGATTTTATAGATTCTGGTTTGGGCCATGCATATATGTCTGTCATATAGTCCGCTAATTTTGAAGACCTATCGATTGATGCAACATGTTGATATTAGGTAGGATTTTTTTAGGTAGGATACATGAATGGAGTGCCCTCCCTATTAAACCTTTGACCGCTAAAGACGTCAAATCACGCGGACGGAGGGTCGTGCTCTCAGCGCCAGCAGTCATATCATATCACATCCAAAATATTACCGGTTTGACTTGCGCGCGCTGGCGCTGAGAGCAAGATTTTTCCGTCCGATGCTTGGTGGTCTAAGGGTTAATACTTTTTTTTTATCTAAAAAACTAAGTAGCTGCATACAAAGCAAAGACACCTTATGTTAGAATTTGATTTGGATACCTACATTTTATAGTTTCCGAGTAAAATGGCTGTGACATACGGACGGACAGACGGACATGACGAAACTATAAGGGTTCCGTTTTGAATATTGAAACGGAATGAAAATGAAATAAAAATCGCTCTGATTTTTTTTACTAGGTGCGTGTGTGGCTCAGCCCGCGCGCTCGCATCCAGTATGTTATTTTATATTAGGATAAAAGCTTATTTATTGCATTGTATAAATGGATCAAAATTCGTTCAGCACCTTAACCATTTGAAGGTGACACAGAGATACTTTCGCATTGTAATATAATATCTAATCAGTAAGTTAAAATTATAGAACTGAAATTGAAAAACCTAGTACCTACCTGCTTAGCTCGACATCTGAACTGAACCTTGAACAGTACAGCTGCCATTAAAAACAAAACACACTCAAATTTGCCATTTAGTGCTGCTTTAGTGCCTACGATGGTGTCAATGTCTTGCAAGCGAAATATTTTTCACTAACTAGATTTCAATGTCTTACCCAGGGCTTGAAGCTGGTTTTCGCAAAAAACCCCGGTATAACTCAAAATATTTGATTATTTTATGGTTTTTATCTAGCACTCAATATTATATTTAGGTAAAGGACGAAAGAACGAAAAAAATACCGGTATTTTAGTATGGAGCACATACCGGTTTCCTTAACCCGTTCACCGCCAAGCATCGGACGGAAAGATCATGCCTCAGCGCCAGCGAGCGCGAGGCAACTCTGCTATATTTTGGACGTGAAACGTGATATCACGCTAGAAGATTTTTATCAAACACATTTCATAAGTCAGAAGCAGCTGATAACAATTACCTACATATTTATAAAACTCTACTCTGTATTAAGAATGGAGTTTTCAAAGCGGCATGCAAATTGCAAGGCAGGAGCTCATTGTCTTTTTTTTACAGGTACAGGAAACTAGCGTTGAAATGGCATCCCGACAAAAACCCAGACAATGCAGACGAGGCTAACCGAAAGTTTAAAGAAATTTCCGAAGCCTATGAAGTTTTATCAGATGGTAAGCCTGTTTATTTTCTCTCTATTCGATATTTTTATACTCGGACGATATTGTTTTCAGGCTCACACATTCGGGTATTGTTGGTATTATAAGATTGTAATGTAAAAGAGGGGAGGCCTTTGCCCAGCAGTGGGACACAACATAGGCTATATAAAAATAAAAAAATGTAAGACAAAACCTTTTGCACAATGCACTTTCTAAACTTGGTAGATTTTTATTTAATTATTATAACGTAGATGAATAGTATTTTTGTAAATAATTTAAAAAAAAACTCCGAGAGCAGTCCAAGTGCGTGGCGGACTTGCGCCCTGAAGTGAAGGTTCCGTAAATCACACAATTTTAACATTGTTCCATTTTTCTTGACTTTTTCGACGCCATACGAATGCCAATGCACTCATTCATACGCTAAATTTATAATGAGTTAAGAGTAAATATTTGTTATAGTATGACGTATATAGGTATCCGTTGTTGAGCGGTGCGGATATGTCCGTCATTGGCGTAGAAAAAGTTAAATTCCACTCACGATTGACCATATACTTCTTATTATTTTCCCTTCAGTCTATAGTTAAAGAACTGTTTTCTGTATTATTTTCTAAATTTTAAGCTCATCAGTTTCCGAGATAATAGGGTAATTTTTACCGTAATCCTCGAAAAACCTTAACGCGATTGATTTTAAACATATAAAAAAAGGATCTTATTAAAAAAAATCTAAAATCTCACAAAAAGCTATGTATTTGATATGGCATCGCACACAGAATAGTTTGAGAAACCTTTTCTAAATTTTCTAATTTACTACCAATTTTGGTACTTTTGCGTTATGCGTTTTACGGCCTTTACGCAGCCTGCGTAATTCCGTATTGCGTAACCGATTTGCAGGTATCATGTGGGGTAGTTTGATTTTAGTATTTTAATTTATACTTTTTTGACATGATTACTACTCGTGTAGTCATTTGGTAGTCATACGCTTAACATGCTATTTCCATGGGTCTATCTGCGTGGCTGCACCTTCGTGCTTGTCGTGCACACAGCCACACACCACAGTGGGTAGCCGCAATTCGCTGCAGTGCATTCATTACGAATATTACGATATGTTAAAAATTCTTACATTTCTTCTGCAAGTACGCCTCAAGGCGCTTTTATTTGGTTACTAGCATGCACCACATACAAAATCGGCAATAAGCCAATTGTTAAAATTTCTAAAAGCTTCCAAAAAGGTTTTAGCGTAATAAATATACAAAACAATGAACATACAAGTAAATCGTATCTGAAACGCAAAACGAAATGTAAATAAGTAATGAGTAGAGTTGAGCTTTTTCTCAACTGCAGACAGATAAACTCTTGATTATGGAATTGTAAAAATAAATGTTTTGTTGTTGGGTAGAAAACAAGCGGAAATTGTATGACGCCCGAGGATCCAGTCATCACAGTCACAGATATCAGAGCAAGAACGGAGTCAATGGCCATCGGCACTATAGCTTCAAAGGGTTTTTCGGAGATACGCCTTTTCATCGATTCTTTGGTAGTTTCTCCTGTTTTATAGGATTGGATTTGTGATAATTGTAGACAAATGGGTTATGAATATTATCATGGGGACTGTAGATACTGCTTTCTCTAAGTTGACACATAAAACACACTTCTAATTATTTAATTAATTAAATTATTCTTTTGTAGATAACTTGCCCAAATATTGGTCAAAAGCTCATTTTCGTTGGTAGTCGTCTACTCAGCGTGTGGTGAGCTCATGCTGTTCTTTTTCCATGACCATAAAAAGCATGATGGCTCACCCGGTTGGCAGACTATCGACCCATGAAAATTAGCTAGCTAGTATGTGATAATATTCATAACATAATGCAATGTACATTACCTAATTTTGTAACAAATAACGTTTTACCTAAGTACTAAACGAAAATGGTTTCTTACAATATAACAAGTAAGATTTTGAGTGATCGTTATTTTTCAAATGCTAAAACTATTATTAACTCGATGTGTGATTGTGTGAGTTTTCTGATGATCTAATTTGTTTACATTATAATAATTGTCCCGTCTGAGCATGTTCTCTGCGGTTACCTTGTTCAAATTCAGTGAGTCAATGAGCAAACTCCAGGGGTCATTGTTTGAATGTTTGTTCCAAATCACTTTCATGTGGACACATTTTTGTACAAGTGCCAGTAGATTTTGATGGCGTTTCCGGTTATCTAGTACGTAAAAATCCAAAACCTTTACCAAATAACTGGAAATATGATCAAAGTGTGGTGGTTCAAACACTCTCGTAATGACGCATATAAATAATCCCACTTCTGATTTATAGCTTAATTTTAATCAGAAGCATAATTATAATGATAAATTTAAAATATTATGATATTTTTCGTAATAATACCTGATCCTAATATTATAATAAGCATACATAAATATGTATCCAATTTATGCATTGCAAACATAAAAATGTATGCATTGTATATAAATACATGTATGCCCGCAGAGTGCCCCCATGAATGGTTGCTGTTCAATAGTTTTTGCAGTTAGTTTAAGATCACTAGCTCTTGCCACCCATATTAGCATAGAGTCAGAGCACAAGTAACTCTACATGGACTTTTCAATGCCAAAATGTGGAAAGTGCTGTTATGACCGTCATATTTTCATATATGGACGTTTATGCTGACTCGTCCCAACATTGCGCTTGGAAAGGCGATGCACAGTTAGCGTGGTTGGACTTTAGTAACTTTATAGTTTCACTAATTACAGTAATTAGCTATAATAACTATAGTAAATCTAACATTTATAACATAAACAATAATGCTTTTAAGTCGTAATAAATGTCAATTAATCAAAATTTAAGGGAATATATTTTATGAATGGGAATCACATTAAACGCTTAATGCTTGTTTTAACTTATGATGTTAACAAGCTTCGTGTCGTAAAAAGCTGCTTATACAAACAAGTTCTAAAACAGCATTTCTTTTGAAATGGAAAGTTAGGCAACTCTGGGCCCAGATTAACTAGTTACTCCAAAGCGAGAATACCTCTACGAGTGAAAATACTTTTCTAAACAGCATTAGGCTACTGTTACACTAGCATGCTAAAAATCATGCCCAAAAATCGAACGACCGTCGATTGTTGAGCAAACTCGAAATAAGCATGCTTATGTTTAGACACACATGCTACCAAGTAGCAAATTGCTCAATAGTGGCGTGCTTTCGTGCTAGTAATCAGCATGTGTAACAGTAGCTTTACTTGTTATTGCAGAAAGGAAGAGGCGAGTGTATGATCAGTATGGCAAAGAGGGGCTGAACAATTCCCGAGGCCGGCGCTCGGCCGCCGATGACGACTACGACTACGGTTACTCGGCTGGCTTCCCGTTCACATTCCGCGACCCTGAAGATGTCTTTAGAGAGTTCTTTGGTGGTTCCCCTTTCGGCGATCTGTTTGCTGGTACGTATTTTTTGCTGTAAGCTTAGGCCGCTTCCTGCCTTGCCGGCGCGGGTGCGGGAGCGGTATGCCGCACGCTCACCGGCGTACGCAGCACGCATTCGAATATAGGCTTGCAGTAAGGAAGCGGTACTTTCTTTACTGAGCAAATTTTTACTGCGCCGCTCCCGCTCCGACAAGTCAGAAAGCGGCCTCATCCTCATATCCAGTATCGTATAAGTTTACACGATTCAATGATTTAGGTGTTAAATATGGAAAATGAGATAGATAGTAAATACAAACAACACTGCTATGTAATAAGGAACGGGATACGATTAGAACGTTCTCCGTTTATTTTGGGAAATATTCTCGAGAACGTTTACTGTTTTGTATGGGAAACGTTCTCGACAATATTTCCCAAAGTAAACGAAGTACCGGCGATTTTCGAGAATGACAAAACTCTAGGATACACAGTCAGCCGAAATAAATGGCCCCACAATAGTGCTGTAAGAACCACTCGTACAGCACTTTCTCGATCTGTTTTATTAGACTTTAGTTACAAATTTTCAAGAGTCATATTTTCGGTAAATCTTGTTTGAGATTGTCCAGTCAGCAGCAGCAATTTCTAAGCGGGTGGGGTGTTCAAAATGAGCTTACACGAGTAAGAGAATAAGAGCGCGCGAATGCCATTTTGAACACCTCACCCGTTAAGCTACATCTGTTGCTGACTGTAACCTCTACTATATTCTAACTCAATGATAAACGAAAAAAATAGGCTTTTTTTATGTACGATGTTTGAAAAAACACTCTGGGGTCGGGAAATCCGTTCGAGTAACGAAAACTAGTTAAATAGAATACATCAAAGTAATTAGAACTTTCCTGTTTTTTTTGTAGAAGTTTACTTTTACGTGCACATTAAAATGACTTGTTCTGCGGTTTATGCCTAACACATGTAAACAAATAACAGTGCACGTACCTAGTACTTAATTCAAAAATGTCCAGACACTGTCACCACTAAGATATTCTCATTTTCTCGAACGCATGAGATATATTTGTAGTTGACTGTACCTACCTATGCAATGAACGGCTGCCAAAGTGGCCCATTTGCGACATAAGCATGCTCACGTAATAATCTGTCATTTCCTGGCACGTCCCCAAGTTGTATGGGACAATATTCCCGGGTACACGACGTCGTGATTTATTTGTAAACAAAATCTAGAATTTTCTATTTATTAATAATGCCTACTCTAGACCTCCATAGAGAGATGGCATAGGGTGCAGAGGATGGTTTTTTAACACTATTAGCCATACTCTACGACGTGTATAAATAGGCCAAACTTAATAAATTATACTATGGGACCAAACCAGATATCACAAAAAAATCACATGTAATCAGTTTAGCCCGTCACAGAAGGAGCTTTTATATATTCATTATAGCTCGATATCTTACGATATATTTTACGTACTATTTGACAGAGTCCCCACACGGAGCTATAATATATATTATAGCTCGATATATTACAATATATTTTGGGTATATTGCCTTCCTTTTCTGGCGTGACGTACAACAGATATATCTTTCTCTCTTTTGATATCTTTCCCGTGTGGGGTGCCGAGCTATACGATAATATATATATCGGTATCTTACGGTATATTAATATATATTAAAGCTCCTTCTGTGACGAACTTTTGGGGTTAATCTCAAGTGAAAGAAGTGTACTTTCGAATGTAATAAAAATTATAATATCATCAGGACTGACTCACGACGCGTAAACTTAACACACAGATGTTAATTAAATAAGTAGGTACGGACGGTGTACGTATATTCCGCAGGGAGTCCACGATGCGAAAATGTTCCCACTTCTTGACTTGCTTTTGGTAAGCAAAAGTTAAACAGTTCGATTGCACAATTTGTACTAGGCGGTTTTGTTTTGTATCAATTTAAACAGTTGGATTGAGCAAATTAGACATCTGCGCAGTTTTGTTGAGGTAAACAACGGTTGGATTGGGCAAATTTGGTCAGATTGGCACATCAGAGCTGCCATTTTATTATCCGGAGGAAAAAATGGTGGAGATAAAATCGGTGTGTTTATGTTACAGAGATAAATGGTCACGGGCACAGGCACGGGCGGCGCGGGCACGGGCACGGGCACGGGCACGGCGCGAGCACGTCGCTGACGTCGTCACTGTTCAGCCCGTTCGGCTTCGGCATGGGGCTCGACGACATCTTCGCGCGCGCCTCCAACGGCAACTCCTTCACGTCCTTCTCCACCTTCAACAGCTCGCTGGCGGGCCAGGGCGGCGGCAACATGCGCAGCACCACCACCACCACGAGGGTCGTTAATGGGAAGAAGATTACTACTAAAAAGTATGTATTTTATTCGGATTTATAATTTTTTTTTAAATGCGTCTATAGTAGTTCCATGTTTTTTGAAAGAGTATAAACAAGCGTATGTGACTTCGTTGTATGACCAGTAATTACCTTTTGTATCTATGAAATTATATCATTAGTGAACGCCCAGGTTAAATATTCTTTTAATTTACAATTCTAAAATACATATGAAATACACAATAGACTTTATAATTTAAATTATGGTAGAATATATATAAAAAAACAACAACGTTTTATTTTATGGACTTAATGTGATGGTTTTCTGAAAATAGCGTGTGCGCTTGAACCATAAACATAAAAGTATACATATCGAAAGTTTTTGGCACAACGTTCACTATAACATTTACGTGTAAGTAAAAGCGTGGGTTCGCTTTTTGCATATTGTGTGCGAGAATATAGTTTCCTATACCATAAACTATTTCTTGTATTTCATGTTACTATACTTATATACTATACTATAGTTTCTGTAGTTTCGCAGTGCCTTAGTTTTTAACTGTTATACTGTGTAACTAATTTAAATTATAAATAAAATAAAATAAAATACAGTACAGGGTGTTTTTTTTTAAGTGGGCCAGTATGGGGAAATCCTGAAGTATAGGAGATACAGGGAAACTGTCTTAGGAAACATTAGGTATTTTTTTGAGAAAAAAAAAATTGGTATAATCAAAATATTGGTCAAGTGCGAGTTGTCCCCAAAAATTAATAATTTTGATGGATTTTTTTGACGCAGATCTACTCAGTTTCATGAGAGGATCATTTTCTTGTATGGAAAGAAAAAAAATGGAACATTAGAAGTTAGTCAAATTTAAGAAAATCTGTTTTATTATTACCACCTGTGTAAATTGCCTAGGTACACTGCAAGGTTCCTAAAAAGTATTGCATATTCCAATATGACATTTGTATTTGGAACACTTTATTTAATTTAATAAAATGGAAGTAAGAATACTGTTTGGTCCAAATAAAAAAAAAATGATTTTTTTAAATTGAGTTTAAGGTGCTCGCGTAAGAATGGAGGTCCAAAATCATTTAATTAGGACCTCCATTCTTACGCGAGCACCTTAAACTCAATTTAAAAAAACAAACAAAAAAATTGGACCAAACAAATACAAATGTCATATTAGAATATGCAATACTTTTTATGAACCTTGCAGTGTACCTAGGCAATTTACACAGGTGGTAATAATAAAAATGATTTTCTTAAATTTGACTAACTTCTACTATTCCGATTTTTTTCTTTCCATACAACAAAATGATCCTCACATGAAACTGAGTAGATCTGCGTCAAAAAAAATCCATCAAAATTAATAATTTTTGGGGACAACTCACACTTGACCAAAATTTTGACTATACCAAATTTTTTTTCTCAAAAAAATACCTAATGTTTTCTAAGACCATTTCCCTGTATCTCCTATATTTTAGGATTTCCCCATACTGGCCCACTTAAAAAAAACACACTGTATACAGTTAAGAAAATGTATTCTACTGTTGTTACAGGGTAACAGAGAACGGTCGGGAGACGGTGATGTCCTACGAAAACGGGATCCTGAAATCAAAGACTGTCAATGGCGTACCTCAATCTCTAACCTACAGTTAAACATTAGTTGTACTTCATTGTAACCAAACTTGATCCAAATGACAACTCTATACTCAACACGTTAAGCGAATGTTCCATCTTATAATTCTGCTTTATTATATAGTATTTTACTGGACAAATTGTAAATTTGCTGTGGTTAAACCTAAAATTTACTTATTACTAGTTGTGATAGTTAATTCTTGGGCATATTGCATGACAACTTGTAATTTAGATAATAATTGTAAGACTCCCTTCAACTACTTTTCTAAACTTTTTCTTGCATATAAGTTACAGTTTGTTATGCAATAAGACCCGTGATTACGTTTATAAATATTGGTTAGTTATTATGTGAATTTACTTAATATTCTTTCGCTCAGAGCCCTGTTCATTGATTTTGCAAAGGGGCAGTATTAAGTTAGATTTACAATGAATCGTTCAATGGTTTTTATACACCTAGTGTTTAAATGTCACGAGTACTGAGGTATCATATTCGCTCATGTCACGATTGTGTTCTGTAAAATGACGCACGCGCGCTTTTGCTGATCTCGACGTGGTTTTTAAACTAAATATACTGATTGGGTGTCTCTGCCGTACAGGACACCATAACTGCTGCCAATTCTTTTATTTTAATAGTTATGTAGTTAGTATATAATCATTTATTTTTGCAACTTTATAGCACGATTGTAAAGAAGCATAATTGTAACTATGTAACTTCTTGAATGTTTTTAAAATAATTTAATTATACGCAATAATCTAGAATGTGAGTCGCCTATGACTGCCGTCAACCATACTCGTTAACTTGAAGCTTTAAGAGGGTATATCACGCTGCCTGGTGCCTGCCGACCGCCGACCGACGCACCCGACCTTACTAAGTTAGGTAGCTATAATTCTTAGTAAAGTCCTGTAATCGTAGTAATGTTACACAAACGAACTATTAATCGATATCGACTGCATTTAACGGGCAACCACCAATAAGATTGAAGGCACTTTACGAACTTACCGAAACGAGGCCTCATTTTGAAATGTATCATTCCTGGTGTTTCTTTATGTCACTTGTTACTATTAATATGTTGAAGCCAAAAAAATCGCTTTTAAGTACGTATTATTAAAGTTTTTAACGGCACCCTTATGCCTCCCTGGCTCCAGAAGGGCTTGTAATTTTATCACCCAAATGTAAAATCATAACTAGTCAGACCTTTCAGAAATTGCCTTAATTATTAGTATTTTAATATTTTATCACTCGATTTTAGGAAATTAGGATTTAACAAACGATATGAGACGATCAGCAAAAGCCCTTCGTATAATGTAAACCACAATAATTCATTAAATTATAGGATAACTCTGTACTTAAAATAACTGTGCTTTTAATTTCTGGATTAGAAATATTAGTAAAATACCTTGCACAGTCGTGAGGGTAGTCCGTATAAGGCGATTATCACACTGGCGACGGATCCGCATCGGGCGCCGGTGCGCGAGCGAGATAGCGCTATACACATGCAGAGCGCTGTCTCGCTCGCGCACCGGCGCCGCATGCGGATCCGCAGCAGTGTGATAACCGCCTAAATATATCAGCGCTTTTCATTGGAAGTCAGCCTTCTCTCTAGTAGTGCCATTGTAAACCCTGCGAAATCGAGATTCAAGAACTAGGATAATTGTAAATATGTTTGAAGTCTCATTAGTATAACGAAGACTTTGAAATGATCTCGTTTTTCATAAATTTGTCAACAACTATTTGAGCACTGCGAGGGATATGGACAAATAAAAATACTTGAATACTATTTGTGTTTTATTATTTCGCTGCGATATAGACGGCTTAAAGCTGTAGTGACAACAATTATTATATTCTTTCTATGTGATGTATGATGAGCCCTAGGTTCCCAAACATATAGGGTTAAGGGTGACCCCGTTTATTCAATGTATAATTAGTACTTTACAATGACCTGCTTTCAGACATAGGACATAGTGTCAATTGAAAGTCTGACATTGATTGATTGATTGAAGTGTTGATTGAGTTTAATGACATGATAACCCAGTACCTATCAAGTCGCAACTTCTACCTCCACCTTATGTAACGTATGTTATAATAATCTATAGTAACTACCACTGAAGTACCCTTACTACACATATAATGTATAGAATGCTGTAAATAATTCAGGTAAGTCAAAATATTACAGCCCAAAAATTAACATTCTCATAATGTAATCTAAAATTACCTTAAGTAAAAGTGCTAAGTGTGAATATCTATTTACACATGTACAGTACAGTATGCCTCGAACGGATTATCAATTTCATACAGCGATCGTTTATTAGTTTCAACTGATTTCTAATTGATAGAACCTTGATGACTTGTTTGGCCTCAATTAGTTTACAATGTTTCTAATAGGGACATTGAAACATTTAACAAATCTTTTCAGTGCTATTACTATTATGTAAGTATATACCAGCTAATAAAAGTATAGCGTAGCGTTTACACTACGAAGGTACAATTAGTTCAGTCATTATATCCAAAAAACCGACCCTACCCGTGAATAATTAGTTCTTGGATTTTTTTTCGTAGAACCCTCGGGGGCGTCACTGGGAGTGTATATGTTATGGATCAAGTGATAAATAGGTCATTACACATAATGCCCGGGCATATGAGTAGGCAATTTGATAATAACTATTCAAATAATTAAAATTAAATAATTTTAAAGAAAAAAAGAACCGACTTCACTTAGGATCCGCTATTCCAAGAGGAAGTGGCCGAGTTGCTGTAAAAAATAGTGAAATCACTATACGTGTGCCTATAATAGTTGAAGAGTTCCCTCTATTTCTCCAGGATCTCATCATCAGACCCCGACTTGGTGACAATGGGACCATCTAGGGGTTATACCTGTTCGAATAAAAAAAAAATTTTGAAAATCGGTTCACGATTCACGGAGATATCGAGTAACATACAAACAAAAAAAAAACAGTCGAATTGAGAACCTCCTCCTTTTTTTGAAGTCGGTTAAAAAGTAGACTGAATCAGGCTCCTGCTGCGTATATTCGAAAAACGGTTTTTCTTGAATAACTCGGCCATTTTTGATTTTAGGTACAGTACCTACCGGTCAAAAGTTTAAGTTCACTCTGCGAAATAAGGTTATCATATTTAATTATGTTCAAATATAGAATATGTTTTGTATTTCAAACGTTTAATTGTTTCCACGACTACCAAATAACAATAAAAATACCTCTTGGAGGAATCGTTTTATGTTATTCGGAAAATTTGATCAATTTAATATTTTTGTTCCGTATTTCCTATGAGATTTCGTGAAGTTAGAAATCATTTAAAATGGGTTGCAAAGCCGATTTTAGTGTCGAAACTCGTGCTGTTATTGTAACTCTGTCAAATGAGGGCTACACGACGCGGAAAATCGCTGAAAAAATGAAGGTTCCTCAAACCGCTGTCGTGAGTACTTTGAAACGAAAACAAAAAACCGGTCTTAATTGCAGTCGATCTCGATCAGGTAGGCCAAAAGTCACGTCTAAAAGCGAAGACCAATTTATTTGCGTGCAGAGCAAACGCCAACGTTGATATTAGTACCATGATATTAGTACTCATATATCGCCTTAACTGCAGAGTCACACTGATAATGTAAATAACAAAGATATCAAATAATAAATTATTATAGGTTATTAATTTATTGTATCAACCAAATAATGTACAAAGTCATGTCACACATTTCACAATTCATAATAATAACAAATTACACGTCACGATTGAAAAGTCCCCCCCGAGTTGATCCAGGCGCAAAGGTGCCCAACACACTCGCCGCATTACCACGTTGGATAGCGACGGACAACCTTTGCACCAGGAAAGAACCTGCGCGAGGGTCACCCCCTCTCTCAACAACTCGGCGCCCTATCTCCTTCATGAAAGCCAAAGCCTCTGACCCCCAGCAACCTGTCGTCTCACACGCAAAAGGGACAAAGTAATAATTGCCAGCCAGGGCAGAATACTTGTCCCGCTTTCTGTCCGCAGCGAGTTCCGCAGCGGCTCCCGCTGTCCGCACCGTACGGCTAAGGTGCGAGGCGGCGAAAGTGCTGACGCACGTGGCGTCCCACAAAAGGCACTTGCCTTTCTGCCATGGCACCAAAGTAAGCCCGTCTGGCCTTTTACCGTCAGTCCGACAGAGCCCCGGCGGTTCAAGCACACACGGGATATTGGCAGAAATTAAGGCCCTCCGGACGATGTCATTCAGAGCGTGGTGACGCGGAAATCTACCTGCGCAGCGGCCACAACTCAACGCGTGATGACCATTTGCCTCCACCATCGTGCCGCAAATGCATATATGAGGTTCACAAACATTGCAGCCCAGGCGAAGAGCAACAGCCACACGCATTGAGTCATTGTCCAGGAGAGTCCCGCAGTGAGGGGCAGGTAGAGCTTGCAACCACGCTCACGTGTCTGACCTTGACACCGACCTGAGTCTAGCCAAATCCACCCCCGTGGCCAAATTAATGAGCCGCCCAACCACGTCCCTAGCCCCAATCTCATCCCAAGCACGCTGTATCTGCGGAGACTCGGGCACGGACGCCGACGGGAAGCGAGATGTCCACTCTGACAGCGCATCATCCGCGAAAGGAATAGTGGCCCTATCTCCTTGATAATTAAGAATTTTAGAAACAAGGCCCACTACTCCATGCGCTGACGAAAGAAAAGCTGGCAATCCCACATCTCCCGCGCGCCGCAAACCCAAGCCTCCGTGACGAATGGGTAAAGACGCCTGGCTCCACTGGTCGCCCGAAAGGGACACGTTGAGGATGCATTCCGTTGTGTCCTTCAAGGCATCGTCAAACAGCGATACGTCATTAGGGCACAACCAGGTCGGGGCGGTTCTTAAAAGATACATTATCTTGGGAACCGCGAAGCACATTCTTAACAGCGTCAGGGCGACATGCGCATTAATAGCCTTGAGACGTTCCCGAGCCAGTAAGAGAAGCCGCCTCCTGGCCTCTATAGCGTCCGGGATAGCTTCTGGGAAAATTGGAGAACCCAAAAGAGTAAATGTCCCTTGTGAGAGCTCTTTGAGACCAGGAAGCAAATACTTTATAGAAGATATAGAGGAAGAAGAAGGAGGAGTGGGTCCGCAGCAGAAAAACTCGCACTTTGCGCCGTTCACCTCCAGTCCCAACTCCTTAAGGCGGCGAAATTAAGTCCTCCTTGACTACCTCAGGCCTCCCCCCCAAGGTCCCGTCATCCAGATACCACATATTGAGGGGAGACTTTAAAGATGCCACCACCTTATGTATTGCGAGACTGAAAACAAGCGGCCCAAGCGGATCTCCCTGCTGCGCGCCCACCCGAGAAAGAATTGGAGATTCATCATACACAAGATTAGAGGGAGAATGGTACACTTGGTACAAAAAGGGATATAAGCTGGGAATATTCTCTACGACTTCGGATAAAAGAACATCTCTCTCCACTGTATTAAACGCGTTCTGAAGATCCAATTTTACAACTACACAGTCCGCGTTCTCTGACTCTGTAACGAAAGTGCGAGTAGCATGGATTGCGGCTTCGCATCCCCTCGGCGTACCAAACCCCAGCTGAGGTTGAGGTTGAGGTTGGAGATATCCAGCCATCCGCTCCTTAACCGCCCGGCACCCTAGTTTCCCCACTAAACGGCGATATGTGCTCCCCACAGCTATTGGACGAATGCCCCCCTCTTTCTTTTTTAAGGCACACAGAGAAGCACCGTATAAATAAGGGCAAACATCGAGGTTAAGTTGCCCACTCAATAAAAAATTACATAACCTAACCAGGGACTCGAGAAGCCGTTGTCCGTTATCGCCTGCGGAACTCGAAGTCAACTCCTTTAAATGAGCTGGCCGAATCCCGTCTAGTCCAGCCGCTGATCCACTGTGAAACGACCCCAGGACATGGACTAAGAAAACTATTGACAAAGAAAATATTACACAATTACGCATGACATTCGATAGAACAGAAGTAAGAACACAAATTTAAACCTAAGTATGAAATTACAGATAATGACAATACGGCCAGTACTTTGGTAGGTACTCAACCTCTTTTGACAATTCTAACACTCCTCCTTAATTTCATACCTCTAGACCCATACCTCTTACACACAACACAAACTTACCCTTCAATAAAGCTTTAGTAAGTACGTCCGCCACCATTCGTTCTATCTCCAAGTACACTAACTGGATATGCCCATTCTCAACCGCTTCTCTCACATAGTGATGGCGCACATCAATGTGCTTTGTGCGTTGATGGTGCACAGGATTCTGCGCAATGGCAACTGCTGACTGGCTATCACTGAAGATAGTTAACTGCTTTTCTTGTTCTCCAGTGATCTCAGCAACAAATCGTTTTAAAAATATTGCCTCTCTGGCTGCTTCTGAGATGGCAACATACTCGGCTTCGGCCGTTGAAAGGGCAATCGTTTTCTGTTTTCTGCTCTCCCAGCAAATAGCTCCTCCTTTCCATAGGAAGACTAAACCAGGGGTCTATATTGGAACGCATAAATTCATCTTGACTATTTTTACTTAGCATAACAACCATTGGCATAACAACGTTTGGCATAACTATAGATCCGAATAGATCGATTGTCCTAATGGTTATACGCATAAGCTTGCAAATCCTAAGAGTTCTCCGTCCTATTGGTTAAATGTCATAAAATCCCCATGTCGAATCCATCCATACGCATAACCCAAAAAGCCTAAATCTGAATATCCTAAAAGTTACACGACTAATAAAATATGACATAATACTTACTTTTCTAAAGTAGTCTAATTCATAATCTCCACTACGCATAATCCGAAAAGCCTAAATCTGTGGCTTCTTCGTAATTTCGAGGTCTTTTAATTGGTAGTTGACTTATTTCAATAAAATTATTTCAATTGGTTATATTTCGTTATCGAAACTAAACGCAATCACGTCAGTCGGCTCACTCTCTACGATTATAGCTATGTGGGTAGTTTCAGATATGAAATTGTTTTTCTGATCGAATGGTTGATAGTCTGAAGTGCTTTAATTGCCTGTGTATATTATAGTATGGTGAAAAATGAGTGATACAGAGGAGACACTTCTATGCGAAGAATTTAAATAAACAAACAGAGGAGCATTAAACCTGTCTGTTTTCTTGGGGATCGCAGTTCTAACCTAACCTAACCCACTTTTGGCAACAGTTCGTTTTTTTAGGGGAAGCAGTTCTAACCTAACCTAACCCACTTCTGGCAACAGTTCGTTTTCTTGGGGATCGCAGTTCTAACCTAACCTAACCTAACCCACTTCTGGCAACAGTTTATTTTCTTGAGGGACACAGTTCTAACCTAACCTAACCCACTTCTGGCAACAGTTCGTTTTCTTGGGGGTCGCAGTTCTAACCTAACCTAACCCACTTCTGGCAACAGTTCATTTTCTTGCGGGACGCAGGGACATATATATTATAAAATTGTATTAAAGTACTACGTCGAAGAAATGAATTGCAATGTTTTGTAGTTGTGCCAATTAACATAATTTGAAACAAATGAGCGATTAAGTAATGTTCGTTGAATAGTATTTCTACGTAGTAAGATAAATTTTAATAAATAGTAGTTGAAATAAAATAATGCCAAACAATATTACTAGTACTAAAGTTTCGATGAATCGTTGTCAATGAAATAATATTCAATGAAAAGGTTGTCGACAAAACTTGGGTACGCCCTTTTCATGATAATCTCTACCAAGGCTCCCTTTGCTTCCGCCTTAGACTTTTAACCTAACCAATCGCTTCTAACTTTTACAGTTTGGTTTTTGAGGTTTCGCAGTTCTAACCTAAACCTACTTTTTGACGCAATTCGGTTGTGTTATCACAGTTCTAACCTTACCTAAACCTACTTTTCTGTAAACAGTATGTTTTTTAAGGTTCAGTATAAGGTTGTTAGGAGTTTCTAAATGAATAGGAACATATGTATATGTACGAGTATGTCCGACTTAGTATATGTTATGCACTACATATAGGACGTTCGGATTTTCTAAGTTAGTAGGAATATATTTTCGACTTAAGCAGTGCACTAGGATGTTAGGATTTTCTAAACTAGTAGGAATAAATGTTCGACTTAGTATATTTTATGCACTATTAGGATGTTATGATTTTCCAAATTAGTAGGATAAGATGTTCGAGTTAGTATATGTTATGCACATTGAAATTAGGCGAACTGAATTTTATTCTTCTTCATGTTATACCAGAACATTTTATGCTCATATAACGATATGAAAATTACTTATTAGGCGAATATATGCATTATTATAGTGACTTTTATGTGAAATGGCATTATGCCAATCGTGTTATGCCATGTGCAAATATGACAATCCATTTTATGCGAAAAAGAGGGCACCCCTAAACCAGTAAACGATTTCCTGTCGTAGGATGTAGCATGGCTAGCATCCGCATAACCAACTAGTCCTTTCATCTTGTCCATCTTTTTGTACTTGAGTCCTTGACTTTTTGTACCCTTTAGGTTTCTAAGCACTCGCTTCGCTGCGATCCAGTGTTCGTCAGTATAGCACGTGTTAAATTGGCTTAGATAAGTCACAGTATGTGCTATGTCCGGCCTCGTGCAGACTGATAGATACATAAGTGACCCTATAAGATTCTGATATGGTATGCCCTCATCAGGTTTGTGTGTTGCTCCTGGCTTTTCAAGCTTTTGACCAGGCACTGCGGGCGTTGACGCGACCTTGCAGTCAACCATACCAAAGGTTTTCAGTATTTTATCGACATAACTCTCTTGGTCGATTTTGATCGAACTATCACTTTGGGTTATGTGGATTCCCAAGATAAATTTCGCACGACCGAGATCCTTCATCTCAAACTTTTTCATGAGATCGGTTTTGACAGAATGTAGCTCCTTTTTATCATTCCACAAAATAAGGATGTCATCCACGTACACTGCGAGTATAATAATCTTTTTGTTACTGGATTTTATATAAACGCATGGTTCATTCTTAGATCTCATAAAACCTAATTGCAACAACTCATTGTTCAATTTCGTGTTCCATGCTCTAGGGGCTTGCTTTAGCCCGTACAGGGAACGTTTGAGTAAGCATACATAGTCCGAACTCCCTTCCTCAAACCCTTCTGGTTGCTTCATATACACGGTTTCAGATAAGTCTCCATTTAGGAATGCCGTTTTGACATCCATCTGATCAATGTGAAGGCGATTGTCAGCTGCCAATGCTAAAAGTGTTCTTAGCGAGCTGTGTCTAACGACCGGAGAGAAGGTTTCGTCATAATCAATGCCATATCTCTGGCTGAAACCACGAGCCACAAGTCGAGCCTTGTACCTTTTTCTTCCCTCCCCCTCGTCTTTGATTTTAAAGATCCACTTTGAATCAACGACGTTGCATCGCTCTGGTCGTTTGACTAAGACCCATGTCTTATTTTTCTTTATCGCATTCAACTCGTCCTGTATGGCGACTTTCAATTTGCCAACACTATCTTCTACTTTATTCACACTATCGGGCATAACGCAATTATGGTTGCGTGCTGGGCCCATAACCTGATATTAGTACCATGATATTAGTACTCATATATCGCCTTAACTGCAGAGTCACACTGATAATGTAAATAACAAAGATATCAAATAATAAATTAGATCTAATTTATTATTATATTTGTAAACTATTGACAAAGAAAATATTACACAATTACGCATGACATTCGATAGAACAGAAGTAAGAACACAAATTTAAACCTAAGTATGAAATTACAGATAATGACAATACGGCCAGTACTTTGGTACTCAACCTCTTTTGACAATTCTAACAAACGTACTCTAACTGCTCCAGAAATTTGCGAAGAACTCAACGCCACCCGAGAACAGCGAGTATCGGTTTCGACAGTGCAACGGCGTCTGCGAAACTATGGTCTAAAAGGTCGTATTGCTGCCAAAAAACCCTTGTTACGTAGTCAGAATAAAGTTAAGAGGTTGAAATGGGCCCAGAAACACAAAAACTGGACGTCTGAACAGTGGTCTAAAGTTTCATTTTCTGACGAATCGAAGTTTGAAATTTTTGGAGGGAGAAGTCGTCAATATGTTCGACGACAAGTAGGCGAACGAATGATAAAGCAATGCGTGATGCCAACAGTGAAGCACGGTGGAGGATCAGTTATGGTCTGGGGATGCTTTGCGGGTGATAAAGTTGGTGATCTCGTGAGAGTCAATGGCATAATGGATAAGAAAATGTATCATAACATTTTGCAACGTCACGCTTTTCCATCTGGAAAACGGATTGTAGGCAGAGGTTTTGTTTTCCAACAAGACAACGATCCCAAGCATACGTCGAAGTTGTGCAAAAACTACACTTCATCCAAAGAGAACCAAAAATAATTAAAATATATGGATTGGCCTCCTCAATCGCCCGACCTCAATCCGATTGAGTTGTTATGGGATGAATTGGACAGGAGTGTGAGAAAAATGCGGCCAACTAATAAAGAACAGCTTTGGGAATACCTATACATTTGTTGGAATAAAATTTCGACATCAACACTGCAAAAACTAATTACGCGAATGCCGAAAGTGTGTATTTGAAAGGCAGCATTGAAAGCAAAAGGCGGATATTTTGAAGAGTCTAAAGTTGGCAAAAACTGTTCTTTTTTGTTTAATTGTGGTTTTAAATTAGAGAATTACCTTTAATTTAGTATGTAATAAAAGATTATTAAATACTTTTATTAGTACATTGTGTTATAGCTTCATTTAACCGAATTTACAGAGTGAACTTAAACTTTTGACCGGTACTGTACAGTAAAACCGTAAGAACAAATATTTTAGGAAATTTGATTCTCTACGGAAAAAAAATCCAAGAACTAATTATTCACGGGTCAAAATCTATAATGACTGAACTAAATATTATTCGTACACATCACATTAGCCTTCACGCATTTTTGTTTAATCAAATAATCACAATCACAGTCGACATTGAGCAAAGTTTCCTGCTCTTAACAAAGTACATTGTCTTTTAACTACACATTCATATCATACCTGGAGTTCGATTTTTGAATCTCACCGGTGCCTTTTTTTGTATGCAGCCGATGACTATTTAGTACGAAATAAGTCACCCGGTGAGATTCAAAAATCGAACTCCTGAAGAACAATACAAATTGTCAGTAATAGTCATGCCTGACTGGAACAATAAGACAAAAAAAAAAACAAGGAACATGTTATACCTAGACTATATAACGTGTCTTAGAAATCACATTCCTCCAAAATACCGACTCAAATCTCCGAACAAACAGCATAAAACGAAATCCGCTGCGCTAGTGCGACGGGAACGCGATTTTGTATGCGCATGAATGATTGTGGCGCCATCTTTTAGGCCAGGGCTTTTTTTTCTTTTTTATGAATGGATCTATACTCCTTGCTTATATGAAATGTCTCTGGCTGATTCACTATTTTGACAGTTGACCGAGATGAGGTGATGTCAAATATTTTGAATTTAATATTTACAAGAGCCCTTTGCGATTTCCGTCCGAGACGCAGGGTAGTGCGGACGTCTTGGGATTAGTTTTTTTGCATTTTGCTCATTTTAGTAGTTCAGTGTGTAATATTGATAGCTTATTGTGCGGTGATCTATAAACGAAATGTGCAGCTTATGAAGAATTAGTCTCATAACGCGTGTAGCCACTCTTTGGTTAGAGGGACGGTTATCCTGGCTGGCCGCCACGTGTTTGTAATGAATAGCTATCACTTTACAAATAACAAGGCCTCTACCGAACAACGTTGCCTATTTTTATTACAAGTAATAAAAGTGAGATTTACGTATTCGCTGTGTGCATGATTGTGGCGCCATCTCTTGGGCAGGTGGTCAATCTCTTTTGTTCCTTTTTTATAAATAGGTTGTATTCCTTGCTTATATGAAACGTAACTGGCTGATTCACTATTTTGACAGCAGACGGGGGATTTGCAGTTTCATTTCTTGTCACATTGAGCACTGCGATCGTTCTCGTTGCCCCCACCATGCACTTCGCACATAGCGAGTATACTCGACATTGGCAAAATTCCCATTGCTTTAGACAAAAAGAGAAAGCCATTATATTAAAAAAAGAGCCCTTTGCAGTTTAATTCCTTGTCACATTGTGCACTGTGATTTATGACTGTGATCGTTCACGTTACCCCCACCCCCCACTCCCCACCATGCACTTCGCACATAGAGAATAGGAACAAAACATTGAGCCCCTTGCGTATGTGTATATTTTTTCACCTCACCAGCTCGAAAGAGGGTTCTTTGCTGCCTAAATTCAGTGAGCAAAATTCGATTTTGCTCACAGAGTGAGACAAAATGACCTTGAAATTTCTGCAGTAAAAAGAAAGAGAAACTAATATTTCAAACGTCATAATGTCGCTTTTTGAATAGCAGAACCCCGAAGAACACTAAATTAGCTTAGAAACTCACAGGACTAGCAAATCACAAGATTTGGCGCAGGCACTAGTTTCTAATCAATGTGATTACAATGTTTTGAAACGAAGCTCCTCCTCTCTTATTAAGTTAAAAATAGTCAAAAAAATTCAAAAGGGTCAAAAATTTCAAATATTACAAAATTTCCAAAATTTCAGAAATTTCAAAAATTTCAGAAATTTCAAAAATTACAGAAATTTCAAAAAAGTTAAAGTTTCAAAAAAGTAATAGTCAAAAAAGTAAAAAAAAAAAACAAAAAAAAATCAGAAAAAAGTCAAAAAGTCATACAAGTCAAAAGTAAAAAAATATATAAAATCACTTCTCTGTTCTAACCGAGTATTTTTTTGTATCGGTATTCGTATCTGTATTATTATCGGTATGTTCTCACCGCTGAGGTGAAAAGTTGTATGTGCAACATGAGACCAAAGTTATTTGCACCTCGTGCCTTTGAGTCGCTCACTACGCTCAAGATTCTAAATTAGAATCTTTCGAGACATTGCCGTCTAGGTAGGTGCAACGAAATCAATCGATGGATCAAAAACCGCAATGTATTACAAATCATAGGTGACTACGCTTACGTTTGTAGAGGCCTTAAATCATTCTTCTATTATAAAATCTTTCGCTTGCTCAGGACTCAAAATAAGCACTCGAAGCAAAAACTAACTTTGCTCTCTTGTTGCACAAATAACTATTACCGCTTTTAGGTTTACGTATGCATTATTTATTGTATGATATAAAATAGACATATTAGACATAATAATTATTTCGTATTAGTTCTAGGTAGTTTATATTTTTTACTAATGACATATACATACATTTACTAGTGTATTGTAGTATTTGTAGTTATTACCGGACTGACGTGGATGGTTAGGTTTTTCGAGAGTAGGTAAGCAATGTATGTAAGGTCTATTTTTTTTCACTGGTTTTGTCAAGGTTCTATGTATTATTTTTAAAAATTACGGGCCGACCGTACGGATCGAACATTATTATTAATACGTATAATACTTTCATAATAAAATATTTTTATTCGTAACATTTATAAGTATCCATACATTTTTCAATAAATTAATAAAGTAAAATATTTTTGAAGATTTCATTTATACTGTCTTCACTTATATTTTAAAATGGCGGGACTCATTACGGATCTATTAAAATAGACACAAAAGTATGTTCTAGACTAAATGAACCGAGCTACGCGGGCCTCGAGAAATAATAAAGCCCTTCATTTCTGACAGTTTGATAATGGAGTAAACCTACAGTTATCAAGTTTTCAATGGGTTTTAAAAGTACCAATAACTCAGTACAAAAGGGCTCTCTTAAGTCTTAAATATGGCTCTTTTGACTGACATGTTATATACTGTAGACAGTGTAGACGTAGGTAAATAATGGGTATTATTAAGGTCACGATTAAGAGAAAACACAGTGCACCACAATCCCAAATGGTGTAAAAATGGGCTTTCTTTTAAGGCCCAATTTTGGACCCTAGGTTTCGAACACATAGCTTATAATTACATACGCTTTCGTTTTGAAACCTCAGCCTCGGCATGTGAGCTTAGTTTTTTCCTCACTATTGGCGCGGTTAACCTTATTTCAAGGCAATAGTGGTGATGGTGAAAATAATCCTTTGGTCATGAATGGAATGAGTGGTCTAGTTGAGGAGCTCCGCCCGCTCGCGGTACACGTTGACTACGGGTTCGTCGTCCGGGAATTCCGATCGCTTCTCGTCGTTCGGGACGTACGCGAAACCGTCGAAGTGAGTAAACTCAGTCGCTATCACTTCTTCGAGGTGGTATAGACGAGTGGGCCGGTCTAATTCCTTTAGGTTCTCTGAAATATCATTGAAAGAGATAATGTTATGATATATGTAAATATTCAAATCAGGCTCTTATCAAGTATATGTTCCCATTTAAAACAAAAATACGAGGAAATAGGCTAAGTTCTATATTCTGGGAGCCCGCAGATCCAAACTTGCAACGATAAAGGTTTTAATTTATCAAAGGAAATAATTGAATAAATAACATAGGTTTTTTTAGGTCCCTGGGCGGGTTTAAGCTATGTTGTATACAAGTTAGAGCCGGTGATCCCAGAAACACCAGTTTTACAAAAACTATGGACATTTTTGTAAATGAAGGGTTTTGCACAATTCCACTGGGAGCGCATTATCCTAAGTATCTGACTGGAGAAATGGTGTCATGAACTCCATGAAGACAATGTGGACCTTTCCATAGCATGTAATTATATGTGAGCGGAAAATAAAATAGCTTTAGGTACGTTTAGTTATACTTCATGTTGCTGGTACGTTTAGTTCTTACCTTGTGGCACGTATCGCTCGGACTGGTCAGCCGCGATGACGTTGTAGAAGGGCTGCATGACGCCATAGTACAGGCTCTCGGCCGTCATCTGGCTCTGCCACTTGAGCGCGCAGTGCAGGTCCCAGCTGCGCACTATGCACACGTAGTCGTATCTGGTGTGGTAGCAGGTCATCCCCACGGCATACTTCACGTTGCTGGTCCGTTTTCTTACAGAGAACTGGAATATAAGGAGATAAAAAACGTGACATAGACTTCGAAGCGGTAGGAAATATTAATGTAAGTTTACGAGATTCACTCTTGTCGAACTCGCGGAGCGTAAGCGAAGTGCGTTCTTACAAACAACTCCAGACCGAACTGTCACCTGGCTACTGGGACGTCTCGGCATTTGGATGGCTTTTTGATTTCGATAGTTTGTCTGACAATAACTTTAGTAACGTTTTTCTCATCTTCATGAAATTTCTTGGGGCTGTAGCAGAGATACATAAAATTTGTAAGTTCATATATGAGCAGGATCGATCAAGTGGTTACGGAGCTAGAAGGAGAAAAAAAATCCTCCTTGAGGTCTTGTTATATTGGTCAACTCGTTTGCAAGTAAATCGCGAGTTCTCAGTTCGAGGCGGACTATTAGTTTAAATAATATCGAAATTGAAGTGAGATCAAACGCTGCTATTGGACTGAAGGTAAGACACATACAATGTGTATTACGCAGTTGGCGTACAATTGCAGTTGAAAGGTAGTTCGTCCGTCTACAAAGTTGATATCACGTATATCAAAGGTAGACAGGAAGCTAGGAGCTTAGGGCCAGTGTAACTGCATTTGAACGTCAGATATAAGACAAAGAATCAAATATTTAAGAAACATAATACTTAAGTAAATATAGCGTATTTGTAACAAGAAATCCTAATTTCGGTTTTAAACTTACTCGTTTCTTATAGCAATCGACGGGTACTTCATTCCTGGAGAGGGCCCTTATTATTTCAATATGAGGAGTGCTCAACTGCAAAATAAATTCACCAATTCCAAATTCACAATTAATTTGCACCTGTATATGATGTACAGTCGCCATCAAATATATCGGAGCGGCCAGGGTACTCAAAAATATCTGAACATGCACTCTATCGCCGGACAATAGAGGCGTTGTTCAGATATTTGTGACCACCTTGGACGCTCCGATATATCTGATGGCGACTGTACACATACGATAAACGTAGCCTAACGTAGGCTGTTTAAAAAGGCCTATGACCAGCAATTTCTGTGTCTACTTATATGTATATTTTTCTTAAAAATATGTTTTTTTTTTAAACAGCGATTACAGGTTACTACAGGCAACACAAGGTTAGAAAGAACGTCCGCTTTTAAATGAACACTTGTATCTTTATCGAGTAGGCCACTGGTGTACGTTTTAGCATAACATAACTTACGTGTCTCAGGTTGAGAGGCGAGGTCATCGCCGACATGTGGGTTGGATCAAGTAAATATGGCAGGAAATTCTTGTATGAACTGTGTGTACTGCGGTTTGAACCCAGGAAATCCAGTAAGTGCAAAGCGTTCAGTGTATTCCTAAAAAAGGAATATAATGGTTAATTATTAGGTAGGTATACAATACAATACAATACAAATACTCTTTATTGAACACCTCAAAAACAAAACCAGTACAGGAAAAAAATAAAAAATTATATAGAAAAATAAAATAGAATAGATTATATTGGTATAGTAATGAAAATGAAAATATGAGAGTGAAACTCATTTGGATACTATTTTGAGGGGACCCTGACAAAACGCGATTTAAGCGGGAAAGCGGATAGTGCTAGAAATCATATTAAAGGTGATCGTATTAAGTTGGTTCTACTGTATTTAATTTGATACATGCACATGCAGACTTGGTTTGGTAACTACATTTGGCACACCACACCTGATTGGTGCGAAATGCGTTAAGAAAATGATAATCAAACTTAAAGGTAAGTGAGACATCGCCTTGCTTTGATGCTTTCTTTCGTATTATCTCTTCTTATTATTATTAAGTACGGTTCACTTTAATCTTTTTTAGGTCCAAAACGTCTACAAGGGTTACTTTCAAGAATAAACAAAATAATCACTCAGGCCTTGCTTATATTCTGTAATAAAATAGTTACCAGTTCCGAATAGCGCCCATGCTCATGTGGAACGATGAGCAGATGTACTGCAGCAGGGAATCCGGGCAGTATCTGTAATTAGTTGTGGGACCGTTCTGTGAGAACGGGCAGCGGCGGCGCCGGTTCAGCTCGCCGCTGGACGGCTCCACTGTGAACACCTGCAAGCATGGTTAATGCACATAAATCTACTGTAAATGTTTTTGTTACGTAATATGCATTCGATATTAAACCTTATGCCCTGGTTATAAGTTGCATGTTAGCTTAACTGTTAAGCTTGCAGGATTGTTGCAATAAATAAATAAATATTACGGGACAATTTTACACAAATTGATCTAGTCCCACAGTGAGCTCAATAAGGCTTGTATTCTGAGTATTTACAAGATGACGATGTGTATAATAGTAGATATATATACATACATAGAAAACATCCATAACTCAGGAATAAATATCTGTTATAAACACATAAATAAATACCCTAACCAGGATCGAAACCCGGGACGTCCTGCTTCATAGGCAGGGTCACTGCCGACTAGGCTAGGAGGCCGTCAAATACCGTTAAATGAACCCACAACAAGGTGTAAGTCTCACTTTAGCGTAAAATAGCGTCTACAAAAACCTTTGAGTTTGGTAGGTTTACTGGGATTCACATTCCACCTGCAGCATTACAGAAATAAAAACATCAAGAAAAATTCTGAATTTGGCAGGTGTCTGACAGGCGGCGATCTGCGAGTAGCGATGGGGACTCTTGTCAATTTAAAAAATTCCTCGCCGTGCATTAATAAATCATATAATTTTTATTTGATCTCTACCTGCGGGTTCTTAGGATCCGAGTTGTCACGCCACTCCAAAAACAGGTGGTTGGGGAACGCTATCAGCTCGCAGTTGACGCCGCATCTCTTCGCCACCGCCTGGTAAATTGCAGTAACCACAAGCACATTGCCACATTTATTGTCGAGGACCTAAAAGCCAAATAAAGATTGTATAATAATAAAGCCATTTATTCCGAACATAAAACATTACATTTCATCTACCCGGGACCCTAAAAGTAGTTGATACAAATATAAATTATGATTATTTATATACTCACAATTTATAATCGTATCAACTAGAGCTGAGATTGCTATTGTGAATCTCAAATAAGCCCGGGAAAAGCGCCGAGGGTCATGAAGTTACGTCGAACCAACGTTCGCGCGTTCTAACCTACACGCAGAGACATCTATTGATGCGCAGGGTAACTAACGTCCAAGATTTAAATGTTTCAAAGCAAAAATTATGTGCTTCTTCTTTGGAATAGCTGTGGCTCTTGATTGTAAGTTGAAAACATCAAAGCAAAAATTAATCTCTCTTGCCTAAAAACTTAAAAATCTCAAATCTAACTTTTGGTGCTACTTCTTTGAATTAGCTTTGGCTCTTAGCTGTAGATTGAAAACATCAAACCAAGA
Source organism: Pammene fasciana (assembly GCA_911728535.1). NCBI lineage: Eukaryota > Metazoa > Arthropoda > Insecta > Lepidoptera > Tortricidae > Pammene > Pammene fasciana. Next base: position 11,711,804 of record OU452278.1, on the reverse strand, counting down.
ACTAATCGATCTTACGTAAACACATAAAACTCTTAAAGGAAAATGTTGGTGCTTTTTTGCCGTAAATAATTATTATCTTAACTCAAATCATTACTATTCGCTTTAAAAATAGGTAAAGTTAAAGCTAAATAATTTTAAATCTTCTTTTAAAAATCATGATATTTTTAACTCAAGTCATGTTTATTGATCTAAGGTATTTATTACTCTCTTTAAGAAACCGCGTGCAAGAGAGTTTTGCGTTTTGAATTAAGATATTATTTCTATCTGTGTAGTCTCCCATATCAATTTTGGTAGGTTTGGTAGTCAGCATCAATATTATCTTCCTACACGAAGGCCGCAAAAATATGAGACACGCTCTTATTTGTAGAGCCATAGGAGCGCGTCAGGGCTCCTCTACATGATGGGCCATCATAGGGACGCAGCTATGCGTTAGAGCGAGCTAACGATATTGCGATCTCGTTCTGTCGTATAGCTGCGTCCTTATGATGGCCCATCATGTAGAGCAGCCATCAGATATTTTTGCGGCGTTCGTGTAGGATGAATTGGATGATACTATTGACGCTGACTGTACAATAATACGAATGGATCACTAGCTGCTGTAATGATTCTGTTCTGGAACAATAATATCAAACCAAAAAAGAAGATTAACGATAGTTGTTCAAACGTTAAAGTGATTAGCAGTAATACCTATATGAAACAATAAGAATTTCATTTTAAAAAACACGCATTACAAATGGCTTAAAAAAAAGTATTGATGCCAACCTTGACAATATCCAGTGTGTCCAAATTAGCTGCAGTGGTAATGGCCATATGCCTATCATGATACACCACTTGCGTGACCGCCGACAAAATGTCTCTTTCCGTTATTCGTTGCTTCTCTTCGTCGTCTTCCACGGCTGCCTTCTTAATTTCATCTTCACGCAAAATAAGCTTTACTTTCTCAACCAAATCTTTTATCTGAAACATATGAAATTAAGTAAATTTGTATAAAACAATGTACACAAAATTAATCATTATTATTAAGGTCTCCTTGCTAACCATGTCAGTGGTAAATATTATTTTTCTTATAAAGAAGACTTTATCAAGATGTTTCTTAAAATAACTTAAATGATAACTATGTAGGGATATTTAAATAGGTTTACCAGTATTTGGAAAAAAGTGAATAGTTAAAACACTCTCTCTGTTCCTAGTCTCTTTCCTTTACAAAGTGGGAAAACGCTGGGATTAGCCGCGAACGCACCACGGCACGGAGAGTTTTAAAAACATGTAAATTACCACTTATTATTGGTGGGCCACTTGCAGAGGCACTGACATGATTAGCTGGCAGTGGCAGTCTCCACCTCACAATATATTTTACATGAAATGATTGTAATCTTTACCCTTATTTCAATATTTTCATCAGGGTGTATGTGGAGGGTGTCAACCCACTGAATGAAGAAGTTACAGACAGCCTCGGGCGCCAGTTCGTTGTTCACGTGGGCCCGCACCCACTTCAGAGATAAGAATGTGTGAATTAAATGCCTCAGAACCATCTTCGCATAGTGCATTTCCGTCAAAGTGAATGGCCTGGGTTTAAAAAGGTTAATATCAATGACTACAACCTAATGGCTAAATATAGATAAATTCACAGAAGCTGGTTGTGTACACTATAAATGCTTACTAATGTGCAGATACAGTGGGGGGGTGCAGTAACAGGGGCAATTGTCCCCCTGACATGCAAGTTTTGAATACTACAGGGCTAATAGATGCAGTAAACCACAAGATTTTTGTGAAGGAAATATTTTATTAAGAGAAGGAATACTTACTTGTTTACTGTCTTGCAATTATTATTAAGCATAATATTGCCTTTCCTGATTACATCTTGTAAAATATATATGGCAAAATTAAAGCTGAATCTGTTGACCAGGGCTGCTTTGAAAAAAGGTCTTACATCCTGTATATTTATATCATTATCCTGCCTATAAAAAAAACACAATACATGTATGGTTTATACCTACCAGATGACATACTTAAACCTACTAATATTTAGCTAAATGTGAAAAATGAATAAAGATTAGCAGTTTTCCTAAATGATATTTGTGTTTTTTTTTACATCAAATAAACATTTTTCTGTTTTGTTTTATTTCATTTCATAATAGCTTTGACTGCAATATGTGACACTTCTTCTGAAAACATATCATTAAGTGTCCAGCGCTTACTCTTATGATGCTCAAATACAATATTAAATCTGTACAAAGTAGACTATAAGTAGGGCTTGTAATCCGAATATTTCAAATAGTTTCCATACCACTTACTATTTGAAATAACCATATTATCCAGATAATTGTGATAAAGTTATAAATTCCTTCCGCCAAATGATACCTTTTCCGGAAAACTGTCATATACATATAGACCTTTAAATATTTAGATATTGGATTAACTCATAATATCTACAAACTTTCAATACCCATAAAACTGTGGTGACATAGCAATTAGCTCCAAATACACTTGCTTCTTCACTGTGTGAAACCCTTTCAGTTCCATCAACCAATCACCATCGCTATATTCTTCAAGTATCTTAAATAAGGGTTCTGGCAACCTGAAATAATCCACACTCTTGTTATGTTTTCTTTCTTAACTTGTATACTATAATAGCAAATTTAATAAGATTCAAACTTACGTTCGTTTAGTCATATCTTTCCATAAGTACTGATTACTCCTCACGAAGTCATGGAATCGCTTGCAAGTTGCACCGAATCGTAGAATATCGCGGATATCATTTCTATCCAGTATCAATGTTATCATTTCGTTTGGTAGACTTTTAATTGCACAGGTTTCTTCTTCCATGTTTTCTATTATATTAGATTACTTACATACAATAATTATCACAAATAAATACAAACGGAATAAGCGGTCTATATTTTTTATTACAAGTGCTTACTGTATTATTTTACGAGAAAATATATATTTCATCAACAAATACAACGACCAAGCCCCATGTAGAGTAGAATCCAGACGAATTGACTTTTCTTGACATTGACACTAATGACAATAAAATTTTCAAAGGTACGTTCCGAACATAGTAAATTTAACTGCTGATGTTTGACTTTATTGCAACTTTATTGTAGGTATAAAATAGAATAGAATAAATTGGGTATTTTTTTTATTTTATCGTGTATATTAAAACCATTTCGAAATGGGTGATCCTTCGATAAAACTTAAATAACATCAAGAAAAGGTACGCCTTCTTATTTGCTATCGGAACGTTTTTACTACTTTTTAATAGTCTCCTATAAACAACTGTTTTGATCGGTAATAAGGTTCAACTGTGGTTAGGGAAAAAGTGTAAGAATTAGATCCACTTTATATAAATTCATGCACTGCACCCAATGATTTTATATATACTAGATAAGCAATCAGCACTCCAAATGTGGCACAGTAAAAGCCGGTGCAACGCAACTAATTTTGCCGAAGAGAGCCGAGCCCGAGCCGAGCGAAGCCCGATCGTTCCGACGAGTATATTTACAAAGGACTAACAAACGTTTCGTTAAAATATTACCAGTGTAAGTGAGACTAGGGATTAAGCTTAAATGCTACAGCATGAAGGTCAACGAACTATAGGCACAATCGGCGATAGGAAGTAAAGGTTTCGTAAATTTAAACCGAACTGACAGCATTGAGGCATAAGGCTAGTGGAGTAGTTGTTGTTTTTTTTAAATTACGAAACTCAGAAAATTATTAAAACTTATTTAGTAAATTTTATTATTATATTATATTTTATAATGTTGAATCATTTTTTATGGTTCCGTGGCTAAATTGGCAAAAACGGAACCCTTATTGTTTCGTCATGTCCTTCTGTCCGTTCGTCCGTTTTTCCGTAAGTATGCCACAGACATTTTGAGACGTATCCTTATAACATTTTAACACAAGGTGTATTTTAACACAAGGCGCCACTAGTGAAATTGCTAAAAAAATGATTTGAACATTATCGGTTAAGGAGTTTTTGAGTGATCTCCAAAAAACTACGTACATAGGCAGATACGACCTTGTGATATAACTTGTGATTTTTATAAATAACTCTCTGTTATGCGTGGTCCGACACGAACTTTAGCCGGTTTTTGTAAAATATACCTCAAATGATACCGTAATATCCTCATATCTAATCCCAAGAAAGCAATTATGTAAATATTTTCGTTTATTATTTTTTCATTATTTCAAAGAGTGATCTGTCAATTTTTGAATTAAAGATTTAAAAAGAAAGCATGAAATACTATGTTTACCGAGCTATTGTGTTTCTTTTGATTCTAAATTTGTCTTGAGCATGTACTTCGCCCCCGCATGGGCCGCATGCCTGCTTCCCTTTCTGCTCGCTCGGCGGCCGAAAAACTCAATAACCCTCACCCGCCACCCATTGTGCCCGTACGGTTTACACCGTCAGGAATACGTTAGGTCAGAACGCAAACAAGTAAACATAACCGACCGTGTGCAGTTTTCATTCCATTCTGGAGTCGAATCAGGCAACCGATCTGGGTACCTGACGTTTGCCTACAACTTTTAACATTCGCCTCACAAACTTAGGTAGAAAATCCGCCCGAGAGCATGTCGGGCCCTCCTCAATGTTGGGTTCCGTATTTGCCGGCCCGTCACAATACACAATACACCAAAAACGGTTTAAAACTCAACCTGTTGGAACTATGTCCCTAGTTGTCTACAGAACCCCAAAATAGTTATTTGTTATACAAGGGGTGAAAGTTGTATTTTACGTGCGAGTGTTATTTGAAACACGAGCTAGCGAAAGGATTCTATTATTGACCAAAAATAGAATCCTGAGCGTAGCGAGTGCTTTAATACACGAGACGTAAAATAACTTTCACCCGTGTATAACACAAAACTTTTCACCTCACTACAGCGAGGAAAATAAGAAAAAGGGTGCATTTTGCTCGGTTTCCCGTAATTCCTCAGGTGTTTAATACTTCTTCATCACTCGAATCACTAATTTTTAACAAAACAACCTAGAAAAACATGCGAATATTTAACGTTGATATGATGGATGAATTGAAATGAAAAGTTTTGACGTAAAAGGTTTTATTAAATGTCAGATGCGTTTTGTTCGTACGTAGACTTATTCGGCTGTCAGAACAATTTATCCGTTTTTACAAAAAGAATGAAGATTAATGTTGAATGCTGATATTTATGAATTAAAATAAAGTTGTAAGACTGTATTAAGTGTTTTTACTCGATGCAATTCATTAATTGCGATGTTAAAAATTCTGCACTTTTAACGTTTTACGTTTTGTTAGCTGTCAAATGTCACTTAAGCCACTTGTCACTTATGTCAAAACTCTTTCACCACATGTGGATAAAAAGCGATTTTCACAATAGATATTAAACAAACAAAAAGGGCTTTCCGAGCTAGTGAGGTGAAAAGGATTAAAAAGGTTAGGGGGTCACAATTAAGTATACATAATAAACAAATTAAGTATACATAATAAAGTAATTGATCCAAGAGCGACTCCATTGCTCTTATGTGCCATGTGATTTTTGAACGCCAGATGAATGACAGGTGACATTTTATCATATCTTTCTTCTAATTTGTAATACAACCTTAACGATGTTAAATAATTCGCACTGGCCGGCTACACATTTTTTTGTGCTATATTTTCGGAAAATCTTGTTTGTGTCTGCGCCTCTATTATATTAGGTTGATTTGTGTAAGATTGTCCCCAAATATTTATTTATTTATTTATTTATAATGACTGCACCATATCATATCCGGCTCGAAGGACCATATTGTTTTGTGGTTGAATAAAAAACTACCAACTGCTGACAGCACAGTCCTGATATGATGTCAATAGGCACCTACTTATTATCTCACATTTATAAACTTCATTTTAGCCTGGCTAATAAATTGTAATTGTTTATAATACTATACACGACATAGCAGTTTAATGCATGACGAATTTAATTGAGCGAGTCAGGCAATGACAATTATTTAACACTAGCTACTTATATTTCTTAGGTTCCGCAGGTAGCAAAAGCAATAGAATAGTTATCACAGATCACGGTACTGTGGTTTGTGGTAGGTACAGAACGTGTAAATGCTTACGTATTCCTTTAGTTAACATAAATCCAATCAAAAACGTATTTTTTAACTTAGACGTGTTAGTAGGAAATTAAAACAGCGCCATCTATCGAGTTGAAACCTGTTTTAGAACCATTACTGGCATAAAGAAATAAGAAATAAGCTTAGAGTGCTCACTCCATACCTACAACACAACTGGGTATATTAACCCGAAAGCTTGACATTATGAAGGCATCACGATTAAGGGGACGACTGAGAGCGGAGCTGGTATAGGTATAGGTATTATCAAGTATTATGTACCCGTTTACGTTGTGTTGTAAAATTTGTATTCACGCCCCCTACCTACTCCTCCCTTGGTCCCCTTAGTCGTCATGCACTCATAATATCAAGCTTTCGGCCCATAACCAGTTGTATAGAGTGAGCACTCAAAATTGCTGGTGTATTCCTTATCATTCACTTATCTGAAAACCACAACCGTGTTGTTCCCAGCGACTATTTCCATGTTGAGGGCCTATTAAAATAATTCCTCTACCCTCCAAAGGGCGCCGTCATTCGTTGTTAGGCCAAAGAGACGTCTACCTTTGTTGATAAAAGTTAGGATGAGAAACTTAAGACATATGCATTTAGTTAGGTACAATTTTTTTCTGGACATCACACAATTTTTGCAACTGTATTTGTGCTCTGACGAAAAAAAGTTCATATCATAACTTTTCCTTTTTTGAAGAATGATCAGCTGCGCGTGTTTGACGATAGACTCCTAAAAGCTTAGGTAATCGGCTTCATGAATCAAGATCCGTATCTATTAAATTATCGTTTTTGTCCAAATCAACTCGTAACAGGCGAGTTAGTATTGATGTTTCCATTATTTGTGACAGATGTTAAGTCTAAATGTGTATTATTGGAGTCGTAGCAGCAGGAAATCATAAATCATGTAAAATACAAAGGATTTGAAAATACACTCAATTAAAAAAAATGGCGTTTGTCTACAGTTGTTGCTTTTGGTTTTCTCTACGTTTAGGAGGGATTTTGATCGGCATATTTTCTTTAGTAAGTCATCCAGAAACATTTTTATAGCTATCAGTCAAATTAGTCATATCCATGTTAGTGGTCATATCCATTTAAGGGCTATATTAAGATGCTTTTATCAAAACTCCCAAGATGTCACACGCTCGTTCTTGGCGGTTTAATAGGGTAATCTTATTAGGTAGTCAATTTCCTACTTAAGTGTTATTTATTAATTTAAATGCCAAACGAACACAGTCCAAATTTTAAACCTTTTATTCCTAAAATACGAATATAATCAGTTTAATGAAGGATTGTAGACTGAAATCGAAAGGTTTTGCACAGAACAAAGTGACGTCATATCAAAATCAATATTGTGAACTGTGAGGTAATGTTATTATTCGCCTATGCAGGTGCAGGCCTTGATGGTATTGATCGCATACAGCCTGGCCTACACACACCCTGAGGCAGCTAAGGATGAGATCGTGACGTGGACCCATAACATTATATTGATTTATACAAAGGATTATATAGATGAATTTTTGACACGTAATGTACCTAGCTATAACTAGATTTGAATAATAGCATGCCTGCGTCTTGGTACGCGCCTAAATTTAATTGTAATCGCAAACATTTAATAAGAGTACATATATGATATAACTTTCTCCGCCCTTTTACCCTCTTAAAAGTTGATTTCACGTTCTTCCCCGGTATTTATTTATTTACAAAACAAAATTTTGTAGGTAACAGGCAGACAGAGCTACTTTCGTATACCGTAATAATAAGAAAATGGGTACATAAATAATATGTATTTTCGTTTCCAGATTTTGAACGGTACATCACTCTCGGAATAACTGTTACGTGTTTGTATATAGTAACATGTATATTATTCATTTACGGGGCATATACGGTAATATATACATTTATATATTTGTTATATCATAGAGTAACTTATATAGTAGAGCAGCACAGCCTAAGAACTTTTTGTGGCCGTCTATATCTCTATAGTCTCTGGTTATATTTAATCATTTAGCTAAATTGGCTACCTGATGAGCGAATTAATGATGTAACAATAAGAAACTGTCATAATGATTAAATCTTGGTATCTAGACACGAAAGAACAAAATTAAATTAAAGGGTGTCATTCAAGTGCCCACCCTACACTACACAACACCCTTTTAACCCAATTACCTACGGCGATTAAGGATTTCTTTCCGCACATAATAGTAATAGTAATATGCCCTCTTTTTTGAAAGGCACTCGTCATAATAAAGGACACATCGCTCCATTGATCGAAAACTCGGTTCAATAATCACACAAGCGTATCCAGTATACCTACCCACATTAAAGGCCTCTACAAACGTAAGCGACTAGTCACACCTGCGATTTTTAATACATTGCGGTTTGTGGTCCATCGATTGATTTCGTTGCATCTATTGAGTTTTGTGTCAAAATTGCGCCGACGCCGATTGTAGAGGCCATCAGGTACCATTGGTTTTTAAAGGGTAGGCAACGCGCATGTAATACCTCTTGAGTTACAGGCGTCCATAGGCTACGGTAACTGCTTACCATCAGACGGGCCGTATGTTTGACTGCCACCGTCGTGATATATAAAAAAAAAACCCATCGCCCATACTGTTAATGCCCATTGGTGGACCTTATACCTTTTGGAATAAGGTCCACCGATGTACCTGATGGTACAGTTAAGAGTGTTGCTGTTTGTACACACAAGTAGATAGACTATTAAAATGATAACCCTTAAGTAGCCCGGGTAAAGAAAAGGTTAGATGTTAGAATTTAAACACGTCTTTTCGTCAACAGTTCCACAACGTCCTTCTTATCGGATTCATCCTAGCGGAGCTCGTCCGTCTGATATTGTTGTCGGTGGTGGTGGCCACCGGGTTGCTGGTGCTGAAGCAAAACACCATGGATATTGGACTTCTAATCGGCGCTAGTGTCGCTGGCGGATTTCTTCTTTGTAAGTGTTTTCGGTCTTCCAAAAGCTCAGTAATAGGGGAGACCGGGGACGAACGTAACATCTCTTTATTTTATTCTAGTTTTAAAAAGGTCTGAATTAGGTGGCACACCATACATGTATAATTTTTGATACTACAACGTAAAATTGTACTGGATCAAGGATCACGACATTCACGATCGCCTACAGCACTGAAGTAATACTATAATATTTTGGTATACCTATAGCAACTCGTATAGAAAAGAATGATACAATAGTGCATACCTACATTTATTGTACGGAATATCATTTCATATTTACCAGTTGGTTTTCGGTGAAGGAAAATATCGTAAGGAAACCGGAACCAATCCCGATAAGGCCAAGTTTCCCCTCTCGGCTGGAAGGTCTGATGGCAGTTGCTTTCGTGAAAAATAGTGCCGACGCCAATTCATGGGATTAAGTTGTCAAGCGGACCACGAGCTGGGACATGCGCTAGGAACTAGGAAGAGGAAGATTTTATAACGAGCATCATACTGTTTAACAATTCCCAGCGATTCTCAAACTTTTTTGGAAAGCGAAATATTTGACGGAGCTCCAAAATCATAAAATAAATTATAAGTACTCATGCGCTAGACAGACAGAGGAGCTGGTTTATGTTTTTTTCTTAAGTATTCTCGCGGAGCCCCTACAGAGACTTTGCGGAGCCCTAGGACTCCGCGGAGCACACATTGAGAAATGAACTAACCTATCTATATTGTGTATTTTAGTGGGAATGTTCTACCTCTGGGTATGCGCCCTGAACTTGCCCGTGCTCATAAACGAGATGGAACGCGACGAGCAGGCGGCGACCATCGCCAAGCTGCGGCAGGTTCTCGAGATGACCAACTCTCGCGCCGCTCAGGGCCTGGACGACCACATACCGCTGGCCGACAGGAGCAGAGGACCTATATACACAGTGCCGCGGAAAAAAGGAAATGAATTCGTCTCACGGATTCCTGTTTCCTATTATTCAAATGTGCAATAATTACAATTCGAAATAAAATAAAATGCGATGCTTATATTACACAGGTTCGATTTTCCAAATGGGTCAGTGAGGCCAGTAGTAGATCCCATGATGTTATTGCTACAAATAAATGGGATGCCTATCTTTTTAATATCTGACCACTGACACTCACAATTCCATGACAAAAAAACTTATACTTACTGAGAAAAATGTAATAAAAATATATATACTGATGTCAGTCGATCAAGTTTCTATTAAGATTCAAAAGTGTCTTACAGTTCCTAAGGTCGCTCGACCTTAGGTTACGGCACTAGAAAAGCCACAAATCAAGAATTACGTTTTCCATACGTACCATTTTCGTAATATGGGATGCGGTACTGCCCTCACTGACTCATTTGGGAAATCCATCCTGTACAGACGTAATTTCCAAGATCCATTTGCCTTATCGCCGCTGTAAATTGTGGCATTTATTCAGTATATTTATATTTTAGAATTTAGAGCAACTCCTTGTACTGGAATAAAATAAGTAATTTGGTATATTTTAGACATAAATTTCAATCTGATAATTGAGCCCTCTTCCTCGGGCGCTCTTTAGGCGCACATTGACGTAGGGGAGGCCTGTTCCACCGGCCGTGATGCTCTCCACCGAACCCAACATGCGGTCTAAGTCTCTCACTGTAATTCCCTACAAAAAATGTAACAAATAATTAAAATTACTAGATTAGTCAGTACACTCAGTACTTATACACTATATAACTTACATATTATACTGATCTTGTAAGTAAATTACTTAAGCAGAGCTTGTAAGTTATACCTAAACACAGTAAACACTGAATACATAAAAATTTGGTTTTTAATGTCATTTTTTTACTCAATACTTAATTAAATTTAGATTAGGTAATTAGTTAATTACTATTTTGTTAAGTTATGAAAGTATACCTACATACCATAGAGTAACTTATATAGTAGAGCAGCACAGCCTAACTTTTTGAAGTTCAAGTCAATTGCGCCCTCTGTCCGAAAGCCCCCTAAAGATACCCAAAATGTAAGAGGAAATGTCACCTGCACTGCTACTCCACCTGGTAACAAATAGCGTACTAGTAGTACACTAGTAAGCTACTAGGTGGAGTAGCAGTGCAGGTGACATTTCCTCTTACATTTTGGGTATCTTTAGGGGCCTATATAAGTTACTATATGTACATACTTAACATGCATTACATACAAGTTAGTAAGTCTATGTAACTACAGGGTGTAACAAAAATACCGTTCAAGGCCTTAATTTAATGGGTATATAAGAAAAAGTAGGAGACGAATGACGCGAATTTTTTTTGCATGGGCTACGTCGTCAGTCCCAGCTGGCCAACCGGGCCAACCCTCCATACAAAACCATTCTTTTTGCGTGATATTTTTTTTCTTAGTTTTTCATAATTTGAATAAAATACCAATTATTACGCCCTGTAATAGTGAATAATAAAACGCCCTCAAAAGGATAATTTTTGTTTCACCTTGTTAGAATAGTAAAAACAAGTTTTTATTAATTATACTTACTCGAATGGGTATTTGCTCAGAGTTAGAATAGAATATTTCTTTCACTCTTTTCTTAAACGGGAAGGACATGGCGTTGACTTTGGTGCGCCAGGTCAGGCGGGCTCCGTGGCTGTTGCCGACCACTAGGTCCTTTGCCAGGCACGACGACACAATAGCCAGCAGCAGGATAATTGTAATATATTTCATAACAATTATCACAATTATAATTAAAAATAAACTCCGGATGTCTCTATCTACACACGGTTATACCCGGTGATTCAACTCGTATGACTCGCGTTTGTGTGCTTTATATTGTAATAAATCATATCTGACACCTCTCGCGTTATCAACTCTCCATTACCTACCAGTGTAAACAAACAGTTTTATTAAATTTCCTTGAAATGTGTTCGATGTTCTTTATTTTATGTATAAAAAAAAAAACATCAATATAGATTTTTAGAAGTTGGTAAATACAATCGATTCGAGAGTTTGTATATTATTTAGTGTAATACAGGTGGCTAAAAAAGAACTAAATTCCCATTGGCTGTAAGGTTTTGGCTCGCTACCAATCCCCCCTAGATGGTTTTGGAATCTCTCAGATCGATTAGGTTTTTGGATATTTGTATGGCCATTGAGCGGCGGCGGTGAGTAGGTAAAACCTTACAGCCAACGGGAATTTAGTTCTTTTTTGAAGTTAACTATTAAATATGCGATACGATAAGAAGCGAAGGACAGGATCCCATAAATGACGTCAGGTTAGGTTCAAGGAACAAAGAAAATTAGTTTCGAAAGTCTTTTTAATAGTCACAGTGGACAAGATAACAAGCTTGTTACATGTCATATGAAGAATTTGGTATGTGTTGATAACAATAATATATAATTTACTGTGGATAATAATAATAATACATTTGGTAAGTATATATAGGGTTTCATAAGAAGTGTGTTGAGATAAAATCGAAATATGTTTTGTGGGTATTTTTACACAAACTGAGATTTACGATGATATAATATAGACTTTGAAGAGGACTCAACTGCAGAAGGCGTAGTATCTCAACCTCGGCGCGTACCGTACCTTTGATTTTACCCCAACCCAAACGAAGTTCTTACTGAATTGTATGTCAAAGTATTTAAAAAAAAATATAATTAATACTACAGCAACCATAACCCTAAACTTTTCCAGAACTTCCATTTAAATAGTTTCAATACGTTGAATCCTATAACCACAATATAATTATGAACTACATACACATATATATATATACATACACCACTAACAATCTACCATTTAGAGTAACATATATATTCCGTATTTAAGTAACTATAGAGACCGACCCGCCCTTTTAGAGATCGATAAACATCTACACACGCATAATATGTTTAAAGGATTGCATTCATTTATTTAAAAAAATCACATATATGTTTTACGAGTATGTATACCAATAACCACGGTTACCACTAGCTGTATCCAGATATATAGTCAAATTACACAGAACTAACTTGCATAGCAGCGAAACGAGGCGTAGTCTCCATGTCCAGTGAGTCGGTAGTGACTTGCGACCGACTGTCAGAATTTTCAGTACTATTATGGGCGGAATTAATGGAGGTTTTGTCATCTTTAATACTACCATTCGCATCTGTTATATCGACAGAGCTAGTTTTCGTTTGTAATTCAGCCATATCGCCTCCTCCACTGATGGAATTCCAGATACCTTTGGAAGTTTCTTTAAGGGTGACTTTCTTTTCGGTAGCAGGTTTGTCTTTAGTATCTTTGGTTTTTTTGCCGAGCACGGCGAACCCGCCGAGCTTCTGCTTGGAGCTGCGGACGCCGCCGCCGCGCTGGATGGGCGTGGGATCCGCCTCGCCCTCTTCAGTGATGGACGTCAACACGTCGGTGGAGTCAGTGGGTAATACTTGACCAGCTTGTATGGGAATGTCATCTGAAAATTAAAACGATTAAGTATATTAATTTGTTAGTTGGACATGCGCACTTTAACATAGAGATTCTGGTCCGGTTACTTGACAACTAGACAAATACCTAAGGTTTTCAAGTAAGGAATGCCTCAGATTACAGTTATTTAGCGCCGGAATTAATAGCATCTGTGTCGATAATCATTATAACGCGCAATGGTCTGATCTGAAGTTTCCTTATTATTATTACCACCGTTCATGTGTTTTACGTTACGTGTCGCTAATCGATGCAGACATTTTCACATACAGTCAGCGACAGACGAGGCTAACCCGGTGAGGTGGTCAAAATAAACTTAACACAACATTAGCGACAAGAGAGAGCTATATTATATTGTGCAGGTAGTTTTGAACACTTCACCCGCTTAGCTACTTCTGCTAGGTTCTGAATGTAGCATCTAGACAGAACGTGACGGTTGTGTCGATAGCGGCATATGATCGATAAGATGACTGGTACCCAGGTCTTTTTAGGTGAAGGTATTTTTGTAGCGGACAAGACGAATAAGCAAAATACGTTTGAGTGGAAAGCACAAATTGAAAAGGTATGATGAAAACAACTAGATGAAGAAACTCGATTTATCGAAATCCCTGCAATAGATTATTGCATATTTTTTTGAGAATATTAAGGCCACAGGTTTGCGTTAAAAATTATAAAGCAAATATTTACAATTAAACAACGCACTACTTAACTTTTAGCTTAATACAACGCGACCCACTTCATTTTCCAATCGATCCTAGAGTCTGTGTGAAAAGCATAGTGTCGTAGAATTCAATAGTTAGTTCCTATACACAAATATACCTAAACCACGACACTTCTCTTTCCGCACAAACTCTAATCATATAATAAGTACGTAGTAGGTAGGTCTTGTTTGTTACGAGTATGAATCGACCTTTACCCCTGTTTCTAGAGACACTTAAGGTTATTTATCCATTTTAAAAGTGAAGTCATTTAAAGTGCTACAAGTTACTGTGCCCGAAGCGTAAAGAGCGCAAGACTAAGTCAGTTTTATTCAGTTAATAAATAACCAAATTATACCGATAGTCGATACCTATCAATTCAACATACGTATGTACGTATCAGTTATATACAAATATTATGTACACATTGTTTTCTAAGTTGTTATCATAGTGAGTATACTACAACCTACTGTACATAATATAGGGATTTACATGGGCGTACCTGGGGTAAAAATAAAGTAATTATAAGAAATAAGTTGCAGTAACAAAATATTTTCCTTATTTCAGTTCTTTAAATCTGGAATTGAAATACAATTTTCTTTTCAACTTTATACCGTTTATTTCTATGTAAGTAAGCGGTACTAAGGATGTATACGCTGACAAATTGAGATCATCTGTACGTGTGGTAGAAGTTTGTATACAGTAAGTACCTATACAGTCAGCAGCGGAAGTAAGTACCTAGTTAAAAGGACTGATATTCAAACATCTAAACACGCGCATGTTCTCTCAATAATTAAGCTACTTGTGCTGCTGTCTGTACCAATCTATAGGTAATGATGTAGTCTTTTGCGCCTAAAGTATTTCGTACTACTTATATTATAGGTAATATTATTATAATATATCCGTCAGTTCAATATTCAATTGTGGTATGTATATATTTTGTGTTTGGTGATAGGACTAGACAAATGGAGACGCTATGAAAACGATTAACACACAAATGCATACCTAATTACTGACTGTTGGGTGCATATGCATTGCAACAGCGTGTTTTTATATAGACATTTAATGAAATAATACCTACTTTATAAAAAAGTTATCAAACCTAATCGAGTCATTGAAATATGTCTACATCATTCAGAGATTCAGTAGAGCTGTCTAAGCATTCGGAACTCTCGGAAGATTCTATACTTTGAGACTTATTCAGGTTCAATTTGAAATAATGCCCATCAAATATCTTAAACAGTCCGCCTGTGACTCGCGAATGTGACCGTGTTGTATCCTCGTTGGGAAACATGTATTTATTCCAACCATCTTCAATACTATGAGGCCATGAGCATTCGTTTGGCAGCATGCAAAAAGTGTGACGCTCTTCTGTCAGTAAATCATGAAAAATAACGAAATAACAAGATTAAGCCATTTTACTGAATGTATACCAAAATTGTTTAACCCTTTGAACGTCATCACACTGTGTTAACAAAATCGCGAATTTTGAATAATTTATATAGTTCTACCTGCCAATAAATTATTTAATGACGAATAATTTAAGTTCTATGTTTCTGCATAGGATACTATGCCTTAAATATTTGATAATGACGGTAAAGAGTTAACACAATCTTTATATTGGGAAAGTAAATGTTGTATATGTATTACATTTTCTGTTTATTTCATTATTGCGATGGATGAATGGAAAAAACCTTTACTTTGCGCGGCATTGTTCTTTACCTCTATTAAATTGTTAAATAAAGTAATCTGTATTGATACCTGGCAATTTCTTGGTCCGGAAGGAAGCATTAGTGATCATAGACTTGGACATAGTGACCGTTGTCGTTGCTGGTGAGAGCGCCACGCTGATGCCCATTGGGCCATCACAGGGTTGTCCTATAAACAAAATTATATTTTTACAATAAAAATATAACTTAAAAACAACTGAAAATTATTAGTTGACCTTATTGGCTTTCATTTACAATGGTTCAGTAAATTAAATCACGGTAAGCCTTTTTTAAATATTAATTGAATTAATGTGTATACCTGATGGATTATTCTTCAAGGAGTTCATGACCGCACTTGTGACCAACATAACATCCGGAAATAGCTCATATTGTGCCCTCTGGTCTATGTCTTTTACAGCTTGAAAAGCTAATGTATAGAATTCATTGAACATTGCAAAGTATGCTCCTTGCACCATTTCCAACAGAAGATTAGATGAAACTTGAATTCTTGGTGTATTTTTAGTTGAAGGTGATGTGGTTCCCACTTTTTTATGGAATCCTTGTGTAACTATTCTGTAAGTTAAGTTAAAATATAGATTAGTAAGAGTCCAAAATAATGTAATATTCACATATCTTTCTGTAAATTGTACCTAGATGCTGCAATACAAAAATGTCTCAATGCTAGTTTGGGCAGTAAACTCAAGTGGCGATTATAGATGAAGTACAGTGCAGCCATCACTTTGGGGCGATTTTGTGCATTGATGACCTCCACCTGTGGGAGGGGCCCCCAGGTCACAAGTTTCGTGTTGCATTCCTCCCACCTTCTTAAAGCACTTTCTGTCAGAAATTGGGCACCTAGAGAGAGGGGCTGTAAAAAAAGGTTTGTTATTTTTAGAGCTATGTTTAGTTATTATTTAATAAATTGTATAAATTGATATTGAAATAAATACCTCATGATAAATAGATGCTTGAGCTAAAGATGGTAGTCTAAATGATACTACTCTAGGTTTTCCAGCTTCATCAACCACTTCAAAATTGTATAAACCTAAAAACATTTAAAAATCGTCTATGGTATTAATGTCATAAACATGTAATTAAATATTGTATAATTTTAAAAAACCTTATTTACCAATCAGCAGAGTTTCAACACATCTCAAAGACTTCTTATTGCCCTGAGCCACGGAGCTGAGATATGTGTAGATGAGAGTTGGGACAAACTGAAGAGTGAACCTCTGTAACTCTATTTCTTTAGACCTATAAAAACTAAATAGTTGAACGCAAACATTTTCTAAAATCTGAAATAGAAAAAAATCTAGATAAAATTCAAAGTTCCATGAATTTAGTATTTGTTTTGAATATTTTGAAACTGTAAGTTACATGAGTATTAACTTGATTCTAAACTTTTATAAAATGTTTGTGAATAATCTTTCTCTACCTTTCTACACGGAAAAATAATAAATAAATAAAATAAAAATAAAAAGCCTTTTATTTCCTGTTATTTCTTACATTGGTGGTTAGTAGTTTATATTATTATTAGAAATGTATTTATTTGTTAGTTACTTTATATTTAATGTAAAACTATTTTTTTTTAAACTATTTATATTGGAACCCCTTAGGTGAAGGCCTCTTCCAAAGATATCCACCTTTCTCGGTCTTGAGCCGTATGTAACGTAAACGTAAATAACTACAGTTAAAATTTCAACAACTAAGTTATCTGGACATTTAAATCTGTTCTTAGATACTACTTTGGTTATTAGATACTTCCTATCAGAATGCAATGCTATAGTGGAACTAATAACCACTCCTGTTTATCTTTATTACCCAACTACATGTGTAAAGTGAAAAACAAACCATTAATTAGCATACTGCCTAGAGATTCCAAGGTTTCTCATTGAATACAAGGTTGTACTATCTCAATTTTATTACAAAATAAAAACTAAATACTTATTGAAGATAAACTTTCATGAGACATATTAACACTATTATCACTGGATGCGGCTGTAGTCACTTGTGTTTAGTCACAACATGCAACATGTTTCGGAGAGCTTAGGTCTCCATCCTCAAGCACTTGCGTGTAGTGACTAAACAAAAGTGAGTACAGCCGCATGTACTGATAATAGTAACTAAGTACCTGTTCATATTGTGCCTCATTTTCCTTCACCTTAGCACTAGTGGTCTCGGTGTCATCTTCTTGGTACAACAGGTTAAAAATGGCTGTTGCTATTTCATGGTTATGCTCATGCTCTGCAGCAAAGCTTTTTATTTCATTTTCTTGTAATGATGCATATTCATTAAGCCATTCGTTTATCAGGTGCTTCCAGTCGGACATTATTGCTTAGGTTAATTCTAAAAACATTTTTAAAATTTTATTAATTGCAATTACATGTACAAGTACTTGACATAGAATGGCAATAAATGATTCTAATATGATCCAACAATAATAACAATTTATAGAATGTGCACCAGCAGTAGTGCATCCGCAAGTACTAACTGTAAAGGTTGTGAGTAATGATTTCTTCATCACATATATGTCCCTGAGGTTAATGACAACACTAGAAATCTTAATTAAGTGACAATAGCTGAAGAAACGTTGATATTGATTATATAAAGTAATAAATACTATTTCAATTGTGAATGTCAAAAGTTTTGATGAAAATACTATGTGCATATTTTATTTGCCAAGCACAACACTTAGTAAAATTAGTAGAAGAGAGCGATCCTTACCCAAAAACAGCGCAAAAACATAGGTGTTTATTTATAGCCAATATTATTTGAATTGTTAACTAATAGAATATTTTACAATCTATCATTTTTAATTATTTTACATTACTAATTATTGGAAAAAGGTATATTAAATTGTTACTCGACCGAGCCTGTCATTTCGTTACTTGCCTGCTGACTAACAGTAGTGTAGTGTAGTGACAGTCTGACATTGACAATTTGATTTGACATTTTTTTTTTACACCACAGGATGATTTAGGGTCGCCACACACCTAGCGGTTTTCCTCGTGGAATTACCGGAAGTAGCGGAAATTTGTCTATGGTAGCGGAAATTTGTCTATGGTAGCAGATTTTTTGTATGGAAGCCATAGACAAATTACCGGAAGTAGAGTAAATTCATAGACAAGACTAATTTGTCTATGAATTTCCGCTACTTCCGGTAATTCCGCGAGGAAAACCGCTAGGTGTGTGGCGACCCTTAGGGTCGCCACACACCTAGCGGTTTTCCTCGCGGAATTACCGGAAGTAGCGGAAATTTGTCTATGGTAGCGGAAATTTGTCTATGGTAGCAGATTTTTTGTATGGAAGCCATAGACAAATTACCGGAAGTAGAGGAAATTCATAGACAAAATGCTTAATTTGTCTATGAATTTCCGCTACTTCCGGTAATTCCGCGAGGAAAACCGCTAGGTGTGTGGCGACCCTTAATGGTAGGTCTCAAAGCAAGTATTAACTAGAGCCCGCACACGTGTACCCCCGTATGGGATAGATATATAGATGCCCATAATCACTTCTACAGCATAAAACAGAACAATTTACCAATCTTTTCCTTAGCCGACACAACTTTCTAGGAAAACTAACAGCTTTTCTCGTAGCAATCACATAAATTCTTGAAGAAATCGCGCATTATATCTGTTTGTTACCCTCCACTGCTAGAAGTAACGCGTGGAGGGTAATAGAAACTATGACAAGGACCAACGATAATAGCACCTCTCTGCCGTATCTATTGAAAGTGTAATAAGACCATCCCGTTCTATCTTGGTATTATTAGTTCCGTGTCAGATCTATGGGTGGTATATCTATGTGGTAGGTCTAAAAGCGGTATTACACATTGCAACCTGCAGGGCCCAATCTGTTGTGTACCCTGCCTCTTCCTACCCTCCTTCAGCTCCCTACGGGCCCTACCTTCAATTACACCTTCCAACCTGACAGATTGGGCCCTGCAGGTTGCAATGTGTAATACCGCTTTATGACCAACAAATACAACAAATGACAAATAGTTTAGACCTCTACAAACGTAAGCGACTAGTCGCCTACAATTTTTAATACATTGCGGTTTTTGTTTGATCCATCGATTGAATTCATTGCACCTGTCTAAAGTAGCTGTTACACCTTCCTAAACGGGTTCTAACGACAAGGACGCCGCAATACGTTAGACACGTTAAGCAATATCTTCAAACGTGTCTAACATATTGCAGCGTCCTTGTCGTTAGGACCCGATTTAGGGTCACCACATACCTAGCGGTTTTCCTCGCGGAATTACCGGAAGTAGCGGAAATTCATAGACAAAATGCTTAATTTGTCTATGGTAGCGGAAATTTGTCTATGGCTTCCATACAAAAAATCTGCTACCATAGACAAATTTCCGCTACCATAGACAAATTTCCGCTACTTGCGCTAATTCCGCGAGGAAAACCGCTAGGTGTGTGGTGACCCTTAGGAAGGTGTAAAAGCGGTATTAGACATTGCAACCTGCAGGGCCCAATCTGTCAGGTTGGAAGGTGTAATTAAAGGTAGGGCCTGTAGGGAGCTTGAAAGCGGTATTACACATTGCAACATGCAGGGCCCAATCTGTCAGGTTGGAAGGTGTAATTGAAGGTAGGGCCCGTAGGGAGCTGAAGGAGGGGTAGGAAGAGGCAGGGTACACAACAGATTGGGCCCTGCAGGTTGCAATGTGTAATACCGCTTTAAGGAGGGGCAGGGAGAGGCAGGGTACACAACAGATTGGGCCCTGCAGGTTGCAATGTCTAATAGCCGTTTAACAGCTACTTAAGGCGATTATCACACTGGCGACGGATCCACATGCGGTGCCGGTGCGCGAACGAGATAGCGCTCTGCATGTTTATAGCGCTATTCCGCACCGCACCGGCGCCGCATGCGGATCCGTCGCCAGTGTGGAAACGCCTTAATATTAACAAAACGCGGGTTACATGCGCCATGTGCAAAAGTTTTCAAACGTTCCAATTTACGGTTGTGCCAACTGCCACGTAATATGGTAAACTGTCAATTAGTTGTCAAAGTCAAATAATAGTTTCATAGCTGTATTTCTGTCATTCGCTTGTAATAAATTATAATAAGTTTTTTACCTTGTCTTTAATAAACTAATGCTATGGGTTCTTCCCAAAGCACTGAAGTTCCAGGAGGCGGCTCCGAAGGGTATCATGTTTTACGGGTTAGTACCGACTTTTGCCTGTGTATCGTCTTAATTTCGATGTGTTCATCACATTTTAACACGTCAATGTTTTGATGATGTAGGTCCAGGACGGCTCTCCGGGGCAAATCGCCGGACTTGAAGCGTTTTTCGATTTTATAGTTGCTATAGAAAATGTTCGGTTAGACCAGGACAATGACACCTTGAAGGAATTACTTAAGAAGAATGTTGGATGCACAATCAAAATGATGGTGTACAGCAGTAAAAGTCAATCCGTGAGAGAGATAATGATACAGCCCAGAGCGGACTGGGGCGGCCAGGGGCTACTTGGCGTCAGTATTCGATTCTGTTCATTTGAAGGAGCCAATGAGAATGTGTGGCATATTTTGGTAAGTTAATCAATTAATCATTTTGCTCAGTACGGCCTCCTAGCCTAGTTGGTAGTGACCCTGCCTATGAAGCAGGAGGTCCCGGGTTCGAATCCTGGTCAGGGCATTTATTTGTGTGTTTATCACGGATATTTGTTCCTGAGTTATGGATGTTTTCTATGTATTTAAGTATTTATCTATATCTATCTATTATATATATCGTCACCTAGTACCCATAACACAAACCTTATTGAGCTTACTGTGGGACTGGGTTGATTTGTGTAAAATTGTCCCATAATATTTATTAATATTTATTATTTTATTTAATTATTTATTAGTACTAATATTTTGACCATTATTTTACCACAGTGTAGTTATGTAAGCAATTATGTTTGGCAGGAAGTACATCCATCATCACCAGCAGAGTTGGCAGGATTGAGGCCATTTTCTGATTATATTATTGGAGCAGATTCAATCATGCATGAAAGCGAAGATCTGTTCACTCTCATAGAGGCTCATGAGGGAAGAGCCCTGAAGCTGTATGTGTACAACATAAATGATGACACATGCCGTGAGGTGCTGATCACCCCTAACTTAAGCTGGGGGGGTGATGGTAGCCTTGGGTGTGGTATAGGCTATGGCTATCTGCACAGGATTCCAATTAGAAGTGCTTCAGCAGCACCAAACCAAATTCCATACAGTAATACCCCAAAGGTGAGAACTTCAACTTATGATTTTATATTAATCTAACTATAAATTATGTTAACAGTAAATTATAATTACTTACTGCCTTCAATTGACTTTGCATTTTCCATTGCTATTTTTTTTGCCCTTGACCTTAGCTGTGCATTCTACTATCATACTCTTTGTGGTTTTTATATGTACTATTTCATTTCAGGTTCCAACACAATCTCCTGAAATCCAAAATAAATTGACATCTGATATGCAAAATTTGACCCTTAATCAAGAGAAGACTCCTTTGATAAGCGCCCCGCAGGTTGCCGTTGACCAAGCTCCAAGTGTGTCACCACCACCTTTCTTATCAGGAGTCCCTATGGTGAACCCTGGGAGCTTCCCTGTCAGCAGTGCACCACCAATTAATCAGCCCGAGCAGCTGGGCCAACAGCCATTCTTACAGCAATACCCAACTTCCCAAGCCCACTCAATGGTTTCAAACATGGCTGCTTATTCTAGTAGTGAGTATAAAACAAACATACATGTTAATATTGTAAATACACTGCTTTACTTGATATTAAGGGTTAATTACATTTTGAATCTTCTTGCAATAAAAATAAGGATGATATTTAAAGGGATGGTCTTATATTAGCACTCAATATCTAACAATTTTTATTAAGAACTTGTTTTAAAATATAACTTTATTTTGTACACAGCAGTGCTATCTGCTAACAAAGTCACAATGTTTGAAATAAAGGAATAATGAACTGACTCATGTCATGATAGGCAAGATATAAACTCACAAGTTCATGATAGCAATGATAATCTACAAATAATGTATATATTTCCAGATCTGGCTGACACAACGTTAACCAACTTGGGGAGCATACCATCAGTGTCGAACATGCAACCCCCTGCACCGCTGCCCAGCTTGCCCGGGATTCCAATGAACCAGCCACAGCCGTACATACCCATGATGCCTAACTACACTCAGTCACAAGTGCCCCCACCAGTTCCCATCTCCCAAACGGCACCAAATTTAGTCCCAACATTTGATATGAGTACCTTTGCACCTGTGCGACCACCAATGTCCAGTGGCCTGCCGGTGGTCACACCTGTCTCGTTACCAGGGATGCCTTCAATAACGGTCAGTGCAACGCTGCCTGTCTCCACAATGCAAGAAATTCACCACCAACAGACATTACAGCAACCAGACTTGCTGTCGTGAAAATACACAAATTTATATTACATTAAGTATGCTGTAAATGAAATTGAAATACCGCCAATTGTGCGCATACTTTTATGTTACGTTATTATTTGAATATTATAAATATTATTATTTATAAATTAATTCAGGCAACTGTTGACTTATCAATGTTACCACTGTAATTCCGACAAATATTTGTATGATAAGGACAGTATTGGCTTATAAAAAGTATGAAATTCTGTTAGCTAAGAATATAAATGAAATCATTGTGGCAATGTCTCAGCATCGAAATATAATGTTTACAGCTGTAACTTTTTTATTTGCATTTTCCTGACTGATAAAGGTAGGCAGTTCAGTGCTTCGCGACACCAGCATATACGACACAACTATCAAAGTTAATGCTGTGATGATAATTATGTCGATTCTACATTGTTTATCTACAGTATCCAGTGATGTTTAGATGTTTTATTTACTTATTTGCCTGTCCCATGTGTTTGTTATCAAATATGTCGTGATTAAAATTAAAGATAAAGAAATGTAAAACATTTTTTATTTTAATACATTTCCATTAAAATGTCAGCATGTGCAGTACTGTGCAGAAGGTACATCACAGGAATAAACAATAAATATTAAGCTTTTGAACGTCAACGTCGGTCGTTCCATGTTCGTCCTCAATCCTCATACCATATCCTTATTAACGTTTTACCATGCTTTTACCACATAGTCCACATGTCAAAAATGTTCATTTAAATCTGAAGTCTGATGCACACTCAAAAGAGTTGAAAACGATATCTACCATAAATGGCTTCGTATGCATTAAAGGGTTAAAATTAATAGAAATGAGGGGTGCGTTGTTGTAAGCAGTTCAGAAGTATTGCATGGTGATAAAAAAGCATGAAGTATTATGACTACCTACTACCTAGGTTGCACTAAGACATAACTTATGGTAGGTTATGGGGAGACGGTTAAATTGATTTCACGCAGACTTTATCGAAAACGCGTAACAGCAGACAAATAAGAAAATCAAAGGAAATAACGTGACAAATATATGGTTACGATAATCACTTATATATTAATACAAGATAAATATAAACCTATACATAAATTAAATTACATTTTTTGGTAAGTCTCTTGTACAATACATATATATCTAGGTAGGTACCGTACCGGTAAAGGCTTCTATTGACCTAACAACCAAGTCGTCCGCGATTTTGTGATACATTGCGGTATTTGATCTATCGATTTATATCATTGTGCCTACCTAGACGGCAATGTATCGAAGCTATTTACATGCGATTTTGCGTCGAAATTTAAAACTTATTTCACTAGGACAATCGACGCTGATCAATTTCTCCAAATTGGTTAGTGTGGATACTGTGGATGAACTGGGTGACTGTTCGCGTAGGCGCCATTTACTATAGCCAAATTCAGTCAGTTCGATTGTAGGTATTGACTGTGTTCTTAAGGAGAATGATTCGGTTTATAATCCTCCGGGTCTTTAGTGGCGTGTTCGAGCGCGAGGTTGTCGTGTCCGTAAGCAACCCCGGCGTCGCTGTAGAACACGCCGCCTGCCATTTCGGAGAGCCGGCGCCGGCGCCGCGTGTCCTTGTCGTTGGCCACGCTCGGCGGCCGCACGCTCGAGCTGCGGCGCCGCTCCGCACCCAGGCGCGCCGGGAGACGCAGCACTGACTGAAAACAATTATTCAAATGTTAAATTAAATTTAATTGGATGGCCATTGCCCTAGTGCACAATCGTACAGCAAAAATAGGTAAGCGGGTAGGGTGTTAAAATGAGCTGGACACGACTTTATTGTTAAGAGAATAAGAGCGTGTGTAGGACATTTTGAACACCCTACCCGCTTAGCTACTTCTGCTGCTGATTGTACTTAAAAATATCTGAACATCATGCACTTTCTCGCCTTGATTGACAATAGAGGCGTTGTTCAGATTTTTGTGACCATAACTTGGCCGCTCCGATATATCTGATGGCGACTGTACCTACTAATTATTACGACGTAAAATTTGTCGTAATTAGTATAATTGTGCACTAGGCTATCGATACTTAGTACATAAGTATATTGATTGCGCTCACCTTTGCTTTTTTCGGTAATTTGTTGAGCAGCGTAATGACAGGAGGGGAGATGAGGTCTATGGGCACCTGCGTGGGGTCAGTGGCGCCCGTGAAGACGGATACCAGCAGCCCCATGAGCAGCGTCGCCATGGAGCCCAGCCCGGAGTACCACAGGTACGATACCCGGAACAGCCAGAACACTGACTCTTCGTGTTGGTTTCTGCTAAATACAATTGTTAGTACAGTCCCTGCATAAAATCATTCGCATTATTCTTTACCGAGGACGTCTACGATATTAACGAGGGTTGATGTATGAAGTTGTATGAAGAAGATTTAAGTTTACCGTCGATCGTAACGGCATATTGTGGCCGTGCACGTCCACGGTAAATGAAAAGCGGTTGCATAATAATTTCCCTAAATTTGGGTTCTCTGCAAATCTTGTTACGGTAAATTACCGTTATCGCCGACGTTCAATTGATGGCAAAGTAATAAAAGCGACCAATGAGGTCAGATCGACTACCTAAATCTAAGAAGAAATCTTGAGTAATAATAGTTATTTCTAAAACATACCTACCGAAAACGTTTGCGTCTCATATACCTTGGCTTTATTTTTTATATCTACAGGGTGGATTTTCTTTTTGGGTCAGTGAGGGCAACTACCAGATCTCGTGCTGCTACGTGAAATGGTCTTAGAATACCTTCCCGCGATATCTAATTAATGAAGGATCGCATTTACAGATTTTGGAACAAACACATAGGGTGCGAGAAAAAGGTCATTTTTGACGAACTTTTTTTTTGATGCCATTTAATCCCATTCCTACCCAGAATAAAAAGTTTGTATGGGAGCAAAAAAAAATTCCGGCTAGAAAAGCCACAAATCGAGGAAACATTTTCCGACTAACCCGTAGGTACCATCGGCAAATCCGGGGAATTTGAGAAAAACTGCAGCGATCGTATAGTTTTAATTAACATAATAGATAGTGAAATAAAAAGTTTTAAATGTTCCGAGTTGTAAGTACTTAGTAGGTACCTAGGTAATTGAAAGTACAATAGTGGGAATGTCATAACATAAAACTTTATTCGTTTGTATTAAGTGCTAGGCGCACTTGAACTGAATTCATCAATTCATGGACAAAATCAGACGGAAATGCCTAAATTTGTCTATAGTCACAAAATGTTTGTATGAAGCCATAGACCAATTTCCGCAATCGTAGACAAATATAAGTATTTCCGTCTGATTTTGGCTATGAATAGACGAATTTACAACTGAATTCCAATCAAGTGTGTCGGACGTCTTATAGTACTTAAATACCTACCTTCCTAGTCTTCCTAGATCCCATGAGATTAGGATCAATTCTTTTTTGTAATTAACGACAACAACAACTGAATTAGTAACGAAGGTACTCTTAGTTACAATTACGGTTCAAAGATTAAATAGTTTGTCCTTAACAATTAACGTGTTTGTAGTGTACGTAGTATATACTTACTCTTTTAGTATTTCCGTTTTGTTAAGGATGTTAATTTTTTACCTACGTACCGATAGTTAATTGGTTATTTAAGCATTTAAATACTTTTATCTTCATTTATACGAGCTATGGAACTCAATAATTTTCACGAAGCACCTCGATGTTATCACAAATTATAGGCTAGAATCTAGATCTCCAGCAACAAATATATTTAATAGTCAAGTATATTCAGAAATGGCAATTACAGTTGCATCTACAAGATCATAAGTACCATAACCTTGATTCGTTGTTTATTTAGACGCTTTAGAGCAAATTTCCTAAGACTTCGGGTAAGTGCAATGTCGAAAGCAATTTTGTGGCTGACTGCTAAGTATGTAATAGGTAGGAAAAGGTATAATGTCAAAATTGCATGCATTCAACATCATCACCAAAATATGCCACTCAGAATAGGTAGGTACTTACTTACCTATTATTATTATTATTTGTATGTCTTTGCCATATCTCGGGACCATGGGGTCCCGGACCTTTGGTAGGCCTGCGTGGGGCCGAAGCCAACACCGCAGTCGCCCTTTAAGACAATTTAATCTAAAAGCAAGGGATACACGTGGCGGATACCATCCCCGAGCGTACAATATGATACATCCGGAGATGGTCCCCGCCAGGTGCAAAGACTATTGCGTGACGAATGTCTGAGGTTCAGCGAGATGATGGATGTTCGGCCCTCCACTGTAACTGTTTGACATATTGTGTCATGTGTATTATGTGTTATTTTTGTTGTAAATTTATTTCGTTATTTAATCTTAAATTGTAATTTCACAGTGATTTAGTGTAATAACTGTCATGCTGTGTAATTAAATTGTATCAATAAAAATAAAAAAAAATTTGTGCAGCACTTTTGTGCTGCGATGGGAACTAAGGTCATAGGCTATTGGTTTGAATGTTGGATGGACTGGATACTGGGTTATGGGAGGAGACTAGCGGGCACCTGCCGTGACAATCAGTCTCAAAATTGTAAAAGACAGGTGGTGACTCGCCAACTCATTTAGTGGGCCCCGCAATGGCCGCACGCACGGTGCGACAACGGCGCAACACTTGAGAGTGGCTGTAAGGTTGTCGAGAGGTGAGTCTGCGGTAGCCAGATCCCGGTGTTCCGTTCAGCAAGCCGCCGGCGTTATGACATTTTACACTTAAAACCTGGAGCATAGGTCCCGCTCTTGCGACTCCACTCTGGCCGGCCAGTTAAGGCAAGCACAGAGGCGAGGGCCAGATGGAAAGGGCCCTCTGGAATAGGGGTCCGCGGTGTCGCCACTCACTCACACACACGCGGTGTCGCCACAAGCTGCCCCCGCTGGGTTATTATTATTATTATTATATTGGCCTATTTGAGTGTCCCACTATATGTATACAAATTATTTTTAAGTACGTAAGTGTAATTTTTGCTTATTAACCCCGACAGCGCGGGGCTCGCGGCCGGTGGATGCCGTCGCATACCGGCGCATACCGCCGCGATACCCTCTAACGCGCACTTTAATGCCGCGGGGAGGGCTACCTAATGATTCCCCGAAATATTACTCGCAGATTTTCGATTCGCAGACAACGACTCGCCGAACTACGATTCGCAGAATGGTTTATTCGTAGGTGTATCGTTTGATCGACTAACGTTTCGCAGCTCTATGGTTCGCAACCGATTCAGTTCGCATCTGTTTCAATTCACAGAACTATTATTGGAAAAAGTTCATTTGGCAGAATAATCATTTCGATTCCGTAACCTTTAGTAGAGTAATGTTTAGAATTTTACACAATTCGTTTTTTAGGGACTGTAAAAGGCCAAACACGTTCACGATTCAAATATGGTTCGCACCATGCGTGCAAGTGAACTCTGCATTAAAAGCAAATCCCTAAAACTAAATTTTATATCGTGTTGTTAAGTTTAAATTACCTACTTATTGTATAAATAAATATGTAATAAGTAGGTATAAATTTAAGTATTTATTTTTTAAACCACTTTTTCACTAAGAAAAAATCATACAATTTTGGTGTTTTTAGATTTCGTTCCCTATTGTATCAAAATGATTTACATAGTATTTATATTTTTATTTTATTTATTTATATCAATTTATACAGGGTGTAATAAAAATACTGGTGATCCGTTTAAGGGCATAATTGGTATCGTGACTGGTTGTGACTAAGAAAAAGTAGGAGATTTTTTTTGGACGGGTAAAAAAATTTTTTTCTATGGGACAGGACAGGGGCTCCCAGCCGGCCGACCCTCCATACTAAACCAAACATTTTTTTCGCGCGAAAACATTTTTTTCTTACTTTTTCATAATTAGAATACGATACCAATTACGCCCTTAAAAGGATCACCAGCATTTTTGTTACACCTTGTATTAATAAATTTAAAGAAATCAAATACGCTAGGGAAGTTCACGTTGCAGTCATTTTCGATACTTACTGTGGTGGTGTTACACACACACACAGATACACCACGACGCGAACGCGAACGTTCTTGTATGTATCATATTCATAAGTTTATAAAAATTGCATATATTTAAAAACTGCATTAAATTTACTTCCTTAGGATATTTTTTTATTTTAAATATATTATATTTATTGCGAATGTGACGTTCTAAAAAAATATTAGTCTGAGTATTTTGGAGATAGTTTGAGTTATAGGGTTAGATAATATAGAATATTTACGAAATAATTTCTTAAAGACACATAGAGAACCTGTGTAAGGACATAAAAAGGGGGATGGATTACTAATTTCAAGCAGACGAGTTGCGGGTAAAAGCTAGTATAATATTCTAGCTCTATACCGCATGGAAGTAAATACATTAAATACCCTACTTACGAATAGACGACATGCTTAATGCCAACAACGGATGAGCTTTGAACGATATGAAGGATTTTAGCTAGGCATATTATAAAATAGCGGCGTTTTATAATAGGTCTAGGAAACAATACAAAATACCCCATGATCATTCTTCGAACCGTTGTTCGACTAATGGTTGGTCGGCTTATCGTGTCACTTACAAAACGATCATTCTACGAAAAGAAATTCTGCGAATCAATAATCTGCGCATTGACTGGTCTTCGAAAAGATTACTCTGCGTAATGAAATTCTGCCAATCGTGTTTCTACCAAAAAACCCACCTAGGAATGGTTGTCTGCGAATCGATAATCGGCGAATCATATTTCGGACAATCAATAGGTCACCCGCGGGGAGAAATACTCTGCGATGCACCTCGACATTGGTTTCAGAGTACTTAATGATATTTATACGTCACTTAACTGATATAGCAAACAATATATACCTTAACAGTTTTGACACGATTTTTGCAAGGTACTTACGCAGGGTTAACAGCTAAAGCCTCAGTGAGGTTGTAGGAGGCGGGACAGCCCTCGACGGAGGTCGGCAGATGGTGCGGCGTCACCTGCGACAGTTGCGCGCCGCCGCAAGCCGCCAGCACCACCAGCAGCCCGAACACCCCGCCGGCCACGGCGCCCTATCCGACATCACATCCATCAACGTACGAAGATTGTAAAAAAATGAAATAAAATAATTAATGGTAGCATGTTTCTTAGCAGCGTTAATTTTTTTAAAGTTTTTGGAAATTTATTCAACTTCAAATACAAAAAAAAATGTCAACTTATAACTACCTTACATAAATATACACTAACCCCAGCAGCGTTAATTAGATTTAGTTCATAAATAAAACAGTTGAATAACAGAACAGAAATTGCTATTTTCTGGTAGGGGTAGAATCGACTAGGAGGCACTTAATGAAGTTACGTTTAGGTACGTGTGTAAAATTATCTCTTAAGATATTTGAAATATAGTTTCTAACCTAAATATAAGTTGAATAAAAACTTTTTGCAAAAAAAAGATAAACCGACTTCAAAAAGGATAAAATGAATCATTATATTATTTATATGCGTTACCAACTGATATGTTTGAAGTCGGTGCCAAGCCAAATTTGGAAGAGTTAATACGCACGAGGCGATGTGTTCAGTGAGTTGTTAGTCTTACTATATACCTAACTAATCTAATACGATATGGATTGCACTTAGGTATAGGTACATTCGTTTCGACCGTTAAGGCGGTTATCACACTGGCGCGGATCCGCATGCGGCACCGGTGCGCGAGCGAGATAGCGCTCTGCATGTGTATAGCGCTATCTCGCTCGCACACCGGCGCCGCATGCGGATCCGTCGTCAGTGTGATAATCGCCTAACTGTTAAGCAAGTAGGTACAGAAAGTATAGCCATGCGTCTTATGTTTGTTAGGACACTGTTCGGACCATCGGTATCTCGAACGAAGCCCGTGGTTCGTTTGAATTATTCATCCTTCTTCATTTGAGGTTTAATTCGAAGTATACAGGAATTCAATGGCTAGGTTAATTTTTCTATACTCAGATATACCCAGTACACCCACCGTGTCAGTAGAAAAAGGCACGATATTCGAATTTTCTATGGAAGGTCCATCTTAAGCGTCTATGTACATTTTTTTTTCTATTTGCCGCCCTTTTCTGATTATTGACAAAGTAAACGTGTATGAGAGTATACATATATGTATATATACAGTACCACATTTCATCAAAATTGGATTAGTTGTTTAAACATGAAAATGTAACAGATAGAATCACATTCACCTTTGCATTATGTACCTATTAGTAAGTACCGATGTTTTGTGATGTTCATACTTGAAGCTGATTTAAATTTTTGGCTCGGCACCGACTTCAAACATATAAGTTGGTAACGCATATAAATAATATAATGATTCATTTTATCCTTTTTGAAGTCGGTTTATCTTTTTTTTGTAAAAAGTTTTTATTTTTCAATTTTTAGTGGTTATATAATTTATCAAA
This sequence comes from Pammene fasciana, assembly GCA_911728535.1. Classification (NCBI taxonomy): domain Eukaryota; kingdom Metazoa; phylum Arthropoda; class Insecta; order Lepidoptera; family Tortricidae; genus Pammene; species Pammene fasciana. Next base: position 11,680,095 of record OU452278.1, on the reverse strand, counting down.
ATCGAACAACGAGTCTCGGAAAAATCGCTAAAGATATATCAAAAAGTTCGTAACACACCCATTCAATCTAAGGAAAGTTCCACGTATCACATGTGGACTTCATCATTAAGTCCACTCCATCAAATTAGTGGTTTTCGAGAGGAAATAAATACACGTGCCTTTAAAAATTGAGGAGTTCCCTCAGTTGCTCATGGGTCCCATCATCAGAACAACACCAGAGTAATGTGGGACTATCTTCGAGGTAGATCCTTTTAAACAAAAAAGTATTATTCTATTCGGACCAGGGGTCTTGGAGTAATCGCTGAGCATCCTACATTTAAAAATTCTTCATCATTATCATCAAAACAATCAATATTATCAGGTCCACTCCATCAAATTGGTGGTTCTCGTGAGAAAATGCTTGAGTAGCTTAAGAAAACACCCAAATCACCATACACGTGCCTTTAAAAATTGAGGAGTTCCCTCAGTTGCTCATCGATCCCATCATCAGAACAGCACTAGATTAATGTGGGACCATCTTCGAAATAGTTTCTTCCAAACAAAAAAATAATTACTCGAATCGGACCACGGGTCTTGGCGTAATCGCTGAACATCCTACATCATCATTATCATCAAAACAATAATGATAATGATGATGTGGACCTGATGGTCCACTCCATCAAATTGGTGGTTCTCGTGAAAAAATGCTTGAGTAACTTTAGAAAACACCCAAATCACCATACACGTGCCTTTAAAAATTTAAGAGTTCCCTCAGTTGCTCATCGATCCCATCATCAGAACAGCACCAGATTATTGTGGGAACATCTTCGAGGTAGTTCCGTCCAAACAAAAAAATAATCATTCGAATCGGACCACGGGTCTTGGAGTAATCGCTGAACATCCTACATTTAAAAAAATCTTCATCATTATCATCAAAACAATCATCATCATCAGGTCCACTCCATCAAATAGGTGGTTTTCGTGAGAAAATGCTTCAGTAGCTTAAGAAAACACCCAAATAACCATACATGTGCCTTTAAAAATTGATGAGTTCCCTCAATTCCTCATGGATCCCATCATCAGAACAGCACCAGATTAATATGGGACCAACTTGGATGTAGATCCTTCCAAACAAAAAAAGAATTACCCAAATCGAACCACGGGTCTCGGAGTAATCGGTGAACATACATTAAAAAAAAAACACCAAACCGAATGCAGAACCTCCTTCCTCAATGGAATTGAAGTCGGTTAATAAAAGGGAGCACCCCCGCCATTGCCCGCGTCACCATAACGGCTGGCCCAGGGGAACTGCATACCAAGCGTGAACGAGTCGAGTGTGACGCGGCCCGCCGCCGTGCCATTGCAGGAACGCCGACAGCACCACCAGCAACCGCTTTACTTTATACGGGTAAGGACCATTGGCCCAAAAGAATAAATAGCATTCCGAGCGTAAACAGGCTTAGTGTGATGCTTCTCGCCATGCCGTTGAAGGAGGTCAGCAGTAGCGCTATCCACTCCACCGCCTGTATACATTGGTCCCTTGTGTTGATGGAGTGCCACTATAGCTGCTCCACTGTATGACTCGTGTAGCTTAGCGTTTGCCTAGGGAACAGCATGCCGAGCGTAAACAAGCCTAGCTATAGTGTGACGGCGGCCCTCATGACGTTACAGGGGCGCCAGCAGAACCGCCAGCCACTTGATATGACACGTGTACCTTAGTTGACTCAAGTTCCGCTAGCTGCTCCATCGTATGATTCGTGTACCTTAGCATTGGCCCAGGGGAATAGCATGCCAAGCGTGAACAAGCCGAGCGTGACGCCTCCCGCCATGCCGTTAAAGGATAGTGCCAGCTGCAACACCGGACCAAGTCGCTCTACCGCGAATGTCAGCGCGAACGACACCGCGCCGCATCCGAGGCACACCCAGCGGGCGATCTGACAACAAAAAGTAGGTAGTGAGTTATACTAAAAGTGATTCCCAGGATTCCTAGGAATAGCTTATAGGTACTTAGAAAAATGTCTCTTTCCTACGAGGACATATATGAACTAAGTACCTAATAAAAGTAAAAAAAAAATCTATTAAGTAGCTTATTCGACCTCGTAATGTATCTACCTATTGATCCGGTCAGGATAAATCGGTTGAGCCGTTTTTGAGTTATCATTCAAAAACCCATAGTGAAAGGACGTAAGTAAAAATGACGTAAGCGCCGCCAAATTTCCCGTAAGAAACGACCTTTTGAATTAATGGTCTCAGTTTACGGAACCCTACACTGAGCATGGCCCGACATGCTCTTGGCCGGTTTTTTTAGTATGAAAATACCCGGGTATTACCCGGAAACCCGGGTTTCTTCATACTAGAAAAACCCGGGTTGCAATCCCTAGTACCTAACCCACCAACGTCAACATCTAAGAATATGTAAGTGTGAAAATCCTCGGAATTAAATTAAATTTTTTAAATATTGTCATGTATTTCCCTGCCATTTACACTAATTCAATAGTTGCTAATGACTGATGAGTACTTGAGTGTTAGTAGGTAACTGACTACCTACTAACTAGCGGTGACAGTGCTTTCTACCTAAACCTATGTACTCTAGTAATGTATATAGGAGGTATATGTAGGTATATACTTACCGCCGCTCCCTTGTTTTCAGGTAGACGTATTCCTAAAAGTCCAGTGGCTAGATCTTGACACGCAATGGCCGCTAAAGAGTTCAAAGTTGATGCTACGGTCCTGTGAAAATATATGTAAATAAAAGTTAGGAAAAATCTAATTGTTCAATTAAACATCTTATAACGTTGTAGGTATTTTATAAGCATATAATATTAATCGCTTTTAAATTGCCTGATGAGCGTAGGTATATCTCAAGTCTACCGATATTTATTTTATACGTACTTACATATCTTCTTAACTAGACACGCTTGTATAACAAGTTTGATATGAATCTAATTCGAGTTCATTCCGAATTATATTGAAACCGGTATCCTAACTAGACATGTCTGGTTAGGTCTTAATTCTGGAATGAAGACGTAAGACCAGCAGTCAATGGGACACTTGCATGAGTCTCGCGCTAGTTTTGGCAATAGGAATTTTAAATGTGTTTCATAAACTAAAACATTTTGAAATGCTTGGTTTAAAAATCATAACAAAGAGGTTTTACTTAAATGTGATAAGTACAGACATTTCTGGATAGTTTATTCTTACTTAAATAGACTTTTAGGCGATTTTATGGGACGTATGTAACCGGGAACCATTGAGTTTGCTCCTAACCTTTTCAAGTTAACAGTGTTGTGACAGTTAAACCTGGCAATGGTGGATGTGTTAGTATATTCTGCATCAGCTCACCCGAGGCTGGCGGCGAAGATGCCGGCCACGAAGAACCCGGGCACGCCGCGCGCGTCTCCGAGCTGCTGGACTACGTACAGCGGCAGCAGCCGGTCCGAGCCGTTGATCTGACCGGCCTAAGGTAACAATCATAATTTTATACACGGTGGGCACGAGTAACCCGACAGATTTTAACAGTGTATTATTCGTGATCATATCTAGAGACTAAAATGTCCTACTTATAAACTTTTCTGGAATATTTATCCCTAGTTTCAGAGTTAATACCAATTAAAAAAAATATTTTTTATTATTATTACTCAGCACAAAACGCTGTTTTGATGCCGTTGTTGTCACTATTGGGCATAGTTTACACATCCTTATTGACAGATATCAAAGTGACAAGGAATACTTTGCATAAACTATTTTTTTTTGAAAAAAATGTATCATTTCGTTTTAGGCGATAATTTACTTTTTATGTGCACAAAACATACAAAAAATTGAAAAAAAAAGAAAAATATTTTTTTTGGCTAGATTCACCTAAAGTCACATAACGTTTTTTATTCCTTTTGGTCTCAGAAATGCATGGTTAAGATCTGTTTCCGATTCTGATTCTGTGTTCTGATCGGTTTCCTTATGCCCACCCTGTATAATTAAATACATTTAAGATCAAAAATGTGACTTTGCCAGTGATTGAAGACTTCTAGATACTGTATAGTATTTTTTGTCTTATTACTTTTAAGCTGGGTTAGCCTTTAGCCCAATGCGGCGCACGTTGTGCGTTTTTAGTCTAGTTGAAGTTAAGCTAGTTCTAGGTATGAAAAGTTAGTTCTTACGTAGCTCAAGGCATAGATAAGTTTGTTTGTTTTCTGATTTTATATTGAATTCGTAAGTCGTTTTATTAGTAACATGGAGCCAAGCATTGAACGACTTAATGAGCACTTGCATTTGGACAGTTTTCTTACGGATTTGGACAAACTATATACTTACACCATAGACTTAAATATATAGTAGATGGCCATAGCCTAAGAACTTTTTGAGGCTCCGAGTATTTAGCGCCATCTAGTTCAGAGCCACCTAAACAGAGCCAATATGTATGAGATAAAATCAGCGCCACCTAGTAACGAATAACGGACTAGTCAAAAAGTTCTTAGGCTATGGCCGTCTACTATATATTTAACATTTAAGTCTATGCTTACACTTAAATTCTTTAACGATGGGTACCATTTTTAAAAAATCCTTTAAATTAAAAAATTTAAACATTTCCAAATAGCCTTAATTATACGTTAAGAGTCCGGTAACGATTTGAAAACGAAAATCGCTAATAATGACATTATGCACATGAATTGCATTTGGTACGATAGCTTGAAGTCTTGTTATTGCAAAAAAGTACTTTAGGTCTATATATATTAATATTTAATACCTTAAAACTCGATTCTTACAGAGCATGTTTAGTGAGGACGTTGATTCGTGTAATTTTGTCGTAAGATTTTTAATTATTATTTGTTATGGACCCTAATATGTTTTATATTATCTGAATAAAGCATGAAATGAAGTTTATTTTTGTATTTTTATGTTTGTAAAATACTTTAGTATCTTTCCAAAAATATCACCTAAAATTCGGCAATTTTTAGCAAAATTGCTCTAGCAAAACACACTCTCTCTCAAAAAATATATATGAAAATGAAAAAAACTGTTACACTTATTCCTCAGGCGACTAATTTTCCAATGTATTTATATATTTTACGTACTTATATAACTTAATTTAAATCAATAAAAACCTTACTCTTTTCACCTCTCCAAGCAAAAATCGCGAAACAGGTGTTAGATTAGGGTGAATTATTTATAAATAAAGCATAAAATTAAAAAATCGTTGTATTTATTCCATCCAAAAAGAAACGATCTTTCATAATATGTATACAAAATTATAGAAGTTATGTTAGTTACTGCAAAATCGCATCAAAAAGTTGAGCGAAATCGAAAAAAAACACTACCGGACTCTTAACTTGTGTCGTATTCAAATCCAAATCTACAAAGCCAGCTACATAAGTGAATGTAAACCATTGTGATGTAAAATTAATAACACTAATTTGGATATATTTGCATCATTACGTGAATGGAATAAGTCGTTATATTCTTAGGTATGGTATAATATCGCAACATCGGCCTCTCATCTCCATACTTAAATTATAGCCAGATGAATACCTATTTATATGTATACTTATATATACCTACGCGAAATTTTGTACATGAAAGTTCGAATGGATGTTACAATTTCAATCGATGCAAATACTACTGGAACAAGAAATTTGTAGGTAATCAATTTGGTATTTATGGGTATTTAACATTTATTTGCTTTAATTAAATTGCACCTAATGAATAAAATCTATCAATATATAAAAAAAATATTAAAAAAAAGTACTTATAACATAATCCGGTGAGTACTATAAATAGTTTAATTAAGTGTGATTAAGCCTGCAACACCACATCCCTCAATAACTCTATAAACGGATTTCAAAAGTTTAAGACGCAAACCACACTTAGCGGAATTCACAGCGGAATTCAGTCGAGTAGGTAAACCTATACAAAAATCAGCCATTTTAGATTGTGCAAGGTCGTATAAAATAGATATACTTAGGTACAGACATACTTTTCCTCATTATGTCATTATAGCCGTAATCGGGTAAAACAATACCTACAGCAAATAGCTACGACAACTTTTTCTGTTTTACTATGGCATGTTAATAAAACATGTTTAATTTATACGTTGATGTCACCATAGTATCATAAAATAAAGTGCGAGTACTCATGACGTGTTTATTGAAGTACTGGCCTATTAAATACGGTAGGCAAAGGCATCTCATACATAGTTACGAAATTATTAAATATATTGGCTACTTCTATTAGTGGAAATTTGAAATGTTAAATAAATATTTAGCTACGACTGTTACTAGGACCCAATTACCTACGAGATGCATAAATATAACACAACTCATAAAATAAACTACAACTACCTACAATATCTGCAATGTGTGAAAATCGTATGACGTTTACAAAAAGTCTATTATTGCGTGATTTGCGCGTAGCTACCTACCCGATTCACTTGAAATGTAAATGTGATTGCAGTCGATTTAACAACATTCGCTAAATGATCGGTAACATTTACAAATCGAATGATCAGTTATTCAGTTAACTACGTGAGCTCAAAATACTCAAAATACCAATACATAAAATAGTGGTAAGTTTTTAGTATTTTATTTTATTTTAATAGTAGTTTTAATTGATATGTTAGTTAATCATTATTATTTTATTTAAGTTTTATTATGAATAAAGGTACTCTCATAGAAAATAAAATACCTAGTAGATTCTGTGATAAGTAGGTAGGTACCTACTTAAAAGAATCAAGCGGAAGTGGCAAAAGAAGATGATCAATTGATCATCAAGAAGATGATGATCATCCGTACGTTCATTACACAAGTGTCAATTATCCTGAAGATGTCATCAACCAATGACTCAATCGACAATATCAACTAAATGAAGATTACGTGCTGTTTCTTCGTTTCAATTTTCAATGGCCTACACGTATTAAAAATTAATTTTGAATTCATGACGCGCTACCTGAATTGGATCGCAGTTAGCATAATGTGTTGCCAGAACGGCGCCGGTGACGAAATTGATGGAGTAGACCACGAAAAGGCCGAGGGCCGACACCCAGAGCGCGACCCGCGCCTGGGAGATGCGCTCCACTGACAGGTACTTCTGTACTGAGGCCTGGTTCGCACAGAACATGCTCGTCCAATACATGGTGCCGCCCACGACCACTGACCAGAAGGAGTGCCGCACCGTTGGGTCTGGGTTCATGCTGTAAACAATATTATTGATTTAAGAATGCTCTGCAATGGTAATACTATACGATTTTAAGCTAACATGGTCACCAACACTACAATATCTATTTAATACGGGATATTTACCATGTAAAAAGCGAACTCGAAAGAGGAGTAGATCGCTATGGTGTGTGGGTAGACCACAACTGACACTCGCGGCAACTTTAGTTACTCCGTCCGTGATAATGGAGCATGCAACTGTGCCGAAATATCGGAAGCTCATCAAAACAAAGTTACATGGTAAATATCCCGTATTAAATAGTTATTGTAGGGTCAAAATACTCTTTGGCACATATTGGTGTTAGTGTGTCAGATAATCTAACTCAACAAGTTAAAAAAAACTCTCATTGATTTTTCATATTCCGCAAGAGTTGACGGTTGACGGGGCATTTACTTGAGTACCGACTATTTTTTTAACAGTTTCATTACTTTGGGAGACGCTGGTTGTCTAGAAATTGACGAAGGTTCATACATAAAAGTACCTATGATTAACTAGGCTATGGCTGTGACGTAGGCAAATGTACGTGCAACCTAAGGCGAGTAGAGCGGCTTTTTTGCGGTTTCTCTTGCAGACGACCCGTTCAACCCGTGCCGTGACCCCTCACTGGGTAATTGCTATGCATTCCGTTACTAAACTCACTCTTTTACACAATCGACCCGTAAACGTAACGTTCACCATTGAAGAAATGTGTTAAATTGCCGGTCGATACCAATCTACTTACTTAGTACTTTATAGTAGTTTATACCTAATAGAGGTACCTATATAAAATACCGTGAAGGACTATCAGTGAGATTTGTTTATACTATAATATTAATACCTACATATACACGCCATGTAAAAAATATGTACAATCTTATTATAGGGAGATTACCTATTTACTTAATTAATTAATTATATTGAGGAATAGTTGTTCAACTTTACCATGTTCTCATTCTATATTAGTTACTTTAAGTATAGCTTTCGTTCCGGCTTTTGCCAAAGGCTCATTAAAGCTTGGGGTCCGTTTGTCATTTAAACCTACCATTGGGCGTAGGCACTAGTTTTTACGAAAGCTACTGTCAATCTGATCTTCGAGCCCAAAGGAGAAACTAAGCCTTATTCGGATTACGTCCGGTCTCCGTTTTCCTTCATTGAGGTGGCGGGTAAACATCAAAACGATATTTTGAACCCGCGACCTTCGGGTTAAGAGTCGTACGGCACCAACAGTGTTTTGGTTTCTCAAGAAAATATTTTCTATCCAAATAAACTTTACATGTAACGTAGGTATAATATATTACTGCCGGCATTTAGCTAGTCGGAGTAGGTACCTACCTGTTTATTACTTTACGCGACTGTTATTTTTGTCTCTGCTTGACCGTCATTTAATTTAGGTTGACGGTTAGAATGTGTTTACAAGTAAATTTCAAGTACATACGTAATATTATTGGCGTTACAATCACAGCAACAGGTTACTTACATCACCTCATGCATCGAAAGTTTTCACTTTATAGAAAGCTAATTTTTAAGTCATTCGTGACGATCATAGAGTTCAATTAAATCACTTGTTAATCCGGCGTTAGCACCCAACTGGTTAAAAAACGAGTACGTCGTTTTTGATTAGGCTACTGATTTGTCACAGTGCATTCATAATGAAATTAACGAGCCTCAAAAGATTAGCATTCCTCTGTGATCAAGCAGGTTGATTGGATTACCTTTTTTTTTGAACAAAACTTAAGATATCAAATAAATAATTATGAACCATTATTTGACCTGACCTGACTGCTTTTATATTCACTTTGTACTTGCATGCACCTACCCTAAAATAATAAACTATCTCTATAGATTCAGGATTGGATTCATGCAGATTTCTTTATTTTATAATTGATTACAATGTTTTCAATAATATAATCAATGCATATATACTGATATCGTTAAGGTAGGTACACTAGGTACACAACAATACTCGTAATAAATTATATGAGTTCTAATTAATGTCAGTTAATTCAAATAGTGTCCAATAATATTTTTTTTACTTACTATATGTACACGGTGCTCGTGAGCATTGCGAGAGATTTTAACAGCGTATTCCTGATCGCAATTAGAGACTAAAATGTTGTATAAAATTCCCTGGAAATTGCCTAGTTTCGGAGTTATTACCAATTAAATAAAAAAACATTGATTATTGTAACTCAGTGAATAACGCTTATTGATAAAGATTTCATTCTTTATGGGGTCTAGTCTAGACATCCTTATTGACAGATGTCAAAATGCCAAGGAATACTTTTCGTGAACCATTTTTTACGAATAAAAATGTACCAATTTATTTTAGTCGTTAGTTTTATCAATAACATTAATTTTTTTATGTTCCAAAGCATTAAAAAAATCTAAAAAAAAAACAAAAAAATTTTTTTTGCGAAATCGACCTAACTTCATATAACATTTTTTACTCCTTATAACCTCAGGAATCCGTGGTTAAAATCTCTCGCAATGCTCACCATCTCAATACAAAACTCAGTCTCTCACGTTACTGTTCATGAATGTAGTACTCTTTTACGTTACGCTATAGGTAGGTATGATTGAACAAGAGTTTAGTGAGTTTAACTTTGCGACGGAATGCATATAGGGTTACTATGATGTGCTTCCAGTGAGGGACAAACTCAATGTATTCTACCCAATAAACCTATAAAGGGTCGTCATCTCATCTGCTCATGTGATACTCCAATCCCTGAGAGTACACAGGTAAATATGTCTGCTTACCAGCGTATTGCCCACCAGGGTGTAACATGGTAAAATTATAACAATCGCAGTATTTACTCGAAGAAATGTAGCCTGTTGGATTCCCTCGCGTGAGTCCAGACGGCGTCCATGCCGCCGACGCGGGCGGCGCCCAGGCCCAGCACCACAGCCAGCGAGCCGAGCAGCACCGCCGACTGGAACGTGTCCGTCATTATCACTGCTTTCATGCCACCCTACAAAATATAATTTAAAACATTTCGTTAAAACTATAATTCGTTAGTTATTTATATGACAAAAAGATGTTAATGCTATGTTAATTTCTTGTACTTAATCAGAGTTATTTTTTTATATTTTTTATATACTACGACGGTAGTAAACAAGCTTACGGCCCGCCTGATGGTAAGCAGTTATCGTAACCTATGGAGTTATTAAAATCACACAAAGATGCAATCAAGGAATAAGAAAAGGCTACTCTACACTTTAGTCCACTTACCTACTTATTCAGTCGGTAAAAAGACACCCATGCAAGTGCCTCTAAACTTACCTTATACTATATCTATATACTATGTATTATAAGAGTGGCTTTACTTTTCCAGTGAGAACACCTAAATTTAATTTAATAACAAATTATGATATAAAACAATGATAAAATTATGATTTAAAACAATGTCTTACTTGTGAGGCGTAAAATATGCATACAACGTACACTATTGTAACTGCCAGGTAGGTATTTAACCCCGTCACTGTAAAAAAATACATATTTAATCACTCAATTGTATAAAACAGATTCATGCTTAGGAAAAGGTTTATTCATAGGTACTATTAACAACATTACTAGTTAATAGTCATCCGTATATTTTGTGGTAGGTACTAGACATGTAACGAATGTCGGTTTTGGAACATTCGCGAATGCGAATGCGAATGCGAATATTTGTAATTAATATTCGCGAATGCGAATGCGAATTCGAATATTTGGGTTTTCATACATTTCGTAATTTCACCACATTTTGCTTGTATCGCGGTAACATTTTATTGACGCAGTTCATAACCGGGCGGCGTATCTTAAATAGGCGATTATCACACTGGCGACGGATCCGCATGCGGCGCCGGTGCGCGAGCGAGACAGCGCTATACACATGCAGAGCACTATCTATCTATTGCAGGGTTTTAAATGTAAGCCAACCGACATAGCGGTAGATAGTGAGATACTTTCTTCCATTTTCGGCACAAATAAGGTGCTAAAATATTCGCATTCATTTGTGCGAATGCGAATGCGAATGCGAATATCTAAAAACATGCGAATATTCGCGAATGCGAATGCGAATGCGAATATTCGTTACATGTCTAGTAGGTACAGTTGCCAGTCGCCACCAAATAAGTCGGAGCGGCTAAGCGTAATAAGTACTCAAAAATATCTGAATCTGAACATGCTCTTTATCGCCTTGACAATAGATGCGTTGTTCAGATATTTGTGACCACCTTGGCCGCTCCGATATATTTGATGGCGACTGTACCTATGCTTTTGGGATATTCGAGCAAACAGTGCAATACGCAAACATAAACTTAAAGCATCTCCCACCCTCCGGTACAAAACGTAAATAAATTGGTAACTAAACCTGAATATCGATATAACAACGAAATGAACCATTAATATTCTTTAATTATTCAGTTTGAAGACGACTCTGCAATACCTTTGACACCAAAAGCGCTAACTGCATAAAGCCGCCCATTAAGAGAACGTGCAAGCATAAATCATGAAAATTGGTAATTATGTCAGCTGTAAATGGAGAGTGCAGTCACTGCAACGCTCTACCATGTTCTTAGGCACTTTGTGTGTCGAGGCACGTCCCTGGAAATGCATCTAATGTGCCTCGAGTAGGTATTGGCCCTGTCCCGTAGTTTAAATCCGGTCAGAGAGCGAAGGCGGCAGGGTGTTTGACAAACCAACATAACTGGATCCCTATTTTCGGAAAACACTTAAAGGATACGGCAAACCCACAGATCCTGTCCAAATATACTACCACTCTTATTACACCTCTTTTGATATAAATAGGGCCCGATGAAAATTGAAATGTTCCTGTAAATACATAGGTACCTGTTCAGAATCCAGATCAATGTCTTAATTTATATAAGCAGGCTGAAAATTGAGTGCTCTATAATTCATATTTTGGCAAACAAATACCTTTCACCAGTACTTTCATGTAAAATGTATTTAAGGTGACCTTAACATCTGACATGAGATATAGAGCGTGGAAAAAATCTATGAGCTCTGGAGGAGAACTATCGTAAATCTCTAAAATAGCTTATTTTACACAAATGAAACATTTATTTTATTTTATACAGATTTCTCGACAAAGCAAACCCGAAACGGGAATCGAACCAGTTCAAAATTCAATAAATATACCTACATTCGTTATTTTATTCTTGAACGATTCAGGTCATTCAGGTTCAGGTAATACTAACCATAAAATTTCCTCAAGAAACATTTGGTTTTAGTGGTTACACTTGTCTGTCGGACATAATATCCATTAATTCTAGGACTTTAGTCAATATTAATCTAGAAAAGTTCTCTAACAAAAAATAACTCTTAAAAAATCTGTGATTGCAGTTTTAATTCCTTTTACAAATAAATAATGCTTCTTTTACGTAAAATGAGTTACTTTCAAAATTAAGGGTTGCTAGGGTCACCAGAACTGATTTCCGATTTTACGGGACAACTACATTGAAAATACGGGACAAGGACAATGTACTGTCCCGTATTGGTTTCGCCAAATTACGGGACAGTGAAAAAGTAAATACGGGACCACCCGTAAAATATGGGACATCTGGTCACCCCAGTAGTTGCCCTCCAAGGGCCAAAGATTATTTCCACCCGGTATATGTATAGGTACTGTGCATACACCGGTTCGGTGACGGCGTGTGCGCCTCCGGGGCACATCCGTTTTGCGCAAAAGGTACAAGTTTAGCTGGTGCTTACGCTTTTATTGGTCGAATACAAAATTGAATCTGTAAAACGTATAGTACGGCGGAATTTGCCTGTTTGGAGATACGTCGTCGACATCTCTTCTAAATACCTAAAACTGGTATGGATGTGTTCCTCGTAGTCTCCTGAATACGAATTGACTGGTTTTAGTTTATGGAGGGGGGGACGGGTCGGTAAAAAGGGGGGGAAAGATGGCGGCTGACTGTCATCGATATTTGTTTACATCTCGAGTCCTATGAGACCGATCAGTTCGTATGAGATGTCATTTGAAAGCTTATTAAATGTACTACAATTGTTTATAAATAACTGTAGTCATCACTTTAGTCTTTTACAAAATATTTGAAAAAATATGATTTTTTTACCGTGCATGTTTGCCTAAGTACTAATAAAACATGCTTATAACTCAATATATTATACCTTTACCGCAATTAATTTTAGTACAAAATATACAGGAAATTTTATGAGCTTTCGAATAATATAAGCTTTATTAGTAAGTAATATTATATAACCAAGTATTGATGAATTTTGTTCAGCATGGGTCACTGCGCTTCCTTATAGAATGGCAGCCGACCGCCATCGTATTTTCATTATTTCTCGGAATCTATTTTACGGATTAAATCGTAATTGGTATCATTTGAAAGCATTTTAAATGTACTTTAATCGGTTCTTTGAAATTTTAGTTGCAAAATTAACAGTTCACTATTATTTTTAGAAAATGTTACATTTTTACCTAACAGACTGGAAGAAATAGGCTTGTCTGGAAAAAAGTCATCGATATTTCTTGCAAATACCTAAAACTGGTTTGGATGTATTCCTCATTGTTTCCAGGACATGAATTGACCAATTTTATTTTATAGAGGGGGGGACGAGTCGAAAAAAAGGTGGGGGGAAAGACGGTGTCCGCCCGCCATCGAAATGTCAACGAAATTTGTTCACGTCTAGAGTCCTATGAGACCGAAAGATTCGTGTGAGTTGTCATTTGAAAGATTATTTAATGTACTATAATTGTTTATAAATAAACCGTAGTCATAAATTTAGTCGTTTACGAAATATTTGAAAATATTTGTTTTTTTTACCGTGTATGTTGGCCTAAGTACTGATGCCTATAACTCAAAAATGTTTAACTTTACCGCAAATAATGTTATGACTTATGATAAAATACACGGGTCATATTCGAAAAATATAAGCTTTATTTATATATAATACGATATAACCAAGTAATGATGAATTCTGGTTAGCATGGGTCACTGGGCATCATCATATGAATGGCGGCCGACCGTTGTCGAATTTACATTATTGCTCGGAATCTCTTTTACGGATCACATCGTGATAGGTATCATTTGAAAGCATTTCAAATGTACTATAATCGGTTCTTTATAGTCTGAGATGTAAAATCATCCGTTTATATTTTATTTTTAGAAAATATAACCTAATAGATTGGTGGAAACGAGCTTGTTTGGAGAAAAGTCGTAGACAGCTCTTCCAAATTTTACAATTGAAAGGAAAAATGGAAAAATTCACCGCGTCGAGCAAGACTCGAACTTGCGACCTCTCGGAACACCGGTCCGATCGCACTGCCAACTGTGCTATCGACGCTTACTCAACCCCGGTGAATCTTTTTAGTTCGAGTCTTGCTCGACGCGGTGAATTTTTCCATTTTTCCTTTCAATTGTAAAATTGAAATATCGTTTGCAGACGTTTCTGCTTATAACAACAATTAATTAGCTCTTCCAAATATCTAAAACTGATATGGGTGTGTACCTCATTCTCTCCAGGATATGAATTGACTATTGACTATTAAATCAAAGTTCAATGAAAATACTACGGCGGTCAGCCGCCGTTCATATGACGACGCGCAGTGACCCATGCCAACAAGATTTATCATTAATTGGTTAGATAACATTGAATATAAAAAAACTTACGTTTATAGAAACGTCATAAAATTTCCCATGTGTTTTATAATAAAATTAAATAGGAAAAAGTCATAATTTATTGAGTTATAAGCATGATTTATCAGTACTTATGCAAACATGCACGGTAAAAAAAAAACAATTTTTATCAAATATTTAGTAAACGACTAAAGTGATGACTATAATTAATTAAAAGCAATTGTAGAACGTTTAATAACCTTTCAAATGACATCTCACACGAACCGATCGGTCCCATAGGACTTGAGATGTGAACGAATTTTGATGACGGTCAGACGCTATCTATCCCCCTCCTCCTTGTTTTCGACTCGCTCCCCCTCTACAAAAAAAACCTGGTCAATTCATATTTTGGAGACAATGAGGAACAAAACCATATCAGTTTTATGTATTTGGAAGAAATGTCAACGACTTTTCTCCAAACAAATCTGTTTCCTCCAGCCTTTTAGATAAAAATATTACGTTTTCTAAAAATAACAACAAACGGATAATTATTTATCTCAGAGTTCAATAAACCGATTATAGTAAATTTAAAATGCTTTCAAATGATACCTATCACGATGTGATCTGTAAAATAGATTCCGAGCAATAATGAAAATACGACAACGGTCGGCCGCCATTCATATGATGATGCGCAGTGACCCATGCTGAACAAAATTCATCATTTACTTGGTTATACAATATCATATATAAATAAATCTTATATTTTTGAAAAACTCATAAAATTTCCCGTTTATTTTATTACAACATTAATTGCAGTAAAGTTGTAATTTATTGAGTTATAAGCATGTTTTTTCAGTAGTAACGCAAATATGCACGGTAAAAAGTAATATTTTATCGAATATTTTGTAAACGAATAA
This sequence comes from Pammene fasciana, assembly GCA_911728535.1. Classification (NCBI taxonomy): domain Eukaryota; kingdom Metazoa; phylum Arthropoda; class Insecta; order Lepidoptera; family Tortricidae; genus Pammene; species Pammene fasciana. Next base: position 11,664,430 of record OU452278.1, on the reverse strand, counting down.
AGTGTTGACTACAATTATTTAAAATCAATTATAGTACGTTTAATGATATTTAAAATGACATCTCACACGAATCTATCGGTCCCATAGGACTCGAGATGTGAACAAATTTCAATGACATTTCGATGGCGGGCGGACACCATCTTTCTCCCCTCCTTTTTTTCGACTCGTCCCCCCCTTTATAAAATAAAGCTGATCAATTCATCTCCTATAAATAATGAGAAATACATCCATACCAGTTTTAGGTATTTAGAAGGAATATCGATGACCTTTCTCCAAACAAGCCTGTTTCTTCCAGTCTATTAGGTAAAAAATATTACATTTTCTAAAAATAATAATAAACTGTTAATTTTGCAACTTAGACTTCAAAGAACCGATTAAAGTACATTTTAAATGCTTTCAAATAATACCAATTACGATTTGATCCGTAAAATAGATTCCGAGAAATAATGAAAATACGATGGCGGTCGGCTGCCATTCTATGAGGAAGCGCAGTGACCCATGCTGAACAAAATTCATCAATACTCGGTTATATAATATTACTTACTAATAAAGCTTATATTTTTCGAAAGCTCATAAATTTTCCTGTATATTTTATAATAACATTGATTGCGGTAAAGTTATAATATATTGAGTTATAAGCATGTTTTATCAGTACTTACGCAAACATGCACGGCAAAAAAATCTTATTTTTTGGAATATTTTGTAAAGGACTAAAGTGACGACTACAGTTATTTATGAACAATTGTAGTACATTTAATAGTCTTTCAAATGACATCTCATACAAACCGATCGGTCTCATAGGACTCGAGATGTAAACAAATTTAGATGGCAGTCAGCCGCCATCTTTCCCCCCCTTTTTACCGACCCGTCCCCCCCTCCATAAACTAAAACCAGTAAATTCGTATTCAGGAGACTACGAGGAACACATCCATACCAGTTTTAGGTATTTAGAAGAGATGTCTACGAAAATCGTGAAGGAGACGACTTTTGTTGAATTTGCTTCTATACTAGTACATCGGCATCGTAAGCACCAAATATGGTACCTACCTATTCCAAAAAAAAATTACGGATCATGAGACACCGGTTTGTTTGAGGCGATTGCCCGCTATCGCATGTCATGGCAATAGCAGCTCTGCACGGACTTCAGGCATGATGCACATCACTCGCTACTGGCCAACACCATTAGCCGTGTGGGTTTTTGGGTCGGTAAATAGTTAACAACGGCATGCTCCATTGAATATTCCGGAGCTTATTATTATTGGTCTTCTCTTCTCGGTTAATTCTTCTTTCTCTCCGAGCAATAAGTAATAGTCCGTTTTTGATACTGCCATTTCCATGCTAGTGAAGAAAAAGATCGTGGATAGATATTAGTTACGTATATGGAAAGTGAAATGAAATACTGTGTTAAAAGTAACGAAAAAATAGCATTTTATAGGTAGGTACCTACCATATTTGGTGGTAGAATATTCGCGATCACTTTTTTGTTAGCGAGTGTGCATCACAGCACATGAAAGAGTAACAGGGGGTCGATAAATAAGTATGACTATTAATTACAGTATTCAAATATAAAGTGAAATAAATATACAGTAAGCTTTTGAAAAATCAACTCCCTTCAATGCTCATCATACCGACTCTACTGACTACTTAACTCGAGACCTCTGGAACATGACATTATCATTTAATTTGAGTACTTTTTGTTCCTTTTTACACATTCCTACGCAAAAAGAATCATTTTTCCATACTTAGTGGTACTACTACTCATCAATCATCATACTATCTACAAAGTAAAAAGTTAATACTTGATAGAACTTCGTAAACGACACCAACACAACATAGGTAAGTACCTAGGTACTTTTAATTATTACTTATCGAGTTCCTGAGTCCCGACTTATTTCTTTAAATTTTATGAAAATGACCGGTGTGTTTCAAATTTAGTATACAAGTAACACAGCGCCCATAAAACTCGTTTTTACCGGCTTTCCTATTTTGAACCCTCGTATCAAAAAGTATTGCATACAATAGAGAGATCTCTAGCTTTTCGAATCTTGCACATTATTTAGCTTAGGCCACTCTAGTAAGTTTTGTTTATTATTGAATTAAGAATCTTTATTGATACCTGTATATGCAATGACCCTACTGACTTACGCGCACTATTGAATTAAATTAATTTTATTGCACTTTTGTCATCCCATTGCGCAAGCTGGACATGCGTGCGTCCACATGCACTTACCTGCCTACTTATACATAATGCATGTACGTTTTATGATAGCTCCTTTTGTTATGTGCTTTCACTCTCCCTGCATATACTATACAGGGTGTTATCGGGGTCGTGATCCAAAATATGTATTTCAAACTCCACAAACAACTAGCAATTTTATTGAATACCCTGACTATCACTAAAATTAAGCAATTTTTTTTCTTTTTTTTTCAATTTTTGCGCCACTTATTTTACTCTTAATGGTGATATTATGATATGGGAACAGCTTTATAAGATATTTCGAATGTAGATTAATGTAACTTTAATTGCTAAATAACAGAAATAAAGTTCTTTTTTGTACTGACAGTTGTACTCAAAAGAAAAAGTCAATTATACTAATTTAAATGAGTTGATAAGCCGATTTAAAATACTAAACACATCCTTAAAAGTAAAATAAGTGGCACAAAAATGGAAAAAAAAATAAAAAAAAGTTGTTTGATTTTAGTGATAGTCACGGCATTCAATTGCTAGTTGTTTGTGCAGTTTGAAATACATATTTTGGATCACGACCCCGATAACACCCTGTATAATTAAAATATTATAACTAACTACATAGAAATATGTTCCATGATTATGGGAAACTACCTATATAAATACGTACCTCATATTTAAGTACTATAGTACTTAAATATGAGCCCCGGAGGCAACTATCTAGGTAAAATCCTTAAAATATTCTTATATTATTTTAAAAGAAAATATATCCACTGATTTCTTGACAAGTAACTTATCAAAACCACCAGTAAAAAATACTTTCGCTATTTTATTTCACTAGGTAGTGAGTAGTTTTTTTTATATATAAATAAATTTGTATGCCTTTATGTAAAATAAACTGTTTTCAAGATTAAAGTTACCTACATTATTTTGTACATCCCATATATTAATTTTTGTACATCCCATGGGTAATCAATTATTATCCATGGGGTGTACAAAAATGATGAAATACACCCTCATATTTCTAAACGTTTTACAAGCCTCATTTAACTATAACTAATCCTTTGTTCTTATTAATATGTAAATTTTTAGAATAGAAACACATAAAACACAATTTAATTGAATTAGTCTAATAGTAAGATTTTTTTAAGATGTTGGAATCGTAGGTAGAAATCCCTAGTAAGATTCCGACATCTTAAAAAATTACTACCTTATAATGTTGTATTTTATTGTCGCGATGATAATTCATTATAGTTATTAGAATTAAACGGATTAAGCTATTTATACACGCGTAACGTACCAAGCTTTAGTAATTAAAATACGTGTGTACCTGACAATAGGGATTACCTATATAAGTAAATAGGTAGGTTCTGCTACTGTTTACCGCAGAACCCACCACCGGGCCGAGGGTCTAGAAACACTTATTGCGACACTGGCCGCAGACACGCGGTGGGAAATTCTATTCTTACGTTCCTACAAGGCACTAACGGCACACACTATTCTATTATAGTTAGAAATTAGAATGTTATTCCGTAATAATAGCGTGGTACAATTATGGACCATTTCTATAGATGGTTTAACTGCTGCATAGCCGTAATTTGTACGAATACGTCTATCCTACTTTATTTTATGCTTATTGAGTAACATCTTTTAATCCGTCTGACCCACACGAGTTCGAATACTTCGAATGCTTTTTGGCTAATAGATTTGTAATAATTATTAGGTGTGTATCTGCTCTCTGTATTATTGTCCGTGGTGCACTCGTGAATTAATTGAAAAATGTATTAACTTATTTCACCTTATGACTATGACCTAGTTGGCCTAATATATATGTAATAATCTAAATCAAAAGGGTTCTTATGTTATCTGTACAACGACTGTAACTTAAACGCATGCCGCCATAGGGGTCTTTTGAAATTGATTAGGATTATCACATATGTTGGACATAAGCTTCACTATTTTACAGCATAGGTTAGAGTAACCCCTACTCTACCTATCGACTATTAGCAATCATAACACGGTATATACCTAGCTAGCACACAACATACAATTTTAAAGACCGCTCTTTTAATTAAAAAAATATGATTCAGCTACGTATCTCTTGTACAGTTTGAATTATCCCCCGCAGCCCCATTTATAATACCAATAACTTGTATGTGGCGCATGTAAACGGTCATTTATTACAACCTTAACACATTTAAATACCTACACATATACCCTAAAACCATGTCACGTAAATGTTTCGGCATGGGGTATTACGTAAGTAACTATTACTGTCACTATCCTACGCCATTGAATATGTATAGCATACCAAAATTGATCCCTTGTTTGGCCAACGCTTCTGTTGCAAAATTCCAATCGAATGTAAGGACTGAGTTTCTCTTGTTTGTTTCTTATAGTTCATTCAACATATTTTTGTTATGTATTGCAGTAATGGTTGTACTTACTTGTATTATACTTATAAGTGTCCATGTATGGTTAACTCATATCATAAATTATGTAAGGAAGTGAAACATTTAGTAGACCTTATTCAGCAATAGGTTGTACGTTCACCATCATTATCTTGAAAACAATCTGGAGTGCGTTAATGCATGCCTCTAACGGCTGAACAAACAAAGCCTCTACTCCGTGTTCTTCTATACTTATTACTTGTAACATTATTTTGTAATATTTGTAAGTAGCAATAATGCTTTTTGTAGCGCAGATACAAACAATTATAATAGTATAGATACTGTACATTTAGAATACGAAATGAAAGATGATCATCCAATTTAAATAGGGAGGTAGAGGAACATTTCGGTTTCGAGGAGGATTTATTAAATATTAAGTAAATTGTTATATTTTTTTTTTGCCTGGAGTAAATTGTTTTATTTTTCTATTGACCATAACTTTATCGCCCATTCCATTCCACCTATCCCTAATACCGCGATATAAGTAGGTACCCCAGCCTCCAATACATAACCTACCCTACCTACCTATAGTACAAATATCTGTTTATATCTTCGTCCCGTCATAAAGGAAAAAAAGGGTAAAACGCAAAGGAGAAGGATTAAATGACTTATTTCAAGTTATTTCATAATGGTTACCATCAGAAAGTGCGAGAGCCGGAGCGTAAACAGCCACTGCCGTGTAGAGTATCATTTGTAACATATACAGGACGCTCGCAAACACGCGGATCGACTTGCAGAACCGTACTTCCTGGAAATAATATGGTCTGTATAAAATATATTACCTAAGAAAGTTAAGTGAACTGTGGCAAAAAATACATAAATTGAATAAAGCACATATGTATGCAATACTTTGGTTTTTCTTTGCAGCGCCGATCGTTTACGCTCCCGGGGTGTCACTCATACCTAGTGGGAAGAGCGTGTGAATTCAGATTTACCATTATAATATTAGCTAGGGATACACGCACAGATGTGTCCGCCGGATTTGTCCGACGGATGTGTCCGACGGACAAATCTGTGCGTGTATGGCGCGAATTGGACACGGATTTGTCTGCGGACACATCTGAATAGCGCCATACACGAACGGACAAATCCGGCGGGCACATCTGTGCGTGTTTCCGGGCCCTAGCTATTATGATATTTATGATTTGGAAAATTAAGTATATACTCCATCGAAATCAGACGAATTATAAATACTCGTATGTACTACTTGTTTTTAAAACAGTCGTATCCGGTGCATGCGGTCTTATAATTGAATCCGAAAATATTTTATTTCAGTAATAAAATCCGTGATCTCTGCCTACCCCTCTGGGAAACAGGTTATGTATGTATGTATTAAGCAGCTCCCACACTCCAAGACTTCTATTTTCGAGGTATGCAATAATAAAAAAAGGTGTGTTAAGTATGTAACATTTAAATACTGTTAAAATAACATTGAAATGTTTACCAAGTACTCGTAACAAGAAGTCAGACGCAGTCTCATGAACACTGGCAGATACAGTTGGCTTGTGATGGGCGCCACGAGTATGAAGCAAATACAAATCATCCAAAATTGAGCACCTCCGATATACATCTCTGCTGGGTTGCCTAATAACTCTATAGCTGTTATGAAACTGAAATTAATAAATCTTTGTGTTACTAGTTAACTATTTAGAGGTAGATAAAACGTGAATTAAACTATTATTTGGTTTACCTTGCTGCGAGACTTAAGGCCATTGGAAATGTGCCCATTGAGGAACCTCCGAGCAGAAAGTCGTCACTGGTTGTCTGTTTTTCTCCAAAATACCCGTAAAATATGCCAATAGCACAGGAAACTATCAGCATGGTCGCCAGGACGCTGTAGTCCTCCCAATGAAAGAGTTGGACAACCTCGGTCTCATTTTGAAAACTTGTTAGATTTCCATTGTAGGTATTTGGTGTCGCAGCCGTAAAATCACCATAGCATACTGCTAATAATGTAGATATCTGAAAAACATATATGCCTGATAAAAGGAAGTAATAGTCAACATTAGTTAACAGTGGTATAAAGTGCAAATTTTTGAAGTCGTAAAAGTTGTGAAATCTTTATTTATTTTAGACGCGTCTTCAAATTAGCCTCCATACCTGGCATCTATTAACTAAAGCGCATTCGTATCAATCACGTCGTAAAACGTGAAGAGTGATTGCATAATCGGCGAGTGGGCGATACAGCCGTTCAATTAAATAATTTTCGCTGGATCGATTTACACCATCAGGCAGGTTATTTTTCAATTGCAGAAAATCGGATAACGTGACAATGTAGTGTCTTAGTGGTAATTTTTAACGGACACCATATTTATAGCCTGTATACTCTGTATAGGTCAACTCTATGATTGTGGCCTAGTCATAAGTATAATATGACTGAATCGAGTAACAAGTAGTGCGAGTATAGTCGCACAGTAATTTTCTTAGTCATACGAAACGATACAATAACGTAGCAAAATAATCCGGTTGAGATCTGGCTCAAGCCCCCACGAACCGGATGGTTCCGGTAAGCTTAACTGCGCGGTGTCCTACACTCACGCACGCAGCACGGACATTCCTCAAGGGTGATGGTGACGTAGTGTGTAGACATTCCAAACAATTAGGATTATTTTCTTTCGTCATCCAAGCTCGAACATTTTCTAGGCATATTATTATTCACTTTGACAGCTGGAGTTGGTCAACAAGTATAGATAATTTAACTGATGCTACGACGTTTACTATGTACAATATTAAAAAAATTTAGTGTCTGTTATTTTAGTTAGTTATACCCACTAGGTATAACATAAATACGTAGGTATACATATAATTAACTAATTAACTTAACTTAATAAAAATAATATATAAAAATTAATAGGTACAGTGTTAATGTTGATTTCCAGCATATGGTCAGGTACGATTAAGGCAAGTTGTTAAAAACTCGAAAAAAAAAGCTTTTTTTCTTACAATAATTGTGATATCGGTCACTAACGTGTATATTTTATTTGCTTTAATTTCAGCATAATGGTTTGGTATGATTAGGGAAACGAATTGGCCTAATAAGCTTAAAAAAATTATGCTACAATTGTTATATCGGTTACTGATGTAACCTAGGGTATTATTAGGTTTTTATGATTAACTCAACCAAACAATTGAAAATTATGACATATTAATGTAATTTCGAACCATAAAGCTCTATAACTGGAGGACGCGTCGCCTCATCTTTCCAAGTAAAAAAGTCTGCCAAAATCTGAGGGGGGCGAGGTAGCATACATATGGCGTTTTTAATTTAAAGGGACATCATTGTCGGTTGTTAATAAAGTTTATTATATTTCTAAATGAATTTTTATGGCAGCATCGCCTTATTAATAACATAATAACCGACAATGATGTACCTTTGACTTGAAAATATCACGCATATTTGACAGTAAGTCACGACACTAAATGGAGCAACAGATAGTCGACTTTACATTTGTTGAAATATGGTTCATTATCGGATGCAGTCCTTGCAAATGTCAAACAAAAAAGCCAAGGATCATTTTTGCTTGTATTTTCAAACAAAATATAGAAGGCAGCAATCCTTAGGGGCGTTAAATATGCATAAGTGTCAAACATCAAAATAGTTACTGCCCGTCAGAAAATAAACGATTATCATTGAATCGATTCTGTAAACGACGCTTGATTTTCGATATGGATTAATTTTTAGGGTTCCGTACCTCAAAAGGAAAAAACGGAACCCTTATAGGATCACTTTGTTGTCCGTCTGTCTGTCTGTCTGTCTGTCTGTCTGTCTGTCTGTCTATCTGTCTGTCTGTCTGTCTGTCAAGACCATTTTTCTCAGGAACGCGTGGAGGTATCAAGCTGAAATTTATATCAAATACTCCGGTCTATTGTCCCTTGAAACTGTGAAAAGCCAACGCAATCAATAGATACAGTCGTTTATGCTGCAAATTTTAGAGTTTTCGGCACTCGCAAAACCTACGGGGTACTTCCCGTGAACTCAGAAACTTGAAATTTGGCACGAAGCAACGTCATATAGCACAGATAAAGGAAAAATTACGAAAAGTAGACATTTTTAGTAAAATCGTACAGAAAATATTTTTTAAAATTTTAAACTTACTACCTGTTTCCTCGTAAACGCGTAGAGGTATCAAATTGAAATTCATATCATATACTCAGCTCTATAATATCTTTCTGCTGTAGCAAAACGAAACTTTCATGTCTACGCAATCATAAGAAATAGCAATTGTTATAGGTTTTTACGGAACCCTCGGAGCGCGAGTCCAATTCGCACTTGGCCGGTTTATTTTAATCACAATAGTAATGATATAAAAAGTAAAACTATAATTACATGTGAAATTATATTTCATATTTTTGTAAACTAGACATAGTAGAACATTTTCTTACACCTAAAAACAATACATAAAGGCGTTTTCACGGAGCTCTTTACTCACTGAAAACGATGAACGAAATGTGTGTAATCGATTTTTGAAATAGTTTTTATAAACGTATTACATTTTCCTGCTAATAACTTTGACAGAGGGAAAATGTACCTAAGCTTACTCCATAGGTATATGTTCTAAGTTTCGAACATTACAATACTCCGATGTAGGTACAAAGGAAGGTTATGTTATTGACGTAACACACAGGTGCATCATTTACTGCAGTGTTTCAGAGCAGAAATAGTACATTAAAGCAAAGGCTGGGACAATAGGGATTTCAGGCCAAGTAGGGATACGAGGCCGGGAATCCGTTTTCACGCCGAGGCAAGTATAGTGCTTTTCTCACAAAAATGCGTGGAAATAAGACCTAAAACCTAATACTTAAAGTCTAAAAGTCTATCGTACTCGTGGCCGGCGCCCGTGCGGCAGTGACCGGCGGCGCCCGCCCCGCCCGCGGGGGCGAGCGCGTGGCGGTCGCCGGCTACTTTGCAGGCCTAGGCCTGCAAAGTAGTATGAAAATCCTTTTCATATCAAGTGTCGCTACGGCGCCCGAAACGTGATACTTCCGAGTCTATTTTCACGAACGTAACGACAACATTTCCGCGCATGTTTGAGAAAAATATATTAATGTAGGTTTACGCAATTAGAAAGATAAAAATTAGGTATCCATTATCTCAGAACTGGAGCTAATTAGGACACAGGTAGGAATGTACCCTTGCAATAAAAGGAAATAAAAAACCATGGTGTAGAGAGGACCTTACCTTACGTTTTTTTGTTAGTAAGTAAAACCTATTAAGTACCTAAACAAACGTAGTAATCTGAGAGTTCCTGGAATTCAAAGCTGTTTGTAAATGTACCTACATATGTAAAGTGCTGTCGAATTACCCCACTCAATTGTGAATTATAGTAACAGTAGCAGTAAGGATTAAATAAAAAAAAAATTAAATTTTAAGGCAAAAGAATAACAGACGTATAGATTACTTAATTGATACAAAACCGTTTGAATTTTTGATAGAATGGTCTTTCGGTAAAAAATCATAACACGCAAACCACAATACCCACGTAACATTATGATGACAGACATAGAAATGTTGTACTATTGTAATTTTGATAAAAAGACCGTATGAATAGGAATGAAATCTTTATATTGATGCTTCTGACATTTCCATTATGTAACGGCTTTATAAGATTTCCTGCTTAATCCAATCATCAGGGAATCCTCTCCATACATTGCCTTACAATAAGGATATTGGTAAGCTACAGGGTAGTTATTAAGAATCTAGATTTTCGACTTTGAGGGGGGGGGGGGGGAGCTTTGGCCTACATCTTGGTTTAAAGGTGCCAAAATTCAGTATTTTAACCTTGGCGCTTAAACGCCTATCAGTATGACTAAAGTGTCTATGAAACATATAAAGAATATAAAATTGTCTATAATTTTTGCATACACAATAGATCTGTAAGTCTTAAAGATATAAAGATACAGGGGGTGAAAAAGTATAATTCTTGAAAAATCATGACAATTTGATTTATTAGTTTCAAAATTGTGTGATGAAGATAAAGAAATGAAATCTCTACCCCAGTTTTGTCATCTTATAATGATTCTTTTAAAATATATTCAAAAGTTGAATTTACCCCTAAAGCGCTTATAAAGGGGGTGAAAGTGGTAGGCTCACACACAAAATCAATGTTCTATTACTCATCGTAAAATATTGATCAATTCGGGTATAATAAATTGAAATTTGAGAAAAAACATATATGCTTTTATTTTTATACAAAAAAAATTTTTTTTTTAGGTTTGCTCTTGAAAATGCTATTTTAATTTTCAACCGACTTCAAGATTTCGAAGGAGGAGTGTCACTATTCGTCGGATCTTTGTTTTTTTTTGCATTTTTTTTTTTATGTAATGTGTAAAAAACCTACACCACCTTTTGTAAGGCAATATGCCCCAATGATTGATCTAGCTGTTATGTGAACATTTATTATCAATATTTTTTTAACTAAATTTACCTTCGTGAGTCCAGCATTTATTAAACACTATTTCCGTAATATTTCGCTAGTTGAATGCGTTTTATTTTACAAATTGTAACCTGTAGTTATTTTTTCTATTAAAAGTAGGTAAAGTTGGTTATGTTTTGATATACATGGTGTTCTAAATGACCTTCACACGCTCTTATTCTCTTGACAATCAGCTCTTTTTGAACACCTCACCCGCTTAGCTACTTCTGCTGCTGACAGTACGTAGCTAGTAAACCCGGGTGGGGTATTTGTGAATGGTAAATAATCATAATATCTCGAAGGGGCGTGTGTCCACGATTTGCGCCGCACGGCACGACTGGGGAAGGTAGGTAGGCAGTCAAAGGTTAATCGTGATTTAAGTAATTAACGGAGGCAGGTATGTATGTTTGAAAAATCGTCTAATTACCATCGGACGGCCGAGTAGGAATGGTTCCTTCACCTTCACTTACTTAATTGCCATTTTGAAATTGTCGATGTGCAACATTTAAATAGTTATTTGTTATACAAGTGGTGAAAGTTGTATTTTACGTGCGAGTGTTATTTGAAACACGAGCTAGCGAAAGGATTCTATTATTGACCACGAGCGAAGCGAGTGGTTCAAAAATAGAATCCTGAGCGTAGCGAGTGCTTTAATACACGAGACGTAAAATAACTTTCACACGTGTATAACACAAAACTTTTCACCTCACTACAGCGAGGAAAATAAGAAAAAGGGTGCATTTTGCTCGGTTTCCCGTAATTCCTCAGGTGTTTAATACTTCTTCATCACTCGAATCACTAATTTTTAACAAAACAATCTAGAAAAACATGCGAATATTTAACGTTGATATGATGGATGAATTGAAAATATTGAAATGAAAAGTTTTGACGTAAAAGGTTTTATTAAATGTCAGATGCGTTTTGTTCGTACGTAGACTTATTCGGCTGTCAGAACAATTTATCCGTTTTTACAAAAAGAATGAAGATTAATGTTGAATGCTGATATTTATGAATTAAAATAAAGTTGTAAGACTGTATTAAGTGTTTTTACTCGATGCAATTCATTAATTGCGATGTTAAAAATTCTGTACTTTTAACGTTTTACGTTTTGTTAGCTGTCAAATGTCACTTAAGCCACTTGTCACTTATGTCAAAACTCTTTCACCACATGTGGATAAAAAGCGATTTTCACAATAGATATTAAACAAACAAAAAGGGCTTTCCGAGCTAGTGAGGTGAAAAACTATTTTAGGTCAACTCGAAAATATTTAAGTAAGTATCAACGGCTTACGATATCAGTTATGACATATCGGTTAGTCCGAGGGTTCCCGGACGGTGCGACCTGGAGGCAACTGTATTAAGCGATCTCTTGGTCAACCTCGAGGATTTCTTACCGATGCTGCTAATAGGTATCCTGCGTGTGAGTGGGGTGGGGGGTTCCGCACAGGGAGTACTCTCATTTAAGGAGAGAACTCCTGAGTGTTGGCTAGAGCCCCCTCTAGGCCCCCTTCAGGCGAAGAATGCCGCAGTCTTGTATAAAACTGCGGCCCCGTAACCTGTCTAGGCACAGGCAAAGGGCCTTATGATGACGGACCGGGAGTTAACACCAAGCCGGTCCTAGGTGTTGGCTGCGAGGATAGCCGCCTCTATATCTCGTTATATTGGTCAATTCGTTTGGAAATAAATCGCAAGTTCTCAGTGCGAGGTGGACTGCATGCACTATAGTAGCCCTCAACCAATGTGACGACCGGGGCCATAAAAGTCCACAATGCAACACAATGGATAACTGATAACGCGAGCTCAAGGGTTTTAGGTCGTCACATTGGTTGAGGGCTACTATAGTTTTATGGTTTTTCAAAATCAACTGCGCGGTTGGCTGCGGGCACCGGCGGGACTACGGCCGCAAGCGTGGCACGTGATGGGTCGATATTCTCATAATATATCACAGTGCGGTCGCGCATTCTTCAAAATTTAGACCTTTAAGGAGGTCGATTAGGCCGTGTTCCACCCGCCTATCGAAAAGCATGCGCTTGTATCACACCTTAATAGTTCTGCTACAAAGTCTGAATTCCAGCATTTTTTGTCCACTAACGGACTGGTTACTACGGAACCCTACACTGAGCATGGCCCGACCTGTTTTAAGATTTTTGTCAAATATGATTTTTATTTTTATTTTTCGTTATTTAAAATCGCGAACTACCTTTTACAACGCAACGTGGTCAACGTGGAGCATAATTAAGACTTAAAAGTCAGATTATAGGTACTTATAAATTTCGTCCTTGAGAAGAAGCACAATTAAAACATAATTCCCATAAAAATAGTTTACGACACCTAAAAATAAAAACCTAATACAGGGACCCTTAATTTTACTACAGGCTTTTTACTATGGTATACTCGTAGGTACTAAGTAGGTATTTAGGTAGGTACTCTATATGATCGTAACACTCACATATTGCTAAGTAGACATATATCTTCTCGCAAAAGTAAATATCATTTGAACACTTACCACAATTTTGTAAGGAAGAATTGGACAATTTAAGTATGCAAGCTTCCGTTTTTCCATTTCCGTAGCGTGCGCGGTTTCAATCACAATGAGTCGGTCAAAAATCAGGACCGTTTTGTTTACATGCGTTGATGATGATGTTCTCGTGATTGGTGTTCCACTGTCGGGTCCCGGACGCACTGTGAGCCAGGACAAGCCGTGATACTTACCGACCATGCACACCAATCAATGGTAATTAACTCGCCATGAAGATGGTCCAGTTCGTTAACCGAACTGTATCACACTTGGAAACATTGTTCGTTATTTTTCTTAGATTTTTCTACATTGTGTCCAGTTAAATCAAAAAAATACTGAAGTAAGAAGTAAGTACGAGAAATGTTTTGCCAATTTTACAGCGATTAATGCAGTTTTTCAGTTTGTTAAACACCGATAAGAGCCAATGGGGTAAAACGGATACGATTACTACGCAAGTTAGTCGTTTATTTAAGTCGTCCTAAACACTAAGAGAATCTTTTACTTGCTGTCATAAATTTTACCAATTCATATTTTAATTGTATTTTAATAAATAAAATCCTTATTTGTTTGTATGTTATTATGCATTATAGGTAATATGTGTAAATGGTTTTTATATTAACTATTTATTCTTTGAGGACTTGTACAATATTATTTCTACACACACACGCATTTTTCTTATCAATCCTTACTACCTTCGAGCAGTTAGGTACTAATGAACAATGTTGCACTAAAGTTCACTTGGTCACTGGCTCTATCAATGAAGTAATTCATACTCGTACTCTTGAAAGTCATCTATTTCTAACGTGTAAGGCAAAATATGTTACCAATCGATCACAAACAACACTAACCATATAAATGTTACGTTAGTATAAAATAATCGTTACACTTACATCACCTGTTTGTGTTGAAATAAATGTATTGTTTAATGGTCGTAGAAAATAAGTACCAACGTATACGATAAAAAAATCACATACTTCCTTCAGGTTGGTTGTACGATTATCATCGGTTTTCAGTAGGATAATTATATTAATTATAGCTACATAAGCCTATGCGGTTTACATGAAGAAGTAGCAAAATAATGTTTTAGATCAAGCTTGATCACTGGGAGTGTAAATTCAAAAAGTAAACTGAATCAGGCTCCTGCGTATATTCGAAAAACGGATTTTCTTGAATATCTCGGCCATTTTGGATTTTACAGTAAAACCGTGAGAACAAAAATTTTAGGAAATTTGATTCTCCCCAAGTTTGGTCCTCACAATTTTTCTTCTAGTATCGATATTGTATGGAAGCCCCCTATAATATTTATTGTACTTATTCTGTTTTGTTATAGGTAGCGTAGCGGCTATAGAAATACATCATCTGTGAAAATTTCAACTGTCTATCACGGTTCATGAGATACAGTAGGCTGTATCTGTGACAGATAATAAAAACCGGCCAAGTGCGAGTCGGACTCGCGCACGAAGGGTTCTGTCTGTACCACGTAAAAACGCCAAAAAATTATGTCTGTTGTATGGGAACCCCCTTAAATATTTATTTTATTCTGATTTTTAGTATTTTTTGTTAGTGACAGTAATAAAAACCGGCCAAGTATTAGTCGGACTCGCGAACGAAGGGTTCCGTACCATTATCTATAATAACGGCAAGAAAATCATGTCTGTTGTCTACGAGCCCCTTTAACGTAAGAGTATGAATTTTTTATACAGTGAAACCTGGATAATTGGAATCTTAAGGGACCGAGCATTTTATGTCAATTAAGCAGGGCGGAGTTAATATCCAGGTTCCTAAAATTGTCGTTTCAATGTACCTATAGAGGTGCGCGATAATAGAGGTTGCAGTCTCACCAACTTGTTTCTTATACAGAGGTGCGAATAACCATTAAACCACCTTTTGAAAGTTAAATGTTATATTTATTTTATTTAAAAATAATTGTCGCAAAAATAACACTATGTGATTCTGTGTGTATCACAGAAAAAAAATGGATAACGATAAACAAAAAATAACATAACCATAAACAATTAATACACATGAAGGAAAAAATACAAGACTCGCGACACTACATACGTAACTAAGTAATTTTTTTTTACGTACACTACGTACCTAAGTTTTTTTTAATAAACAGTTGCATTATAAAAAAACTTGCATATACCTGAATAGATAGTAGAAGATTTTAAACATGGAGACGTAAAAACATTTTAAAACTAAATTTGTTTTTTTTAGTAAAGCAAAATATTTTTTCGCCAAGATAACAGTTACAATTATACCTAGAGGTAAAAATACGATTTATCTTAGTAGTAGAAGTAATATAGGGTACTAAAATATGGGAACTTATTTACACAATAACAATTGCAATATGACCTAAAACTCTTTAAAAACTACCTACATACATAATTAATAAGAAATAAACCGACTTGAATTTGGGAGGCCGGTGAAAGATTATTGATGGTGCAGTATTGAATTCCATACATTGAAATGAAAAAAAAAATTGTCTTGAAAATTTAACTTGATTAGCAAACACAGCGAAGAGAACAAATTGCCATATGTGAATTATGCGTCGTCGTTGAAGAATTCCGTTTTGAATCATCATCACCATCAGCAGATCCACTTCATCAAATATCACTTCCTTCTTAAAATGTAAATACTTGATTTGTTGATGAAAATACTAAAATCACTATATATGTATGCCTATTAGATTTGAGGAGTCCCCTCGATTCCTCATAGATCCCATCATCAAAATTCGAGCTTGACAAAATTTTGTCTCTTTAAGTAGTTTTACGTCATATTTTATATTGTAACATTGTTTTAGTTAAGTTATTTTTCGGCTTTAAACGAATGGTATATCGATTGAAGCGTCACGGTACTCGCGGTCAATTAATTACAGAGGTAAAGTTAACAAAATCTCCAATTCTCCAAAAATATGAATGTCAAT
The DNA here is from genome assembly GCA_911728535.1 of Pammene fasciana. Taxonomy (NCBI): domain Eukaryota; kingdom Metazoa; phylum Arthropoda; class Insecta; order Lepidoptera; family Tortricidae; genus Pammene; species Pammene fasciana. Next base: position 11,647,935 of record OU452278.1, on the reverse strand, counting down.
CATTTCAAATTATAGAGGTATTTTGGTGCCAAAGTACTGGGACTGACCGTTTACTATTTTATTTATGTTTCCATTTATCTAGGTTTCACTGTACAGTCGCCATCAGATATATCGGAGCGACCAAGGCGGTCACCATATCTGAACAACGCCTCTATTATCAAGGCAATAAAATGCATGTTAAGATATTTTTAAGTACTTGGGCCGCTCCGATATATTTGTTGGCGACTGTACATATACCTACTTATAATAACTAAAAAACCGGCCAAGAGCATGTCGGGCCATGCTTAGTTTAGGGTTCCGTAGTTGCCGGCCTGTTCAAAAATTCATTAATTCAAAAGGTTTCTTATGAGAAATTTGGCGGCGCTTACGTCATTTCACTTACACCTTCACTATGGATTTTTGAGTGATAACTCAAAAACGGGTCAAATTATTTAATTCAATATAGTTTTCATTGAAGGTACTTATTAGGCCTCACTTTCATGAATTTTTTAAAAAATTTTGGACCCACGGTTCAAAAGTTAGATGGGTCCCCGCCCTGTTTTAAAGTTTCGGAGCTATTATTTACGCAAATATTAGTTTTATCCAAAAACTGATTTAGAAGACCCTAATTCTTTTTAAAAGACCTATCGAACGATACCCCACACAAATGGGTTGGAACGAAAAAAAATTCGCCCCACACTTCACGTGTACGGGAGGTACCCTAATAAAATATATTTTTTATTCTACTATTTTCTCGGCTTGATTAATGCACATATTCAAACCAAATTTGAGCTTTCTAGTGCTAACGGTCTGAGCTAGACCGCGGACGGACGGACGGACGGACGGCGACGGACATGGCGAAACTATAAGGGTCCTAATAGTTGACTACGAAACCTTAAAAATTATCTTAGTGATCTCCGGGTTCCATCCTAAGCGGGTTCGGGGTCCGTCCTGCGAGAATTGGCGCAGCGGGCGCATGTTATGATGATTAGGGTCATATTAGGGTCTTGATCGGCTAAGGTAGGTACAGTTAGCAGCAAAAGTAGCTAAGCGGGAAGGGTATTCAAAATGAGCTCAACACGACTTTATTGTTAAGAGAATAAGAGCGTGTGTAGGTCATTTTAAACACCCTACCCGCTTAGCTATAAATTTTACCTAGTGTATAATGTTGACTGAATTAGTTTTACTACCTACCTAACCTAATACTACCTAAGTACCTGTCTATTTTAGATATTTTTAGAATGCAATAGTAGGTGTACCTATTGTAGCAGAGTGAAAATATAAACAAAATTAATAAGTGTGTACTTACTTAATTTAAGAGACTAAATGATTGGTCGTTAGTCCCTTGAGTGACGAGCAGTGCACCGTAGGCTAAGAGGGCTGCGCGAGCGCACCATTGCATTGCGCAAGGCACGTGTACATGTGAACCATCGAAAGTGCCCCCTCCTCCGGATATGGAACGCGCATCTCTTATAAACACTGGTGGCGCCTGAACATTGGACACTACCTAAAGCTGCGTCTTGCTCAAAGCGTGTATCCAGGATGTGTGAAAAAATGGTAGGTGGCAAACACGGTTACAGTGCTGTGATCGATAGCTGACCTAGTGATCTGGTGACATATTTAGTGCATAGTATCAGTGACAGTGACTAGATAATCCTCGGGATATGTTCATTACACAAACTAGACAAAATAACTCAGTTTGTTAAATTTGTGTGTCCAGGTACTGAAGTCGCTGATGCTGGCGGCGGTGGCGGCGTGCGTGGTGGCGCGGCCGGAGCCTCCGTCGTCGTACGGAGCTCCCTCCTTCAGCGCACCCTCGTCCTCATACGGCGCTCCCGCCCCTCAGTATGGACCCCCGCAGCAGCAGCCGATCGTGCACAAACACGTGTACGTCCACGTGCCGCCTCCGGACAACGAGTACCCGGCCGCCCGCAAGCCGATCTACGTGCCTCCTCCCCAGAAGCACTACAAGATAGTGTTCATCAAGGCGCCGACCCCGCCGACCCCGACCGCGCCCGTCATCCCGGTGCAGCCTCAGAACGAGGAGAAGACCCTCGTTTACGTGCTGGTGAAGAAACCTGAGGAGCAGCCCGAGATCGTGATTCCCACGCCAGCGCCCACGCAACCCGCCAAGCCAGAGGTCTACTTCATTCGATACAAGACTCAGGTATGACAATCACCTAAGATTTTACGCTCTGCCGACCAAAAGAAAAACATATCAAACAAAGATTTATTTCACCACGTCATCCATATATTACCATAGGTACTCATATTTTTTTACCCCATTAAGCCCTGAAACTGGCATAAATAATTCGTGATTTATAATTTTATAACCTTTCAGTGCGGCTTTTTAATCGCTTTTATGAGAACATTCACTATTTTGTAGGGGCTAATTTATTTCGCCTTTATACTATTTCTAATTAATTACATTGTATTAAACATATGTGACCATCTACATGAAAAGGCACCATTTGCTCCTACGCTATGGCAACGTAGCTATTCAAAACTTTACTTCAAATTTGAAAAAAGCCATAAATAACAGCTAAAATTCGAATTTCCAAAAAGTGATATTTCAATCTTACCCCATTTTGCGGTGAAGTGGACTAGGGTTCTCAAACTACTGCCATGTTCAAAACATTACCATAAAAAATAAAAATAAGTTTACAATAGAGTCCTGTTTAGGTTAATTAATGTCCTGTAGAAGTAGTATAACCAACCTCGACAATACTACGTCTACTCGTAGTACCTAGATATATTGAAAGCAACAGTTATACCTTTACAGTTTGAGAACCACTTGCTATCACTATGAGATTTGAAAGCGGGTTAAGATAAAAAAATAAGTATTGCTGTCTTACCCCACGAAAAGTCACCGGGTCAAGATAAGAACTCGGCAAATAATAAAGATAATGTTAAATCCTCATTGACAGGTGAATAAAATAACAATAACGAGCAAACGTATCAACTCAGAATATTTATAGCTGCACTGAAAAAGAAGTTACAGAACATGGGGTAAGATAAAAAAAACAGGATTTGATGTCGAAAAATACACCTTGTCGAAAATTGCCAATAACTCATTTCCACTCTCACTTAGCGGACGGAACCGACTGAAGGGCGGGGAACAACGAAATGGAGTTCCCAATAAAGGGGTCAGGAACAAAAAATGTGCCAGAAGTTGGGAGCTACAAACGGTTTTTTATCTTCTCCCATTTTTCATCTTAACCCAACGCACCCTACTTATTGTCTTCGATGAAATTTGAATCATCCATTCTATTTCCATAGAGTTGCATTTGTTTTGTAGCGTTCGATTTTGAAACAAAATAAAATCGACTCGGTTTCTTTGTGTTCTTGGTTTAAATTTCAGTGGCAAGTTTTCGATTTTTCATTTGTATGGCTGGGCCGCAGGAGGTAGTTTTCTAAAAGATTTTGAAGTCAAAAAAAAATCAAAAAAATGTTTGAACCGTTAGTCCAAAAAATCAATAATATTCTTATTAATTGTACCTTCTAAACTTATTTTAGTGGGTTTTTGACTTATGTTTCCAAAAAAAATTTGGTATTTCAAAATTTTGTAAATTTAGGCAGATACGGCCCTTTCGCGCGCTTTATTTTTTCCTATTACATTGAAGGTACGAAGCCCTTTATTATCATTAAAAGTAGTCCATTAGTCCTACACAGCTGGCGGGCTTTTTTAGTAGGCTAGACTCCTTAAACCGTTGTCATAGTGGAGCTAATAAAAAACCCTTCTGATTATTTCTATCTAATCGTAACATTTAGATTCTTTTGATAAAGGTACTTGGAGGCCGACGCAGAGGCACGGTTTACGTAAAAGCTATAAACCCAACAGACCATTAAACCTTAATTTTGCGGCAGACGTTACAGTGTCGATTAATTTACAGTCTATAAAGCATGGTAATGGCTTAAATAATTATGTTACTCTCGAGGTTATTAGCGAGTAAATTGCTATAAGCGTGTAAGTCTGTGAAGACTGTGATTGCGCGAGATTGAAGCCTTGCCGCCGCGTTGATTAAACGGGGATGCGCTCGCGCTGTGTGAAAGTGTGCGCTAACGTTTCCTGGAATGATCCAGGAAGTTGCTATACAATCTGCATACGTCTAACACACCCGCTATCATCATTATGTTGACGCAACGGAGGACGCTACTGTCCTCAAACAGCACCCGTGTAATGAGTGCCATGTCATGATAGTGTAGTGTTGCAACGCAAATGGACTATTGTAACAGATCTAGGTGCTCTGTAGGAATTAAGTTTAGATCTTATTATTCAGGGCCATTTATTTGTAACGTTATAATCCTCTACGGTACAGTTTTCGAATAAACGCCTAGGTATATGTAAATATAGTCGGCAGAAATTTTGGTATGAATTTCACTTCATACACCGTGACGAATAATGATTAACGTTTACAACAGATTTAGATTCGCTATGGTTATTTCTGTTTGTTTTTATGGAAAGTTTGACATTTCCATTACTAACTACTAGGTATCATTATGCTAGTGCCATACTTGTGATTTCTACTTCAAACAGTATTTGAAACTGTTGATATTACCTTAGCTGGTTGCATTAGGTACTAGGTAGTTACATATGGTATTTTCAAGAAAACAATCTAAATTACTTGGGATAATAAAAGTCAGTGTTTGATAGTAGTATAGTAGTATAGTACCTATAATAAAACAGAAACAGATTAGGTTGAAGTATGGTATATTATGTGTGTAAATTGGTGTAAACTGTAAATAATAAATTCGGAGGAAAACCTATTAAGAAAATTGATGTTTCCACCGATTTTTTACTCACATGGCGACTTGCCCCCTTTCAACAACCTACTTAAGATGGGAGTCGGGATAAACAAATTTGGTCTGTTTGTTAACTCATAAATTGCAATGCAATCAAACAAAAATAACCTGATGATAGTTATGATAGATTACGTAAGCTCTCAGTTTTAGTTTGTCTAATAAGTAATGTTGATATCCGGCTGTGGTGGTAGATTTACACTTGTCGACGTATGTATAGGTATGTATGAAGGTACCTATATTATGTAGGTACGTCACGTCCAACACGCACGCAGAATAAGTAGCTTTCGTTGCGCAATTCCTTGTGAACCAGTTCAAGCTAATAGTAATAGCATTATAATTGCTGGTATTTTCGTCCATCTCAATGAAGCTCTAAAATTAAATGTAGGTAACAGCGTTACATGATGGATGTTGATGATAGTGGGTGGGTGGTAGAATGCAGATTTGTAGGTAAACTCTACTTTTCCTTACGACCAATTTTCGATAGGTACAAGTACCTAATGCAATATATCCTTTTCAGTAGATTTGTAAACAAAAACATGAGCTTCCTTGAGATGGCGAAATTGCAGCGATTTGCTACATGTGTCCTAAAAATACCTGATTTACCAAATTATTTTAACCAATGTCTGTTTATGTTACTACCTACCTACCTTCTCTTCCTCCTAGCGTTTGTCCCGGTTTCGGATCCGCTTGATAACCTAATCCCATTAATTAGCGTAGGCACTCGTTTTTACGAAAACGATTGCCAGTGCCTTCCAACTCAGAGGGGAAACTTAGGGGAGATTAGATCCGGTTTCCTTACGATGTTTTCCTTCACCGAAAAGCGACTACTAAATCGAATGATATTCTGTTAGCCGGGGCAGCCGGGGTTTGAATCTAAGACCTCCGGATAGTCCGGATTAAAAGTCGGATGCCTTACCGCCGGCTCCTAGATTTTGTGCAGATCATATTATCTGAATCCCTTTTGTAAAATGAGAGGAAATAACAACTTGTTTTGATAGGAAAAACTAACGATATGAAATGAAATTGTTTCAGAAACAAGAAGGCTACCCTGCTGCCCAGCAGCCCCAACAGGAGTACGGCGCGCCCGCGCCCGCGCCCTCGTCCGAGTACGGAGCCCCGTCCGGCGGCAGCTCCTATTGATCTCGAGACAGCTGATCCGGCCGCCGTGACGCATCTGCTCTACTGTCGAACAAACACATGAAACAAGCAACAAGTTGATATGTGATTTGGCAATTTAGCGTGCTACTGTGATATTGTTAAACAAGGTTTTCTAGAAACGCTGTGCGCTGAGAGGGTAGGTTTACCACGGTGGCGCAACGTCAAACTTCTGCAAGTTTTTGTATCTTACATCAAATTGATGTCAATGTTTGTAAATATACTTATTATTTTATATAAATAAATGTTTTATAAGTTTAGGTAATTTCTCTAATTTATAAACTTACACATACCCACCTACCTATCTTACAATTTAGTAAGTAGGTGTCACGACGTACCTCTTAACTTGGAACATTAATTATTATAGGCGGTGTGCTTTACGTCATCGTAAATTAGGTACCTAATAGGTACATAACCTCAAGAATATTGCTACATAGCTATATAGTGAATGGATTCGTCCAAGTATCCTTCGCATCATTGCCAATAATTTCATCCAACTAGTTTTTAATCCTTGCTTCTAGCAATTGGTACTTAATTAGCTTGTGTCCAAATTCCCTCCATAACAAGAGGTACCTACTCGTAACTTGGGTAATGTTGACGCTGGTTTTCAGCGGTGTGCAACAGGTGTTAAACAGTGGTCGTCGCGCGACAGGAAGGATTGCGATTAGAGCGGCGCTAAAAACGAAAACATGTGAATCACCGTAATTTAAGATAGGTAAATTACGTAACTGACAAGTACCTTCACGTAAGTAATTTGCGTAAGAGTTCAAGCTAAATTACCTGCCTACACCTACTATATTCGGCGTAGAACGTATGCTTCAAGTAGTTCCGTCTTCTGTCTGGAAACGCACAGCACTTAGGTAAACGATCTTATTAAGTAACCCTACACGAATAAAAACTAATACCCATACCATAACCTATTCAAAGATGTTTTAAGAAGGTATTTTTTGCATTTAAGGATTTTATGCACCGAAGCACGATGAAACAGATCTCGATATGTAAAGTCCTCGTTTTTTAAATAATAGCTCACATAGGGTCGCCACACACCTAGCGGTTTTCCTCGCGGAATTACCGGAAGTAGCGGAAATTTGTTTATGGTAGCGGAAATTTGTCTATGGTAGCAGATTTTTTGTATGGAAGCCATAGACAAATTTCCGATACCATAGACAAATTAAGCATTTTGTCTATGAATTTCCGCTACTTCCGGTAATTCCGCGAGGAAAACCGCTAGGTATGTGGTGACCCTTAAGCCTCCAAATCCAATAGCTCCAAATCCTATACCAAGATTTTTTTAAGATGTCCGAATTGTAGGTAGAAATGTCTAGTAAGATTCCGACATATTGAAAAATGTCCAACGTAATTAAATATGTATTCATGATGTATTCACAAAACACGTTATTATTATGACTCCAGGAGTTCGATTTTTGAAACTCATCGGGTGACTTATTTCATACTAAATAGTCATCGGCTGCATACAAAAAAAGGCACCGGTGAGATTCAAAAATCGAACTCCAGAGGGCCTACCGCGAAGTTCGAAAATCGACAAAACGATGGTCCTGTCTCTATCGCTCTTGCATATGTATACGAAAGATAGTGATGCAAATAGACGAGTCGATGAACGAAGTGCTTCGCGGTTAGGGAACGTATCCAAACTACGTGACCCGTTTTTTTCAGTTTTTGACCCCCTCCCCCCCCCCTCGGTGACCACCCGTAGTAATTGCCAAGACCCCCCCCCGCCCCCCTATTTATCACGTAGTAAAACTCACACATATGGTTTAGAGTGATGTTTTGGAGATAGAAAGCAAAAAAACATATTTTCCTAAGACTCCCCCCCACCCCCTGTGACTTAGAGGAGTGTTTTGACGACCCCCCTCCCCCCCCCCCTTAAACGGGTCACGTAGTTTGGGTACGTTCCCTTATAGGCCAGGAGTTCGATTTTTGAATCTCATCGGGTGACTTATTTCGTACTAAATAGTCATCGGCTGCATACAAAAAAAGTCACCGGTGAGATTCAAAAATCGAACTCCAGGTTCGAAAAGACTATCTTTAGAAGTCAGTCATAAGTCCCTTGGATTCCCTTAGCTTAGACTTGTCACTTGTAGGTAGCTTGCTCCCTATACGAATGGAGTCAACTTTCCCCTAATTCTAATCATATAAATATTTACATTAATGTTTAAGGATGTGTTAGTGTTTTATCATTTATTAATCAGGAAAAACACCTCTTAAAATGAACAATTGATTTGCCTATCTACCAAAAAAAATGCACAGTCACATTTAGATACTATATTAATCCTATGTAATAGGCAGCCCAATAGGTAGAAGAATCTCGAACTATCTCTACGTTTCTATAAACAATCTTCGAGATCAGCGCACTCACATATGGAGTCTATTTTGGTTCTGCCAGCTTTCAAACTATTTCAGTGTAGTGTAGCGAGTCTCGACATCATATTGCTATCCCTGTTGTTAACCACAGAGTGCAAGAGTGATAGGAAAGTCTTTTACCGATTGGCAAGTGCTTTTAAAATAAAAACATTATTCAATAGTAGTGTAGAGAATGTCAGTAAAGGTTGAAGCGTCAGACAAACTGTGCATGAGCGGATAGCCAAACACACAGTCGCCGGTAACTTTTGGAATAAAATATAATAAACATGAGTCTGAAAATTGAAGCTGAAACCAAAGTTAGTTCTGACCCCTGTGTTTTAGCATTCGATGGAAATTTGTATATTGGAACTGAAGATGGCTATATCCATGTAAGTAGGTGTTTTTCAGGAAAAAGGTACTTTACATTAATAAATAATTTGTTTCAATTTCAAACTCGTACAATGAATACTTTTAAATCCTATATAATATTAAATAATATACATCGATAGCTACTATAGACTAAGAAATAAAAAAATATAAAAAGAAGGCTTAGTCTTACCAATGTACAAGCTTAGCATACCTCTACCTACCCTGTCCTTTGATAATCATGTAGGTACCCACCTGCTTTGAATGATATATATGTATATTCATCAATAATTAAATAGCAATTCAATAGTACTTTTAACTTTTCGGTTATACACCATGGGCTGTTAAAACCGGACAGATTTTAACTGTGTATTCCTCCTGATCATATTTAGAGACTAAAATGCATGTCTTATTAACTTTTCTGGAATATGCCTAGTTTCAGAGTTAATACCAATTAAAAAAAAAAACCTTTTTTTCTATTATAACTCAGACAAAACGCTTTTTTGATGGTGTTGTTGCCACTATTGTAGACGGAGAGCTGGCCACGTCAGATATGACACAATAATGAGAGCGACAAAACCCCTCTAGTTAGTTTGCTATTCTATGCTTATTTTTAGATCCGGACATCTGGCAGCCGTAAAGTGGTGGACGTCAAAGAATGCAAATAACTTGAAGAAAACAAATCCTACATTTCTAGATTAGATCCAATATTATGAAAAATTATGTAATTAATTAGATTGTATCATATCCAAAAGTTTCGATTGGGGGAAGTAGTGCCAAATGATGTATAATGTAATTTTTGGTTAATCGCCTACTATTTTTGTTTCCGCAATAATACTCAATGTTTTTTGTTCTAATGTTAAAATATAGGCCCTGTTCTCTATAAATGACACAACTTCAGTAGTTTTTATCTATTTTGGTATCACTTTTTTCCAACTTCAAAACTTTGTTGGTCTGTCACTCTGATCTCCACCCATTAAAAGCTGCCAGATGCCCGGATCCAGCAATAAGGAGGGTCATGCAATCTAACTGGACTGGTTACAAATCTCTCATTATTGTGTCATATCTGACGTGGCCAGCTCTTAGACCATTGGGCATAGTTTAAACACATCCATATTGACAGATATCAAAGTGACAAAGAACACTTTGAATAAACAAGGTACCTATTCATTCCTTTTAGGCGATCATTTTATTAATAACATTTACTTTTCATGAGCACAAAATTGAAAAAAATACCTAAAGGCAAGTATCATACATATAATTTTTTTTCCTTCTATTGGTCTCGGAAATGCGTGGTTAAGATCTGTCGGATTTTATCCGCCCACGGTGTATATACAGGATGATCAATCCAAAACGGTCAGTATGGAGAAGTCAAGAGACTATGAGAGATATCCACATCTGTTCTTAGGAAACATGGCTGTGATTTTAAATTTAATAACAAGTAATGACATTCAATCTTTTTTTAAATCTCTCATACATAATCTGGAATCGAACCTACGCGAAGTCATGTAAACAATATTAGGTATAAATTCTGCGAGTTTTTTCGTTGTTATTGTTGATAATACGAATCTTAAGTCACAGGAACTTAAGTCACTATCTTTCAGGATCAATTATGCAAACAAACACTATTTACACGCGATTAGATACATAAAGATTGACCAGGTTCGATTCCCAGGTTGGTCTGTTTGTATCTCATATACTTATGTGGTTGGATACATATCTTTGAAAGTTAACTTACACACTATACTTACGCATTATATTATAGTCCTATGACAACAAACTGAGCCCCGTGACGTCATGGGCAGCACACGCAGTGCAACTGTTCGCCCTGGCCGCGGGCGGCGGCAGCGTCTACTCCAGCTCCAACGACGGCTGCATCAGAGTGTGGTCTGCGAAAGGAGACAAACTTGCCGAAATACCAGTACCTGGTGCTGATGTTAGCGTGTTACACGTCTCTGGTAATGAGTTGTACACGGGAGACGAAGCAGGCACTGTAAGTATTTTGCTAAGCACTAATTACCAAGTAGAGTGCCGATTGTGGTATAGGTACTCATTACAATTGTCTCGTATGTCGGTACCGCTGGTAGCCTGGCGTGGCGGTAAGAAGAAGCGTTGATGGCCTGGTG